>JAPKLX010000029.1:1438614-1604596 GCA_026898415.1 Leonotis leonurus
TCGTGAACACCAAGGCAATCAGTTGCAAGTTATGGGGGCTGATTTAGCTGAAACTACACATCGTAGAAGTGTTGAAAAACGGGATGAAGATCATCAGATGAGGGAGAGGTGGACTGGAGGATATTCATTGAAAAATTGGTTTTAAAATTTTAATCTTGTATTAGTTAGATTTCTATAAGTTTGAGATGCTTGTACATATAATTTATATTGTGAATTAACTATATTTCCTTCAAGGAATTTATTTATTTTCATTTTCAAGTTCTCCTACTTTAATTTTTATTGTATGGTATATATTTAAATTTTGCTGTGAACATTAATTGCAGAAAATAAAATATTAGCCAAATAAACATCATATAAATTTTGGTTAATTAATTTATAAATTAAAATGATAATAAACAATATCATATTTCAATTTTTCTTGGACTTGATATTAAATATTTAAAAAGTTTTCTCAATAACTCAAGAAAATTTAAAAATCAATATTTTTATATATTATATAATTAAAAAGCAAAACAGTATCAAAAATAAAATAATAAAAAAAACATCATATATTATATAATTAAAAAGTAAAGCAATGTCGAAAATAAAATAATAAGAAAATAAAAGAAATCATATATTATCTCTTACTAAAATAAATTAAAATTAAAATGATGAAAATAAATAAAAATGATTTTATATATTAATTTTTATTTTCTAAAAATATAGATGAAAATAAGTGAGAATGATATGTTAAAATTGATAATTAGTTAAAAGGTATAAGGTCACTATTGTAATAGCACACCAAAATCAAGATTGTAATCATTCCAACCAAATGACATATTATTTTTTATCTAGAACACTATCTTGTCTACCAAATGAAAGATATGATTATTTTTATCTATACATATCCCAACACACCATATTATATTTATCCTATCCCACTATATCCTATCTTGTCTACCAAATGGACCCTTGTTCTATCACACATTCACAATGTGAAAAAATGTATTGACAATTTTTATTGTAATAGAATAATAGTAATTCAATTTTTTAATAAATATAAATATAAGATCTACTACTTCAAATATTATGTTATATTAAAAAGGGTGATATTTATTTTGAGGTTCAATTTCTACATTGATCAGAGCATTGTGTAGAAAAATCGATTCTTCTCAAACTGTGTTAGAAATCTAAAAAGCCAAACATAGAAAAAAAAACACCTAAAAATCTTTGAAATCTTAGGACTCATTTTAATCAATGCCCACCATCATCATCATGTTAGGTGCCCTCAAACACAGTTTGTTTAGACCACTTGGGCCACCTCTTCTCTTTTTCCCTGTTGAAGTACTGCCACATAGAGGAACAATATAGAGGGTTTTAGCAAAATTGTGAAACTAATAAGCAGAAGAACATTAGCACTTTGAAATGAAGGTTTAATATATAAAGGCTCATGAGAATATAAAATAGTAGTCATTTGCTACTTTATGGTACTTCAGTAAACGGATTAAGTATGTTCTCAAAAGAAAAAAATAAATAAAAAGTGAATTTAAATGACAATAAGGATGGTCCAAAAATAAATCAGTGAACCATAAGACATCATAGGAAATAGATATAGTGTTTAACTTACAACCTCTACGGCTCTACTTCCCGGACGAAATTTGCCACATGGCTCACATCATCAATTAACAAAGCAAACTCACGAAGTTTTGGCAATGCATAGAAAACATGAAATGCATCTGGATAGTCAACCAATACTACTCATTTCCAAGATTCAATTCAATAAAAATCTTGAATAAATAAAAAGATGAATTAAGACCTGATTCGTGCAGTAATTCTCATACTCAAAGGTCTCATCAGTATCATCTTCAACGACTTGGCTCCGCCACTGGCTCATCTCTATCAGTCGTACCTTCATCCTCTTCAACCTCTGCAGTAACATAATTACCAAAATCAAATTAGGATTTAGATCGCATAACCCATACGACCATCTTCCTCGGACCAAAAACAATCTTATATCACAATTCACAGAGAAAACAAACTATCGACGCACCTTTGAACTCGGACTCTATCCACAGTTTGTAGACCTGTTGGGTGGGAGTGGCGGAGTTCCTGCAGATTCACGGTTGGCTGAAGACCGAATAGGCTCCGACAATGTGCGGCGGAGGGGCAAATTCAATTTAAGTAATTTTCTAAAATTACTTCATTAATTTACCTGATTGTTTGGAGAGCTTAGATAGGAGAGCAGACGGCGGACGGTAATGATGCAGTTGTCACCGTGCTACTGCAAAGCGGCGATTTGTGTCGTCTTGGTGATTTTGGTAGTATGAAATGTGCATTGCCTCTAGTTTTACGTATATAATTTTGAAAGTGATTTTTCATAAGAGATGCATCGCTTAGAAAGAAGGAAACTGCTACTAAAAAATAACCGTAAAATTTTCTTTTTATATATAGATATAGATAACATGATATAATAAATAATGACGTATACAAAATATGGCTCTAATGTAGGCTGTTATATGCATTTGATGGATCCTATTGAAAATTGATCATTAGGAAAATAACATGATGTTTTTAAGAGGATCACTTGTCTTGTTTGATTAAATTGATTTGATTGATATCATTATTATCTTTCATATATAATTATCTCAATTCAAAAATTCATATGTTTAATTACTCATAGAACAATTAACCACCTTGTTTAGTAGGTTTTTTGTTATGTTTTTGTTTGTCATTTTGTCGTATTTTATATGTTTATCTTTTGTTTCGTATTGTTTTAGTTCGTCTTTATGTCGTTTCTTGCTTTGTCGTGTATTACGCAGGAAGGAGTGGAAGATGATGATTTGAGCGAGGATTAGTGCCGAAAAGACCATTGATGCAAAGCCGAGCGAAGAAGAGGCGTACGAGCATGGAATGGGAAGAAGATGATCACATGGAGGCTGGCCGTGCAGCCAGCGATCGTTGGGCTGCAGATGCAAAGAAGACAGAACCACGCAGCCAGCAATCGCTAGGAAGACTTATGCTGAGAGGCAGAAGGTGGCAGCCAGCGGCCGCTGGCTAGCAGTTATGTGTGCGTTTTAAGTGTTCTTAAGCGTATTTTCAGACGATCTGATCATCACCCAACCTTTGTAACTCGAGAGAGAAGTTCCCAAAAACACGGTTAGATTGCTTTCTTAGTTTAGATCCTTGGGGTATCCAAGGATTGAAGGAATTTGGCTACCAAACGGTGAATTCTTAGTAAGTTTATGAAGATAACTCTTTCTATGGATTTACTTTTCAATTTGGTTGGTTAAATTCTTATCTAGGGTGTGATTGTATCTATTCTATGGTTTGATGCTTTAATATGGTTGTTTGATCCGTGCTTAAGAGTTTTTCATGCTTGATCACCATGTGCAACTCTATGATGTGGAATGGATTGATATGAATTATTCTATGTCTCATTGATAATCAAACAACCTAACCTATAAATCGGAAACGTAAATAGATAATCACTTCTTGATTAGAATTACTCTAAGTGTGTTCTGTACACGAAAGTGCTAGACAAGGATTAGCTTAAGAATACGGAAGTCATTAGAGTGTGATCTATACACGAAAGTGCTAGTCACGGATTATTTTAGGAATACTGAAGTTATTGGCTAATCAACTTAGGGAAAATCTATTAAAGATTTGGTTTGATCGAATAAGCATTAACCTAGATTGGAGACGATCTTTACCTTAGACTTCAATCGCTTGTGGACCCCATATTTATTGCTTTTTTCGTCTTAATTTAGCATTATTCTATCTTACCCTTATTAGAATGTTTAGGATTACATTATCTGCATGTTAGTACTAATTATTGATAGCCCTGCATAGCCTTCCGTTGAGATACGACATTCGGGTCGACTTAAATATAATAACTGGAAGTATATTGGCTGGAAACATTCCTCGTGCCCGATACTGATTCCCTTTATCGGACAGTGGGTCTGGACTTAACAATGCCACGTACTACAGTTTAACACACGTTTAAGGTCGAACAAAAATTATATGTCATCATTTAAATTTAAGGCCATATTTGGTAGTCATGATAGGATATAGCATGATAAGATTAAATTTATATGGTGTATCAAGATTATTTTAATCTCACCAACTCCTTAGGATTAAAATGTAAGGTAAATTAGTGATTTTGACACGGGCTCAATGTTTAATACCGGGCCGACGTGTTTATCACATTTGCTACCAAACACATGATTTAATAAAATAATTTAATCTTATCATATCATATTTTATCTACCAAACATGGCCTAAATGTATAATTAAATAGGCATATCAAATTCATATGATTGTTTAATTATATATTAGATTTAAAAGTAGGCCGAAGTGGTGAAATGCTTAATGAGAAATGTGATTTTGAATTGTAACAATTATATCAATCTAACTCATTTAAACCAAATATCACCAAAAAGTTACGAAATACTATAAAATAATTAGGTTATTATATATCATCTTATGTAATTTTATATAGTTAAAATAACTATAAAATAATTAATATAAGATCATGTATCATAACTTAGACACTAAATAATATATATATATATATAGATGATTTCAGGTAGAAAGTGTTCAAATGGTATGAAATAGGAAGAAATCCAAACTATTAATTTATTTTAATCGAACGACTGAGATCAAATCCCCAAAATAGGTGATTAAAACTAATTCTTCCGTTGCATTGTTGAACAACGGTGCAACAAGGGTATTTAAGTAACATCACAAATGGTGGTTTACACAATTAATTCAAATAATCATCTATCTCCATTAATTACAGAACTGAAAAAGGTAACTTACCTTCTCACACTCAATCACCAAATCTAATACCTTCTGCAAAAAAAACATAAAATATATACTCCCTCTGTCCCATTAAAGTAGGCCACCTTGTTTTCGGCACGGATACCAATATGTCTTGTTTGTTAGTTTATTAGTGTTTTAAGTGTTGTACTGATTTATGGATTAATGATTTGAAAGATCCTTTAAGTGTTTAACTTCATTTATATGATAAATTATCAATTTTAATTTTTGTTAGATTAATTAAATTAAATTTAATTAATCTGAAAGTTAATTAAAATAAAATTGTGTTTAAGTGAATTTCACATATTAAATAAATTGATGAACAACTGCACATTAAATGAATTGAACCAATTAAAAATACCAACATAATTGTACAACAAATTTAAATACCAACTGAAGTGAACAACAGGCTTAAATTGAAAATGATTAATCAACATATTTCATCCAAAATTTCCAGCCAAACTGCCGCCTAAAATGTTTCAAGCAATTTTACATTTCAAATTTCCCACTAACTTAAACTTTTCAAGTTTCCCACTAAATTAAACTACAAATAGACCAAGTTCTATCTTTACAAACATTTAACTTTCACAAACAATCAAAATGGGGAAGAAGAAAGATTTATCTACTGAAACCAAAAACAGCCTTCTTCAATTTCTTCTCCTCAATTCCACCAATGGCAAGCCCAACTACGAGATCATGAAAGAAGTCATGGAGAAGTATAGCTGCAGCAGAAGGACAATGACAAGGCTGTGGGGAGCTGCTAAGAAAAAGAAAGATAGAGGTGAAATGTTAAGTACACAAATCATAAAGTATAGTGAAAGAAATAAGAGAGTTCATATTGATTTGGAACTTATTCAAAGCTTGGATTTGTTCAAGAGGTCTACAATACGAAAGCTAGCACAAGGCATAAATCAAAGTAAGAGCACAGTTTGGAGGTGGGTTAGGGGCGGACTGATCAAATCTCACACTAATGCTATAAAACCTGACCTCACAGCTCCAAATAAGCTTTTGAGGCTAAGTTTTTCATTAGAAGCTTTACACTTTGATGCTACACTAAACATTCTGAAATTTAAAAGCATGCACAATACCATACACATTGATGAGAAGTGATTTTTCATCTCAAAGCAGTCCCACAGGTTCTACCTCACACCCGGGGAGGCCGAACCTCATAGATCATGCAAGAGTAAAAAATTCATCACGAATGTGATGTTTATGTGTGCAGTATGCAGGCCTTCATTTGATGTTAATGGGAATGTTATTTTTGATGGAAAGATAGACATATTTCCCTTTGTAGAACAAGTTCCAGCAAAGAGAAGGTCTAAAAACAGGCCTAAAGGCACATTAGAGACAAAGTCTATCCAGTCAATCACTAAGGAAGTAATCAAACAGTGTTTGATTGAACAGGTATGGAAAACAGAAGGCAAATGTGTAATCTGCAGTTCTTCTTTATATGGTGTTTCATTCAATGTGTTTTCAATGTAATGTTGCAATTAAGGTAATGTGTAATCTGCAATTCAGGCCTAAAGGCACATTAAATGTGTTTCCTTTAATGTTTTACAGCCACAACACATTAAATGTGCTGCATTTAATGGTTTCAGAGGCTTTAGTTTAAGTTTACTTTAATGATTTCAACCACTAAACACATTAAATGTGCTGCATTTAATGGTTTCAATCATTGTACAGTTTTACATCATTTTAATGACATATTTACATGATGTGTTGACAGATCATTCCTGCAGTAATGGCCAAATGGCCACCAAATGCATCTAAGGTTATTTTCATACAACAAGACAACGCCAAACCACACATTAAGAATTCAGATCCCAAATTTAGGGCAGCAGCAAGTTCTAATGGTTTTAACATCAGATTAGTCCACCAACCACCCAATTCACCTGACACTAATGTCAATGATTTGGGTTGGTTTAGAGCAATACAAAGCATTCAAACAGAGACATCAAGTTACAATGTATCACAACTTGTACAAGCTATGATCACATCATTCAAAAGCTTATCACCACACACTTTGAACAAGGTTTTCTTAAGCTTTCAAGGTTGTATGGTGGAAATCTTAAAGGTGAAAGGCCAGAATTCATACAAAATTCCACATATGAAGAAGGATGCTTTAATGAAAGATGAACTGCTACCTACTGATTTAGAGGTCTCAACACAACTTGTGAAAGAGTGTATTCTGTATATGTTGGAGAATGGAAGGATTCAAAGTGTAGAACAACTAGGGATGACAGTTAGCATCAAAGTTTATGGACAATTTTTTGTATGTCTTATTGAATTAAGACTCAATGTTATGCACATATGTAGTTTGTTATTGCCTTTAGTTAATGAATGAACAAAGCATGCTCAACATTCACACACTGCACATCACACACTACACAACACCATTCACACACTACACATCACCATTCACACACTGCACAACACAATTCACAAGGCAAATCACCACTACTCATCAAATGCATAAGGCACAACACCACTTTACATCAATTCAGAGTGCACAACACCAAAACTTATCATTTTCAGCATGCACATCAAATTAACAATGCACAACACATATGATTCAGTACATGTGAGAAAATTTTTATCATTTCAGTAACAACCCAAGGTCAACCAAACCATATTGTGCTTATACTTAAGTAATCACCACAAATAAACACATCAAGGCTTAAAGGAAAGATCTCACCAAACTGCATGAAGAATGCATCAACATCAACATCACCAGATTAAATCAGAACCTCATCTCTACCATCGACCTCATCTCCCTTGGATTCTTGACACCACATTCTGCTCAAAACATGAGATTTGAGCTTCTCAGCCTTATCACCTGACAGGGGATTCGTTGGTGGCGCAAGCAGCCCACACAACCAACAAATCTGAGGGACCCACTCATCTCCGCCACTAGCGTACTCACCTCCAGCAAAAGAAAGCTTTACAGGGTGTGAATTTGAAGATTCACAATCAAAGCTTTCATTTTTCAACAGAACAGAGGGTAGAGTTTCAGATTTGCTCAGAATCTGAAGAACACCATCTTCGCCACTTAGGGTTTCAGATCTGCTCAGACTCCAGCCATGGACCTTCTTCAAAGTAGCGCACTCACCTCCGCCCATAGAAAACTTTACAGGGTGTGAATCTGCAGATTCACAGTCAGCACTACAAAATGTTTGCATCCATTCGGACATGCGAGACCTTTTCTTCGAAGGGGGGTGGGGTAGCGAGATGGAGAGAAGGGTTTCTTTCAGAAAGAGCTTCAAAGGTTGACTGGGAAATTTTGCCTCGCCATCGATGGGATCGAAGCTGCAGTCCCCCAAAAACATCTTTTCCTTTAGATTTTTCATCATTGCAGCCATGGACGTAGATCAATTTAGGGTTTCAGAGAGGGCGACGGCTAGGGTTTCACAGAGAGAATGAGAAGGGTTGGGGTAGCGAAAGGGTGGAGAGAACGATGAAGTCTCTAAAAATGAGGCGATGAATAATGAGATGACCGAATAGGGTTTGGGGGTGGGGGATAAGTTAATTAGGAAAGGTTAAGTAATGTTATTTATGAGTAAAACTTTCCTAAAATAGAAGCTGACCTAATTTAGTGGGACGTCCCAAACGGGAAACGTGGCCTACTTTAACGGGACTGAGGGAGTACATCCCAATTTATAAAAAAAACATTCAAATAAACAAAAAAATGTATAACTTCTAACGTAACCTATTAATAATACAACTACAAGTTTATGACAATGCATTTCTATATATAAAATAACTCAATTACATACATTATATATGCATTAAAACTAACTTTTTAAACAATGCATAATGACCAATAAACTGATGCATTTTAACAAATACTAGTACATATGAGCTAATTTATAAATAAATACATATTATTGTATTATCAAATAAAGTGCAATATAACAAAAACAAAAAAATGTATAACTTCTAACATATCCTATTAATAATGCAACTACAAGTTTATGACATGCATTTCTATATATAAAATAACTCAGTTACGTACATTATATATGCATTAAACTAATTGTTTAAACAATGCATAATGACCAATAAACTAATGCATTTTAACCGATACTAGTACACATGAGCTAATTTATAAATGAATACATATTATTACATTATCAGATAAAGTACAATATAACAAAACATAATGAGGTATTCTCATCGATATCACATACTGAACAAAACCATAAAGTTGAATATGCAAAATAAATAAAAACAAAACTTTGTTTCATATTAAACAAATGTTCTCGTATAAAATTAAATTCAAAACGAAATCAACTTCACAAAACAACGATGCAAAAACTTACCTCTGATAATGCATTAAATTATATCAAACAATTTAATTAGAACTGTTATTATAATTCTCAGTTAACACGTACCTTGAATTTGCTCTTCCATCTTGTTCGTCGACTGCAATTACGAATTTTCAATCAACCACTTCGCAATTAATGAGCATAAATATTTTGATATAAATTAAATTTTTGTAACAACAATTCCTATATTTATGTATCATATAATTTGAATTACATTTCCATCGGTAGTTATAGAAACAATATTAAATATATACTCTCTCTCCTCCCTTAAAAACCGTCCATAATCTTAGTAATTAAATATATAATTTTCTATATCCTAATACAATTACATAATTAAACATCAGATACATATTTATAGGATATTTTAATGATTTAAAAATACTAAAAATTCAGTTGAATCTGAACCACACAATTTCAGTTATTAATGACCGAGATTGCTTCATATTTCTTATTAAAAAACTGCTTTTTATATGATCTGCACTCTCTCTCTCTATATATATAT
The DNA here is from genome assembly GCA_026898415.1 of Leonotis leonurus. Taxonomy (NCBI): domain Eukaryota; kingdom Viridiplantae; phylum Streptophyta; class Magnoliopsida; order Lamiales; family Lamiaceae; genus Leonotis; species Leonotis leonurus. The sequence continues at coordinate 1,448,239 of JAPKLX010000029.1, forward strand.
ATATTAAAACTAAATTAATGCATTGCATTTTTCCGCCCAAATTGTATTTATTCCCACTAAAATTGCATGGCCCATGCAGATTAATTAGTTCAATTTTGCTATTTCTTGCATGTTACTAGGAAACTTTTGATTTTTTCAAGACAAGTTGTAAAATATAATTTACTCATTTCTAAACCTACTACCTTCCCAAAAAGTAATACTCCATCCGTCCCGCTAAATGCGGCCATAATAGATCCGACACGAAAATTAAGAAAGTAAAGTGTTGTGTTTTAAAAAAGTAGGAGAGATGTATTTTAAAGGTAAAATTGTTTCCTTTTTAGGAAAATTGTCACTTTTAGTGGGATGTCCTAAATAGGAAACGTGGCCACATTTAGCGAGACGGAGGGAGTACCATTTCCAATGCAATTATTATTTTCTTAATAGTTATCCCATGCGGTCATGCCTATATGAAACCTTATAGAATTGATAGAAAATATTTATGGCTAACGAGTTAGGTTGTCTTATTTTTTACATATTTAATGGACACATACGTTTAAATATTCAATACTACATATGGAAATAGAAGAAACTATTATTAGTAATTATTTATAAAATATTAAAAATATCATTCTTATTTTAACGAAATACTCACTATAAAATGAGAAAGTAGTAAATAAAATATATTTTTCAAAAATTAGACATGTGATATAATGATATTTACAATTATTTTATTTGTTATATTCACTTAATACGTTTTTGATGCTACACAATAGAAAAATATTAAAAATGTATATATCAACTTTTTTATTCGTACAAAACAGATTTTGTATATTTTCAATTATTAAATAAGAAGTGCATTATGGAAAAATTATCCTGAGGGTAGAAGCGTAACTCTAGCTCTTTACTTTACATATTCTAATTTTTTTTCTAGAACAATATAATTATTTTTGCAGCACATGCCTAAAGCCCTAAACATGTTTCTTGATTATAGCAACATATTAAATATTGCAATACCCAATATAAGGAAAGTTATTTTACTATCCCAATGTCCTTAAAAATCGGGATATGAATACTCTCTTATCAACTTTATAAGTTATTTTATAGTTTTTGTTAATTTCCTTTTACAAATAATGTAATTTTTTTTTTATCAAAATTAATCTTATTTATTACTCTTACCATCAATAATAATCGTTTATTCTTCTTATATGCTATTGATGGATGTTGTTTCTCTACTTCATAAAAACTCTAACGTTAAATTACCGTTAAAATTATAAAACAACTTAGAAAAAGTATAGGGATTATATTATTATTTAATTCCTATCATATATTTCATTTGTATTTTTTATTAATGTTTCAAAAATATTACATTAGAGAAATACACAATGCACTAATATTTAGTATTAACATAGCGGTTTATTACCAATTTAAAGTTTACTTGACAATTTAAAGCAAAAGATATTTATAACACAAAATATTAATTGATTAAAGTAATATAAATCGAAATTTGAAAATTTAAGACCTCGATCGATAAATGAGGTTGATGAAATGTGAAATTATAAAGTCAAATGACTTGAGTTAGGGGTAAGATTTTTGAATTTTAATTGTCTTAATAATTTATCTTTTACTTATTTTAGTTGTTGACATGACTACTATCATGTATAAATATATCAGAAGCGACGTGAGACGTGAATTTTCAAAGTCCAACATTCAAACTCTAATGAATGAAACTAATAATTTGAAGTATCTTTCTACTATATTATTGTTCTTATAACTTTTTATTTTTCACAGTTTATTAAAAGTTATGTGACTTAATTTACGTCTTTTAAAGTTGGCCATACAAATATCGATGTAATTAATAAATTATTATACATTTTATATATGATCAATAATATCAAAATAATAATCATGGAAAAGATACATTTTGGAATAAATTTATGCAGCCACATTATAGGTGGTCACATATTGATAAAATGACAAAAATCGATCCGTTCAAATTTTATGGATCGAAATAAATGAATTAATTTTTTAAAAAATAATATAGATTAACCATTAATAATAATTAATATTTTTAAATTTTTATTTAACTTTATAAATTTAGAAATATAGTTTTAATCTAATAAATAGTTATATATTATATCTAAACTTTACAAATTTTAAAAAATAGTTTTATTATAACATTCAAATGATAAAATAACAATTATTATTATTACTGAATATCAATTTAATTTAAATTTTAAAATAAGTTGATTTTATTTTATATTTAAAGCTCATAACTATTTAGTTCCTTCTACGTGAATGGACTTAATATGGTAGGTTAGCATCGCTCTCAATTTGGAGCCTACAAATTTAAAAAATACACACTAGATTATCAATGAATTAATATCAAACATATAATTTAAATCATTTTATTAATTTTTAAGCATACTATAATCTAGATAGTATTGCACTACGCAGCACAAAGCATAACTCTAGTCTTAATAAGATCACATTCATGTTAAATAGATGGAGTAAAAAAAGTACTCCCCTATTTGTTAATTCCCCCAAATTCATAATATTAATATTTAAATATTAATAAAAAGTTGGGTGAGACTTAATAGTTCGAAATTAATTTAATGATTTTTTTATAAAAAAGGTCGCGTGGAACGACCAATGTGGACGCGCTTCATCCAATTGAAAATTTCAGTATCCCGCTCTCGCTCTTTCCTTTCTTCCACCCAAACATCTCCACAACCAACGTGAGCACTCACTTTCTCTCACACAGCACGCACATAATCAGCCAGGCATGGCGCCAATGCCGAAGAAGGCTGCGGCGGCGGTCGACCCACTGAGCGGACTCACTGGGATCTCACTATTTCCACGATCGATTAGGGATTCTGCCGACATTCCGTTACCCGCCGATCTCAAGGACCTAGATTCCATCAGCAATATCATGAAATCTCTGGTATAAATTGTTTTCTTTTTTATATTAAATGTTGGTTTTATCACCTCCTATCTAGCTCTAGTTGCGAGCGAACTTTAGCAGCGGGGCCTTTATATTTGGAGAAATGTGTATATGTTTGTTGTTTAGATAAACATTTTCGCTTCTTCTAAATTTTACATGGTTGGAATTAGTTCAGGGGTACCGACGAATGAAACTTATGTATACAAGTAAAAATACTATATTATTTCGATAAAATAATGAAATTCATAACTTGCTTCTAGGTCAAACTACTCGCAGCCTGTCATTTATCTGAGGAATGACAAGAAATGGATAGTTTGAGAACTCAACTATTGCCTTGTTCCGATTTGACATTTCAGTAGCTTGTGGCTTCAATTTATAGTAACCTAGTGTGGGGACTTATTTGCAAGTAGTACTATATGTTATCATTGTACTAACTCCCTTTTTCGGGGCTCATGTTAGAAAGAGCTGAGGAGTCCAGAAAAGCTCATGAGTGAGGCAAAGAAAATTGTTGATGTTGGAGCAGATCTTCTGTCTAATGCTTCCAGTTTCAGTCAAAATACAAGCATTGGTAATGACATTGCTGCAAAAGATAAGGATAGGCCACGAGAAAGAAGGCCAGGTCTGGGAATTGTTCGTGAGAGGGATTCATTTTCTCTGAGAACCAGCATTAGGTGCTGCCTGGGGCTTAAAATTGCTAAGTTTTATATTCTCCCTATGGCACCGAAAGATCTATGAGTTTATTATAACAATTAATGCACATTCTTCCTTTTACAGTCATACGCCAGCCAATTTGGAGCCAACTTTAGACATTGATAACCTTGAAGACCCAGATGCGTTTTTTGATGCTTATGAAAAGATTGAAAGTAATTATTTTGTGCTTTATCTGATTGGTTATCAGTTGTCTTTAACATATGCTAACTTTTTATATGTATCTCTTTTCTTCTGTTGAACTCATAATTTTCTACTGTTATAGAGGCCAAAAGAGAGATACAAAAACAACTAGGTGGTGAAGCTGAGAATACGGGCCTTCAGAAGCCAGCAGAACGCCGTCGTCGACCAGGAATTTTGGGGTATGTTTAGATTATTGTTCGCTGTATTGATTGTTTAGTGATGCAACATGCCATTTATAGCTTATACAAATGCAACATTACATGATTGGCAACTTCCTATTCATTACAGGAAGTCATATACTTATAAGCACCGCTACTCATTGATGTCTTCTGAAAATGATGACATGTTGATGTCCTCCCAAGAGACAGTGCATCAGGACACTCCAAGTCCACCTAAAGATGTGCCACCAGAGAAGTTGATGGATCCTGATCCTTATCATGATGATTTAGAAGAAGTCGAATTGCCTGGTGAGTACTGTTAGAATATAGTCAAAAGGAAAGTTCAGATTCAGAAAAAGGTTTTATTTCTGTTTCTGATTATTCTACTAGTACTACATAAAGATTGTTTTTCATAAACTAATGTGTTAGCATATGCTATTTACTCATCCATTATCACATATGATTTGATCCAACAGAGTCTATGAAGAAATCAGAGAGTCAAGTCAATGATCTGTTGGAGGAACTGTTGTCCTATAATGATGAGGACTTAGAAGGCCAAGGGGGGGCCTTGAACATTTTGCAACAACGGTTAAATATCAAAACTCTTGATATGGAAAAGCCTTACTGCTTGACAGAACTAACTGATATTGGAAGGACCAATAATTTAACTTCATCAAGATGTCGTGAAAAACCTTGCAAGAGTTCAGCCGTTATAGATAGAGCGCTGAAGATTTCGAATAAGAAACCTCGTAAGGAACAAGAACTGGTGGAAAATCATGCTAATCCTGTATCTTCACCAACTCCTCCGAGAAATCCATTTGGATCTATGTCCTTACTGAAAAAGAAGATTTTGCAGCCCAACCCTCTCAAAGATCCATTTTCACCACAGGATTTTGACCTTTGTGCCCACCCAAATTCTTCTTCTAGTCAGCCCAAGGATAAGTTACCTGGACGGGTTGACACACCAAAGGTGATATCTGATATGAATTCATATGAAGTAATTGGAAATGCTGATAGTCTGCCTGAGCAACCTCGAAGTGAAAATGCAATCATGCAAAGAGAAACTGGTAGTGGTAGTAGTAGGGCAAATGCTTCTCCTCCCCAGCTCATGAATAAGCTACTTGGAGAGGTTGGCGGGACCAAAGATTTGGGCATATTTAGTGAGATGGAAACAAATGTAGAGTTTGATACTACAAAAGAACCATTTCGTAATCTAGAGATAGAGGACGTAATTGCAAATGCAGATGGTATCCCTGATCACTTTGAAGATGTTAATGCAAGCATATCAAGGATGGATGTGAACAGTAGGCGAAATGCAGAATCAGATAACAACATTGGAGAAGCTATGAACACTAACGACAGTAAGAACACTTTTAGCATGATGCCACTTATCCTTTATTTTGATGCAAGTCAGGAGAATGTTTAGCTATATAGATCTTGGAATGCTTCAAATACCATATTTTGGACTTATTTATCAGATCTTACTTGCTCCTGAAATATAGGAGAACCTGTCTGTTGTCAAATGCTAAATCTAATACAGAGAATTATACGCTACATAATTTGCAATATGTATCTGTTTAATATTCTCTCCCCTTTGGCAGAATTGAATCCTTCAGTAGTTGATGAGGAACCCAGGGCAGATGCATCAACCAAACAACAAATTTACCCAGAACAGCAGGAGGTTATTTGCTCTCTTGTTATTTTATCTTGTTATCTCCTATCTGATGTTTGTGAATAAAAGAGATGCATCCTTTTTCCTGGAGTTTTGGAATTTATTATGTTTTGCAATTAATGCAAGTGATTTAGAAAAGCTATTGGCTTGGGAATAAAAGACTGGTCTAGTGGTTATATTTGACATTCACTCCTGTATCGTGCTAATATCAGCTCATGCAGTGTGTTAAAATGTGATGAGCTCATTTTCCTATATATACAATCTTTCCACTTTATTGTCTCATATAAAGTTGTGCTCTATGTCAGGTAAATGCAGCCAAGCGACAAAGAGGAAAAAGAGTAGCAGGTGCAAAACGAGTTAGAGATGCACATCCAATGAGGAAAAGTCTTGCAGGTAAACATTCATAAGATCATCTCTAAGTAAATGCAGTAGCAATATCTTTGTCTTAGCTGATCTGTTGTGCTGATAATGCAGAGGCTGGTACATCATTTGAAACTGGTGTAAGAAGAAGCAAAAGAGTTAGTGTGAAACCATTGGCTTACTGGAAAGGAGAGCGATTATTATATGGACGAATTGATAACAGTGAGTACTTTTATTCGAGTGTAAAACCTTTTTTTCCTATGGTCTTATCTTCTTTATTTTTCCACTCCCAATACAATTTATGCATTTTCTAAAAAAAATTGGCAGTTTTCTTTTTGATATGATTATTATCAATTTAACAATTAGAATACAGTGAAAACGCGAACCTCCTAATGATTAATGGTTTAAAGCTAGAAATGATTTGTTTTTTCTTCTCTTATATACTCCCTCCGTCCCACTTTAGTTGTCCGGTATACCATATTGGGATGTCCCACTTTAGTTGTCCAATTTCCTATTTGGTCTCACTTATGAATAAAATAATAATAAAGAGAAAGTGGGTAGATAGGTGTTAATTGATGTTTTATTGGTATGCGGTCCGAAAAGAAACTGGACAACTAAAGTGGAACGGAGGGAGTACATAATTAGTAGAACTTGGATTCCCTGTTTCAGTATTTAAATACTTACTAGGATAGGTAGGTTCCTGCTATATTTGTGCATTGTTCTTGTAAGTACTTAATGTTGGTGAGGGAGAACTCAGCCTATGATATGAGAGTATGAAGCACTGACTGAGATGTTTACTACAATACTGTCAGACTTAGCGCTTCCATTCTCTGTCATCGGGAATGCCTTTAAACACCAGTCTTTGAAGTAGTTAGATGAAACTTGCTGCTTAAATTTGCAAAGACATCTGAAGGGTGAACTGTTTTTGCTCGAACCCAACATTTGATATCTTCATCCATAGGCCTAATATTTTATTTCATGTCTGTCTATATCATGCTACTTATTAGGTGATAGTATCTTATAGTACCCAATTTATCGGGTTGTAGGCTTAAAGCTGATTGGGCGGAAATACATATCTCCTGGAAAGGTTAATGAGAAGCTGAAAGTGGAGGCATATATCTCGTTGGAGAAGCCGGAATACAAGCAACTTCTTGATCTGGCATCTCGCCATTGAGTATATCACTTAGCTGGTAGGTTTTATTCTCCCATGTTGGCAAAAGCTATGTGTCTACCTCTGACCTCAAGTCTTTTAGATGCTCTGTCACTTGTATGAAAGTATGTTTTTGAGAGACGGAATTACTAAGATTTGTACGTCAATCATTTGATTACACAAATGTATTATTTAAGAACTGAAGAACCTCATTCTTAATGCTGTTTTTGTGGGATATGATAAAAATTATCTCATCTTTCTAAATGCTGTTTTTTATTTCTACATGCCCTGGCCGTCAGATACCATGACTGTTTCTCTAAATAGCTTTCCCTTTAGATCTAACTCTTCAAGAATAATCCTTTTTTGATGGGGTCTAAAATTTCTCCTCTTTAAATAACAATTTAACCCAGGCTTTCAACAAGGTGGACTATGTACTTGTTTCAATTCTTACTTCTATCTATATTGGTTAAATTAACAATATTCAGTAATTTTAATGGCTAAAAGATTCATTAATCAAACTTCCAGCTATCAGTAACTAAAAATTCCATTTTCCTTTTATAAAAATCTTCCAACATATGGACCATTGTCTCCTGTGTCAAGTATCTGTCACTCCTAAATTCACTTTCTTCTAGAAGACCTTTTTTTGGTAGAGATCAATATTGTGATTGATTTTATTCTCACTTTCAGAAACATTAAAAAAAGGAAAAATAAAAAGAGAAGGACGTCCACTAACATGGGTTGCGATTGCATTTCTGATCATCTTACCCAGCCATTATTATTTCTTTGAAAAGGAAAGCTTTATCACTCCCACTTTGAGCAAACAATTATCATTTAATATCATAACATATATAACAATATTCAAGTTGCGTTTAGAGAGAATTTCTTTTTGTATCATAATGTGATTACCTTTTCTTACATTATTACATGCGCTTGAACTAAGAGTGTTATTTCATATTTGTGCAATGATTGGGTAGAAATAATTTCACATGGTGAAAATTAGTTGCCTATCTATCAACAAGAAGAAAGAAGTTACTAGCTATTAGTGAAAAGTACGTAGCATAGTTTAATCCCACTTGGCTTGTAGGAGTATTAAATAAAGAAATATCATAAGTCAGTGTCCATTTATAAAAAATCGAACATAGTCATCTTGACTTAATTCAATTGTCTCCTCATTTTCATAAAGACCATTTTTTAACCTACATTTCCCGACAAGTAATCCATTAAGAAAGAGAAGTCATTGACTTGCCCATATATTAACATAGAAGGGCCTTTTTAGGAACATAATTAAATGACTGAATTAAAATGATTATTAATTATACTTAAGTCAAATCCAATTACGTCAAACGCCACAAATTGCAAGGCAAACGTGCTCTTCTTATCCATACCTCTGAATGCATAGAATTGATATTTGACGATATGAGTGGATATTGTACAGTTTTTGTTTTGATTATACAATTTTAAACCGCTGCAAACAAACTTCCAGATTATGTTTCTATATTTTTATCTCTTGTAGCAAACCGTATTTTTTTAATGGTATTTGGTAATAAAATAAAAGTTAATAAAACAAAATAGTTATGGGCTGGAAAGTCGAAACGGCATTCCATGCCCCAATCCAACACTAGAAAACAAGATACGCACTTAGTACGTTGGTTACTCAATTCAAAACCAATTTGCTCATTTATTAAAGTAAGTGTTTAATTAAAATAGAGAATCAGGAATGAACGATCAAAATCCATCAAAATTTTACATTTTGATTGCAAAAAGCAAAGAGCGATATATACAAGAAGGCATGCTAGAAAGAAATAAAAAACAAAAAAGAAAAGCAAAAAGTAGATAAGAGACAAATGGACAGTGCCCGTAGACTAATGATTCGGTTTTCCTTTAATCTAGAACACTTCTTCCAGTGGCAGACCCCTTTCTCTCTCTCTCACATATGAGATAAATATAGCTCATTTGCTCAACATAACGTGAAAGGCAATAAAACTTAAATTTAGATGCATGTCGATTTTTTCTATGTTTCCTTCTTCTTGATAATTCTTTCTTTAAAACCCCTATCCTTCTAGAAGCTTTTGGCATAACCTCCCATTCAGTACTATAATATATTTGACAGAAATAAAGTTCCATTATTTCATTCCTTAAACAGGAAAAAGTATTAGACTTTTTCACTTTTTCCGGTGTATATAAGAACCAACCATCTAGATTTCTTCTCCCACACATTAATTATCATGGATTCGGATCTTATTCCGGGTTTGCCTTCTGATTTGGGTCTAGAATGTCTAATCCGAGTTCCCCACAACGACTTGTCTTCTGTGGTTTCTGTCTGCCGGAGTTGGAAGCGGGAGATTCAGTTGCCGGAGTTCTGGCGCCGCCGCAAGAACTCCGGTTTGACTCGGAGAGTCGTCGTCATGTCCCAGGCGCGGGTCGATCCGACCCAGGAACTCGGCGCCCGCAAATTTGCAGCAGTTCCGGCTTACCGTCTCACGCTTTGCGAACCGGAAACGGGTTTCTGGGCCGAGCTGCCGTCCATTCCGGGTTTCCCCGACGGGTTGCCGATGTACTGCCAACTCGTCGGAGTCGGGTTGAACCTAGTGGTGATGGGTGGGTGGGACCCGGAGACGTGGCGGGCCTCCGCCTCCGTTTTCATCTACGACTTCGTCTCGGCCACGTGGCGGCGCGGGTCACCCATGGCTGGTGGCGACCGCCTCTTCTTCGCGTGCGCATCGGACAACGTCTCAACCGTGTTCGTTGCGGGCGGGCACGACGGCGAGAAGTGCGCGCTGCGGTCGGCGCTGGCGTACGACGTGGCGGGGGACGAGTGGCGGGTCATGCCCGACATGGCGAGCGAGCGCGACGAGGCGAAGGGGGTGTACCACCGCGGCGCTTTCCACGTCATCGGCGGGTACCAGACGAACATGCAGGGTAGGTTCGAGGCGAGCGCGGAGGCGTTCGAGGTGGAAGCCTGGCGGTGGGGCCCAGTGCGGGAGGATTTCATGGGGTCGTCGGGCACATGCCCGAGGAACTGCGTGGACAGTGGGGATGGGAGGATGGTGACGTGTAGGGAGGCTGAGGTGGCGGTGTTGGAAGGGGACAGGTGGAGGGTGGTGGATGAGGTGGCGTGGGAGGTGAGGAACACGGCGTACGTGACAGCGTGGCAAGGGAAGGTGGTGGTGATTGGGTCGGCGAGATTTGGCAGTCCTTACAAAGCGTATGTATATGATATGAAGAGAGGCAAGTGGGAGAGAGTGGAGGCTCAACACAAATTCACAGGCCATGTTCAATCTGGCTGTTTTCTCGAATTATAGATTAGATACTACCTATGCTATGCTATGCTATGCAATGTAGTTTTCATTTAACTTTACTCATATCAAATTACAATTTTGATACAATATCATGTAGCCACGTGGGTTAAGTGTCGTGCCATGTGTGCATGGCATCACTAAATTTAGCAAAACATGGTGGTGTGCATGGTGTCGCTAAATTTGGCAAAACATGTTAAAGAACGAGCAGCTCTATTCGCTTCACGTTTCGCGTGTGTGATGACTATTTCACCTAAACTTTTCGCCTCTGAAATCAGTTTGAGCATATCCTCACAAAGCCTACTTTGACACGCTCTCTCATCCATCGTAAGCTTGATTATAGAAGGGAGTACGAGAATATACATATAGTTGAATCTTCATCCTTCTCATTTCTCAGCCAGTAGATATATCGAATTGAAGAGAGAACTTTTATTTATAAACAAATTAAATATACCTGCTCTGCTACACTAATTAATATACTTTCCTAAACTTACATGCAAACCAACGACGCCTTCATTTCCATATGCATTTTTTGGCATTTCAAAACAAATTAATTATGAAACTGACGTCACATCCATCAATATCATCATGTTCCAATAAAAAAATACTACTACTTTCTTCAAAGTTCAACTGAAATTAACCAAAACGTAACAACCTTCATAAATGCCATTAGATTTTTGTTTCCATATTTTCTCATCATTATATTATATACTTGGTTAAAGTTATAAGCTCCTTAAAATAACTTATAAATTTTTTAAAGTGTTTGACAATTAAGCTCTTTGAAAATTTATAAGTTGTAAAAATAAGCCTTGAAGCTTATAAGCTGTTCAAAAAATAAGTACCTCCATCCCAACTTATTTTTCCAACTTATAAACTCTTGCAATATAAGCTCTAAGAGCTATAAACTCTTTAAAATAAGCTTAACCAAACACCCTCTTATTTCACTCCTTCCACAAATAATACCGTGTTTTCAAGTAGGAAATTGATGAGGAGGAATAATTAATGTCTCAAGCTATATATGATTAATTAAGAAAATTTATTAAAATTTTATATAAATTTGAAATTTATTTTACATGTATATCTTTATATTTAAATTATGGAAAGATTTTTAAATATCTCACTAATTAGTTATGATTGTGATTTCCATATGTCATAGACTCTAATTAAGTTGATTTTTTTTATGACTTTTAACCACATAAGTATTATATATGCATGTAAAATATATATATTTTACCATATATTTAAAAACCAAAAAAAGTAATTATATATATATTACTCTTTTCGTCCACCAATGTCGTTAACGTTTGGTCATTTCGGTCCGTTCACCAATGTTGTTAACACTTAAAACTTTCCTTTTTTGAAAATAAAATTTTACCCTTTTTGCTCTTAAAACTATATCAAACAATACAAAAGTGAGAATTAATCTCCACTCATTATATTAAATAGACTTTTTAATCTCCACTAATTCCACTTACTACACTTTTCAACACAAAGTCAACATACTTCGTTAAAAACCGTGTCAAGTCATTGCGTTAACTAGTAATTCATATTTTTGGTGTAAAGTATTATCATCATTTCTCGCCATAAATTAATAAAATGATTAAATTAATAAATTTACATTGTATGTTTTGAGACATTATGTCATTTCATCACTGCTTTTTGAAGTATTGCTATTTTATCACACATTTGGCTAGCCACAGTATTAAAGGAAAACAAATTTTATCTATATAAAAAATTTAAACTATAGCTTAAACAATCAATTCGTAAGTAGAAGCGTAATATTTTCATCTATATATATATAAAATAGGAAGTATGATTCGATCTCTATACCTGTCATAAAAAAAGCTATATTGTGAACCAATAGAACAACAAAATAACTTGAGCATTGAACAAATCATAATATACATGTACAACTGAATCTGATTTATGTTTAGCGTTTAGCTTATTAATTTTTAAAACTTTATAAATTATTTTCTCTCTCCTATAACACATTTCTCCTAAAATTATTTATTTTCTTCGTAAAAATATTTGCAATATTATGCATATTAAATTAAAGATCTCGACAATACATTTAATTTGATATATGTTATATAAAATATAAATTTAATATAAAAAATTATAACACATTAGTAAATTGAAAATAATTATATGTATACATATTCTTATACATATAATATATTTTACTAAATTATAATGTTCCTAATTATAAAGTTGAATACTCTTTATAATATGTTTTAATATTATGCATGAAGATAAATTAGACATAGTGTCTCGATCTATTTTTACTATAAAATTTCAATGTCATCTAATATGTTTTCCTAAATTTATTTTCTTGCATCTAAGTTTAATCTTTTATTTAGTACTAAAAACTTGTCATATTTGATCAATGTATATAATTGTTTTTAATATTTAATACTAATAATTATAATCAATTTGTATTGTTGATAAATTCAACACTAACATATATTGACTTTGTCCCACTTATTTAAACACATTTTCCCTTTTGAGCTGTCTCACTTATTTAGACACATTTCTTTATTTAGCAAATTATAAAGCACAAACCATGTTCTTCAAAAAATATTACAACTAAATATTAATATCAATGTGAAAAGTAAATGAATTTAAATAAGTGAGACGAAAGAAGTATAGTTTTTTAAAAAATATTAATTTTAATGTATTATTATAAATATTAAATAAATACTAAATTTAATAGTGAAACATAGAATGAAATACAAATGGTCATTCCACTTAGGAGCTCTATTAATTTACCAGCTCTATTAATTCGCTGTTACATAAAATTATGTCAAATATTTATTATTATATAAAAAAATTAGAATTTCACAACAAAATATAGCGACAAATAATAATGAGTTCAAATATATTTATTATGAATTTTTATCAATATACACATATGTTTAAATAGTTATGTAATGTTATCTTATTTTTTAATTTTAATGTGTTGTTATAAATTAATAAAAAACGACTCTTTATAAAATAAGAAATTGAATGAGGTAAAATAAATCGAAGTTATTTTATCAAATCGTTGATTCTGTTCTCAAATTTTGAAACTGTAACCGAATTGTCCCCGACATAGTCACAATTGACAAGAGTACTACCGATTACGATTTTAAAACCACCAAATAAAATTGGATTACAATATTTTTGATTTCTTTAAGTATCTATATTATAAATTATTTATAAATAGATTATAAATCCGTGCATAGCACGAGTGCAATACCTAGTTTTATATAAAGAATCTACCTTTTTTGCATATATAACCAGCTATATGTATAACCGTATAATTTTACTGTTTAAATGAAATGTTAATTAAATATGTTTGAATAGAAAAATTTAGACCCATGTTTTTTGTGATAACTTTAAGGGAATTGGTTAATCCCCAAGATAATAAGTTTCGGGTTCAAGTCCGTGACGTGCCTATGTAATTTAATAGTAATGTAATTTAATTTTTTTAAAGATGACATAAAAAGAGAAGCTAACTAGTGATGGAGATGTATGAAGTATGAGAAATAGGTATCGATATCATTATCACTCAAGCTAATAGAAGCAATCTGCTCACAAAATCTCCATTGATTTCCAAAGTAAGTAAGTAGAAAAGAAAAAATGAGATCGATCAGTTTGAAATGCTACTTAATTCTCATGCATTTATACAACACCTCACCAAATTTCTGAAACATGTGCTTCTTCAAGAACATCTTCTCCACCTTCTCTCTCCCTTTCTTTCCCATTTCTTGCCTTGCTGATGGATTCTCAAGCAGGAATTCCAGATTCCTTGCCAGAACTCGAGATCCCGCACGCCCCAAAGGATGGAGTAGCCCCGTTACATTATGCTCGACAATCTCCATTGTCCCTCCAGAATCAGTTCCTAAGACCTGCACCAGTGGAAGCTCACATGAAACCTCAAGTAAATTACAGCTTTATCTGCGACCATAAAACTCATGTTTTCCTAATCTTGATTATTCGTGAATAATGATCTTTATAGCTAAATAAAGGTAATTAGAACATGAAGAATGCCATACAGGAAGTCCAAATGCCATGGCCTCAATTGTTACCCTTCCGAATGTCTCCCCAATTCCCTGCGCAGAGATAAAATGCAGTTAGGAGGGATGCACTGATAAAAAACACATTTCAGGCATGTGACATCATAACAGAGACTTGAATCTCACTTTCCTAATCTTGTCACAATCAAGTAACGAGTCAAAGAGAAGCAGAGAGATGCTAAGATAACAGAGAGTTGTTTCCGGAACATAGCCTAAGCATATCATCGCAGTCTTGGGGCACTTCACATAATGTTTGATCAGTGATTACTCCATTTAGTTTCGAGTTTTAGAAGAAGAAAGCCCATGAAAGATGGACAGCCATTACATATAAGGGAAACACATAACTTTGCTATAATACAAAAGTACAGCCCTTCGTGTGTTGTGATTCAACTATCAACATATGCTAGATAATTAACTTTAAGCATGTAAGTACTGTTTACGTAGTGGTAACTTGAAAGTAGAGTGAAATAATCATGGCATATATAAGCTGCAACAAGTATTATAAGCACGATTAAAAAAAGCTGTCTTTACCTGTGAATTCATCACATAAACATCTGCTGCAGCATAAAGGGAGGCAACACGAGTTGTTGACGGAGTCCACAGCACAGACTTTGACAAGTTTGAATGCGTTGATAGAAATGTAAGAAGTGTTTTAACATAGGCCACTTTATTGCTTTTAGATCCGACTGAGCCAATAAGTATCTTAAGATTCTGTTCCTTCTTTACAACGTTCTGGGATAACATTTTTCTCATTCTAGCTTCTCTCCCAAACATCAGAGAATTAAGTTTGCCCTCGTTGGTGAAGATATGTGATGACCTCATTCTTTTCTTTGTTTGTGGGCCGATGTTTGAAGAAGATTTACCAGAGAGCTTTGATCCACTAGAAGATCCGCTGTTCCTTTTCTGATTCTGAAGCAACGCTCTTGAATAATAGTCGTGATCTGTTAAGATTGACTCTTTGGTACCAGAACTGTTCAGCTGCTGACCTTGATCAATTACCAAGCGTGCTGATTCCATTAGCAACAACTGACCCTTTCCTGGATTTATACTACTCAAGGAAATGGCCAGCATATCATCATCAGTCAGTCCCATTTCTTGTCTCACGGCACTTCTCAACGACCGTCTCTTTTCAACCATGCCCTCTGTAGTGAACGATGGAGTGTTTAGCGAGCAGGATATGCCTGCTGCAAAGGCAAGCTCATCATTGACAGAGAGTGGCACCAATGCAGGCTCCTCTTTTAAATGTATTTTCTCCTCCTTGCACCATGTGTTCCACTGTTTTGATTGTAGTTCAGAAAGAAAAATCAACTTCTTTACTCGGTTGAGGACATGCTTTGACCGATCAAAATACTCTCTTCTATTCTCCATGATCCACCACATAATTTGACTAGAGCCGAGGACAGTGCGTGATAAATATCGTTCTGAGACCACATTTAAGACAGGAGATGTTAATATGGGAAACTATGTTCCGAGAACATGACTTCTGAAAGAAAAAGAAAATGCAAATATCCAATCAATTTAAGGCTGCTTCGACATATTTCATTCACTGATGAAATAAATAAAAAGAATTCTCAACAAACAACTGGATCAACAAGCTAAATTCCGAACAATAAAATGCATGACAAGGTAAAGACAATTTGTGACAACCTTATCCTCTATTAAATGCCAAAAATAAGAAAAGCATCATATTTTGCAACAAACGGGAGTTATCTTGCATACGGGTACAAAACCATGGTACTATGACGATTTTCCAATGGTGAAAAAAATTTTAGTTGAGGCAAACAAAAGTACAAAACATTACCATGAAGACTCAAATGCAGTATAAGAAATTTTGAATGTCCTCACCTATCCAGGAAGAACAGACAGCAGAACCTGCAATTATGAGATTTGCTCTCATGGCTGTTTTGAAGCTTGCATCTGACTTATCCTCAAGCACTTTAATTTTTCTTCGATTAAGTTCTGACATCAGGCCTCCTTTCTTGTTCAGAACTATAACTGATATTGTAGCTCCACAGCTCAAAAATTCTGTGGCCAGCTCCAGCATTGCAAGAGGAGCTCCTGTCATGGACAGCTCATGAAAGATCAACACAAACTTTCTCGACCAAACAAGACGTGCAAATGCACCCTTCCGGTCACAGGTGCCTGATCGTTTTTCAGGACTCCAATCCAATATTGAATCCTCTATGGAGCCAAATGGACCGACAAGGAATCCATAAGTCGTATTCTTCTGGGGGATTTCTTCTGTTTGTACATTAACTTCATTTTCTACATCTTGTGTCACAACCTCCGCTTTTCCAGACCTCTTCTTACGGGAGCTACGCCCTGATTTCTTACTTCTCTTCTTCGAAACCTTACTTTCAATCACAGAATTACCACTTCTGCGTTTTGCAAGAACAACATTCATATCCTCCAAGCTTGAGTTATTTGTTTCATTCTTGAACTTAAGTGCTCTGGAATCAACAGCAGCAATCAAATCCCTCTTATTAGATTTTCCACCATTTGATTCACCTCCATAGCCACCACTGAAAAGATCTTCCTTATTATCTCCATGGGCCCATCTTGACTGGAAATAGAATCCAGCATAAGCCCAAAGAGTGATCAAAAGCAGCCAAAGAACAATGCGGTTGCTTCTGAAGCAATAAGCAAAAATAAAACCACCACTCTTCCCCTCTCTTCTCGGAGTCCGACCCGAGCTCAACCTCCTAAAAGAAGGAGAACCCCTCGGAGTTGACTTACCTGACGATGGAGACTTTAAGCCGCCACCACCACCACCACCACCACCAGGCCTCAAAGGAGATAGCCTAACTATATTCATATCCTCCATTGCAGAATTTCTAATCACTCATATACCACACAGCTTCTAGATACTCATACCAAAACATTTCAACGAAATGAACCTACACATACAAAATGCTGCAACTGCCCCAATATCAGATTTGTAGAACAAATTCTTGAATCTAGAATTCCAAGAAACAAAGCAGAAACTTATTTGTTTTCCGTACAGCTAATCTGCAATGCACAACACTAGCCTGCAATTGAAAATCAAAATTTCCACACTGTAAGTTGAATTTCCCGAATCAGTTACATACATTTTAGTCAAATTTTCGGCCAAGAAAAACCAATGAGCAAAAAAATTACTGAGTTCATGATAATAATAAAAACACGAAAAGAAAAAGAACAAAAGCACAAATTCATTGGCCCGAGCCACAAAATCCAAAGAAGCGACAACTTTAAAAGAGGAAAAAATAATCTGAAAACTCACCAAGATCAATGGAACAATGATCCCAGGGGAACTGACGGCAGCTAAAAAGCGATATCTGGACAAAGTCGTGAGAACTGTAGTTGGAACTATCTACACAGCACAAGTAGGACTGGATATCAAGGAAAATCTTTACAGCAGATTGCAGAAGATCCAAGAGCAAGAATCTTTTTCTCCTTTTCCCCCCTTTAAACGCGGAGAAACGATCGAGAGATCTTGAGTGAAGTTTTGATGGCACCCACCGACAACTCTAAAGTCGATATGCAAATCAAGAACTGTACTAGCAGGAACTCTTTTACTTTAGTGCTTCAGCTCTGAATGCAGCTGCGGTAAATTCTTGAGATAAAGACGCTGGAGAGAGATAGAGAGATAGAAAAAGAGATGCAAGAGCTGCAGTATGCGATGGCGATGGAGATGGACTTGGAGTGTCGACAGAGAGAGAGAGTGAGTAGAAGAAGGTCGCTCGCATAAAGAGAAGTTTTGGGAGTTAGTAAAGATGACTTCTAATTTAATTACTAAGTATTTACTTTTTATACTCCTACACACTTATCACTATGTATGAATTTTTAATTTTGAAGAAATACATACACACACATCTATAGATTTAATGATTGTTGATTGAAAATGCGTTGCTATATTTAAGGTATGTGAGTAAAATACTTGTTATGACAATCCGATGATTGCAAGAAATAACATAACACCCTTTTGGAATACAGAATCTTATCTTAGGGGATTTGGTCATAGAAGTCTAATTCACATATATAAAGATTAAAGATGAGAAAACTAGCACTAACGTACACTCCTATAATTTAATTATTATAGCTAGGTTAATTTATATAAGAGTGCTTCATTTATAATCCACAACCTGTTTAGCTTAGTTGGGAAATAAATTGAAGCAAAGGGTAAATTTTCAATCAAGTAATTTAACTGGACGAGACCATATATTTTTATACTTCATCTATCACAATATTATTAGCCTCAAAAGTTAATAAAACACTCACAATTTTGGTTAAATGGAACCAATACTATTAAGCTATAGAGCCAATAAATTTGTTGATCTCCCTAACTAACATCGATATAAAAATTCATCCTTTAAGATAATAACAAAAAATAATTATATAATCATAAAATAATAATCTACTAACAGTCGTGATAAATTCTTTATATAATTATACCTACCAATTTGTCTTACCTTGATTCAATTATACAACTCTATCTACTAATTCATCTAATCTTGTAGAATCTGCTTCCGAGAAGCAAATATGTTCAGTATTATTTGTTCATGTGCTAGTATGCTATAATTTGTTCCTACTTAGGGGTGAAAACGGATCGGATACGGGCGGATAGTGCTTGTCCCGTATCCTAACCCATATTTTTTTCTCGGATTCGGATTCGAATACGGGAAAGCCGGATTCGGATACGAATTCGGATTATTCGGGATACGGACACGGGACGGATTCAAATCGGATTCGGATAAATATAATCGGATAATATATTTCATACAAAAACTGTTGACACAATATTTTATAAAGAACTAATACAAATTATAAGAATTGTATCAATTAAAAAAAAATATAATTTTTAGGATCGAGAAAGTACAAAATAAATTAAATACTTAAACACAAGTATCTACCAATAATAAAATATGCATCTTGAAATATAATTTGAGAATTCAAAATCGGCAAAAAGTAGTTATATTACTAACTATTAAATAATAAATATTTATATTACTAACTATTAAATAATAAATATTTTACACACATATATATATATATAATAAATAATAAATATTTTAAAAATTCGGATATCCGTATTTGTTATGCGGATAATATCCGACAAAATACGGATAATTTCGGATACGGTCGGATATTATGTAATCGAATCGGATCCCGGATACGGATTCAAATTTTCGGATACGAATCCGAATTTGACCGGATCCGAATACGAATTTGACCGGATTCGAATCCGAATTTGATCGGATACGGCTTCGGATCGGGCGGATATTATCCGCCCAGATTTCATCCCTATTCCTACTAATATACGATTTGAGTTTATAATACTCCCTCACGAATGTAGTTAACGTTTTGATTAGGATTGATAATTGGATCGGGTTGGGTCGTTATTAGGTCTGATAATGATCCAACCTATTAAGGTCAAACCTGAACCCGATCTGTTAAGGATATAGTAAACCTGAACCCATACCCAACCTGAATGGTCCAAACACGGACTCAACCTGAACCCAACTTAAACCCAAAATGACACGTTTTTTTCCAGGTTGAACCCGACCTGTTAATAATCCAACCTAATAACAACCCGATAGTGACTCAATCTAACACGATTTTATAAATATATATTATTAATAATAATAATTTTAGATAATATATTTATACATTCCAGGTAACCCGAACCCGAGCCGAACCCAACTTGAAAATTTCAGGTTTTTATTGGGTCAACCTTATAAGAACCCGAACTCAATAAGGACCAACCCAAACCCATTAATATCGTGTTCTTGTTGGTTCGTGTCGTGTTGAAAATTGACAACCCTAGTTTTGACTTGACACAAATTTTAATTTAGTAGCTTTACTTGTGTAGAAAGTGTATTTAATGTAGTAAGTGCTAAATATAGTGAGTGAAGATTGAGTCTCACTTTTGTATGTTGTTTGATTTTGATTTAAGAGTAAAAGGATAAAAAATTATTTGCAAAAATAGAAAATTTTAAGTGTTAACAACATTAGTAGACGGACCGATATGATAAAATGTTAACAACATTGGTGGAGAGAGAATAATAATTATACCATTAGAATAAATTGGGACGAGGTAATTAAGACTATCACCAATGATGACTTTAGAGTCAATGTCATGCACATAAGACAAATTAAAAAATACATAGAAAGTCATGAAAATACATGACCAAAGCCAATTCTATAACTTTTTGATTAAAAATAAATAATTTAGTTAAAAATTAAATAAATAAAAAGTCATAAAGACTCACGAATCGAATCGGTGTAGTCTAAGCTGCAGTTAAAAAAATGGTTGAAAAGCAGACAAACAAACATCAATTGCATATTCACTCCATCTTTCATCATTTTCCAACAGAACAAATAAGATTACGTGTCCCTGAAAATGGTTATTAACTGTATAACAACTTAAATACCGCTTCAAAATGCCAACGATCTATTTATTTTATTTATATTTTTTTGGTATAATCCAACCTAAAAGACGCAAGTAAAAATCAAAACTAATACTCTGAATGATTAAGGTTTCGTCGAGTCATGTTAAAATTTAACAAGAATGATAGGATAAAAATAAACAAAATTATATTGTAAATTTACATTTTTATCCTCAAATGCCTTTGGAAGTGCTTCATGTTTCCTATAAATCAATTCAATCCAAAAACCATAATCCAAAAAATCAAAATCAATTCCTGTAAATCCCAAACCTCAGTTGATATAAATTCCAAATGATGTAAAATTTAAATTAATCCAAAAATCAAAAATCTAATCCACCACAATCAAATACTGGAATTAAAAAATATATATAACAAATCGATATTTTTTCTTCTTCTCGAACCTTGGTATAATATAAGAAAGAGGGAAGCAACCATGGTTGTTGCTCTGACTCTCATAAAAGAAATAAGTACTCCCTCTCCCACTATTAAAATACTCCCTTTCCCACTATTAAAATAATGAAACAGGCAAAGTCGAGTGGGTGAGACGGAGCGGAAAGAAGAAGATAGATAAGGTGAGAGAAAAAATAATTGTTGTACGAAGGGGATGAAGATGAAGCGGGTGGTGTAAGGTTATGTTTGGAAGGTTCAGAAATTATCATCAAGATAAAATTAATTGGTGGGTTTCATTATTTAGCAAAGAACAGTATTTAGAAGCGGGCTTCACTTTTAATGACGGGCCCAGCAGTTAACAAAACATATCTATCAGGGTAAGGCCGCCGGTAAAATTCACGGGCCCAGCAGTTAACAAAACAGTATTTAGAAACGGGCTTCACTTTCCTCAAACTCACGGCAAAATTCAACCCTTTATTTCTGATAACGTCGATATAAGAAGGATAACAATATGCTTCTTGAGTTAATCAGGGTAAGGCCGCCGGTAAAGTAAACATTATTATGAAAAAAATTGAAGACTTCAACACCGCAAAACAATTTATTCTCAACCCAAGTAAATATATATTAACACGAAAACAATGAATAGTTCATAGGCAAAGAATAATACTTCCAACTCAAATTGAAATTCCAGAAACTGAAAAACAACGAAACCTTTAATTAGATAGAAAGTAATCTCTGCAAGAAATAACAGGTAAATCTTTAGTTTGATAAAGCAAGCAGCAGCAGCTGCACAACGAAACTTGTTATTCTTTTTTTGAAATAAGCTCCAATACAATCTTCTTGAATGGTTCAGGTAAAAGACTAATGCACAATAACCTGCATCAGATGATTAAAGTCATTTATGTGACTATCTCGAATTAAAATACCAAAATATGATCTTACACTACTTGGGGATGCACTTACAGCATAAAAGAACAAGGAATTGCCACCTGTCAAGCTGCAGTGTTCTTCTTCTTAAGCAGCATGATCAGGCGTTTTGAAGAACCTATAATATGAAACAAGACGATTTATCACCAAATTAGTCAAGTTTTATTATCTTTCTTTATATTTACAGAAAATGCTCCACTAAACAATTTTGTACTTGTACTGGTTCGCGGTCAAGATATTTTAATGGACAGAAAAGGTGAGTCTCAGTTAACGCATGAAGAAAACTATGCCAACAAGAGTCAAAGCTCCCTTTGATACCATAATGATGATGACTTCTCATTTCTTAGATCTATACTCAACATTTTAGTGATCATTCCAACCTCACTCCGTCCATTACTCAACTCCCGACACCCCAACACAAAGAAGTAATGGAAGAAGACATTTGATTTAGAAAAAGAGAACATGTTTATAACCATACAGAAAAATTAGAATATAGAGCCATTACCTAAAATATCTGAGAATATGCAGTAGCCCAAAGTACTCCAGAGTCCAGATTAACGACTGGAGAACACAATGGGCCTTGGAAGAAGGCCTGCACCAAACGCACACCCAAAAACTCTGCTACACCCAACAAATGGAAGGACATTGACTAAATTTTTTTGATTTAATATGCTTATTCCAAGGCAACCCAAAGCCATCCAGTTACT
Source organism: Leonotis leonurus (assembly GCA_026898415.1). Classification (NCBI taxonomy): domain Eukaryota; kingdom Viridiplantae; phylum Streptophyta; class Magnoliopsida; order Lamiales; family Lamiaceae; genus Leonotis; species Leonotis leonurus. The sequence continues at coordinate 1,471,196 of JAPKLX010000029.1, forward strand.
TCACTGGTCAAATTTCATCTCTGTATATCTGTATACAAGTCCACGTCATGGTAAGTATTGAGAACATCAATTGAGAAACTACAGACAGCATTAACAAATCACACTTACCTTCGAGGATTCTTTTGCCTCTGCCCAAAATCATCATTCGCAAGCTCTATAGTCGGAAAAAAAAGGTTAGTCTCCAAATAGTATTTACCCGGATATAAAGAGTTTAAAAAGGTTTTGACATAATTTACCAGGCCTTTGTGAAGGTTTCCAATCATTAGCTACTTTTGTTGCAGAGTTATTTTCTTTGCTGCAACCAAAATATGAACTTTAAGTCAAGTAAACTGTGACATAGAGTAGATTAAACTTCACGACAGCAGGAATTTTGGACAAGCGATAAGATAGCAAATGCGGGTCTAAGGGTCACAAGGTAATTCACATTAAAAAAGGTAACGGCATTTAATGGAACTACCCTTTCTACCTTGAAATAGCTGGAACTGAAGGAGACTGACCGGACGGCCGAGCATTATATGAACCATCAACCGTGATATATGGTGGACAATATGTTGCACCCAATGCTCCAGCAGCACCCGCTAAAACAGGAAGCCTGAATTGTTTCACGACTAAGTTACTGAAGAGAACCGTAGAAAACGAAAAATAGGACATCTGTCTTCTTAGCTAAGGGGAACTATCCAGAAGATAAAACTTAAAAGTATACCAAAGAATAGAGAATAGCTAACATAGAAGATCTATCTGTCAAGTGTCAACCAAAGATCTTATCTGAGACATAGTTAACTGAGGAGATTTATGTGTATTTAGAGAACTGGATGAAGGTAGAGGTATTACCAAGTCATTTCAGAACTCCCTAGACCACCAAGTTGTGGTTGGCCAACATATCCAGGGAAGGCCATGCCAACAGCAGGAATTCCCCCAGGGTGCTGGCCTCCAAAGTTCATGACTGTAAAATCCACCAAGATCAGGCATAAGATGGAGTTCATATACATCATGTTAATCAGGAAACAAGATATATTTTGATAGAAACAGAGAAATAAAATAATTATATCTTAGATAAGTCCGATCTAAATCCATTGTAAAAAACATAAAGAAAATGTAAACCATACTCTACTTGAATGCATTTCCTTGTGCTTGTGCTCGTAAACAAAAAATGCACAGGCACAATACCTGGTAAGAATGCAGGAAAGTTTTGATCACCGGGGACACTGCCCATACTGCCAGTGGATCCCATAACCTGAGCCCCACCATATAGGAACGAGCCTTTTGCACTGCCAGGCACATTCCCTTTTCCTTTAGCCACCAATGCTGTTTTTGGTTGACTCAATTCTGAAGCAGATTCAACTTCCCCGGATTCAGATGTATTTACAGCACCTGCAGTTTTAGGTGGAGAGAAAGGCTGTGTTCCACTGGGCCCACGTTTTGTGTACTGCTGGAGAGAACCTTGCAGAGAAGACTGAGCACGACTTTGACCAGGATTCCTCTGAACGTTTTGTAGCTGATTTGATGGAGGAACCCTGTTGTGTTGGTTATTAGACACTTGTTGGTAGGCCATCTGTGTGAAGGAAGTTGGTCCTCTTCCTTGGCCCCTAGATTGAGGTTGACCCGGGTTAGAAGATTGCATAGCATTTGAAGGCTTCCCGGCCATTACAGAAGATGAATCACCCAAGGAGAGATTGTCCGGACCAACAGAATTAATTACAGTTTTGCCTCGCATTGTACCAGTAGACTGTGCCATAGGAAGATTATCATCCACCATTGATTGTTGGCCATTTCGATTAATTGTGACATCCCTCTTAGGGGGCACATTGTTATCTTTTGTGGAAGAACCAGTGGGATAAAATGGAGGAGAAGCAATGTTCAAATTAGAGGCAACTTGTTTTCTCGGAACTACATCAGGTTTTGAATTAGATACAGGTTCGCTGCTTCTCCGAGAATTGACATGGGGATGCTTCTCTACTGATATCCCAGGGCTATGAATGAAGATAGTGAGAACTAAAATTACACATCAGAGTACAAAAGGAGAAGGGAAAAACAAGAAGATTATACTCACTATTTGTTCTGTGTGGTTGGAGCGTCAATGTTGTTCTTAAAAGATGGTTGATATCTTCGAGGTCCACGTCCCCTAACACCCTTAGGAGCACTTGTCTGATTGTTATTATTCTGGCCCTGTGTGCTGTTACTGGTGTATTCTCTGGGCCTGCTTCCTTGTTCAGATCCACGGTCCGGGCCTCTATTTCTATTGCGACCTCTATAGCGTCCCCTAGTACCCCTTCTACCCTGCAAATGAATTTATGAATACACTACAAATTGTTCAAAGACAAAAAACAAAACTAGCACATGGTGAGAATATTCACCTCTTCATGATGCCTGTCCTGAATAGTTAGCTCCTCAAACTTATCATGCCCCCACTTCCTCTCATCTTTAGACTCCCACAATTTTCTTCCTCCAAGGGTTCGCCTAATAACAACAAAATCTACATTCATTGCTCTATTCTGAAAAGGCCTTGAAAAAAGAGCATTGGCATAACCCAGGAATTTTATGGGAAAATAAATTAATAGTAAACTGAGAACGCAGGCCTTAAACAAGTCAAGAGCAAGGTAATCATAAGGATAAAAAATAATCAATAGAAACTCAAAGTAAAGTACAAAAGATCTCCATTTTTCTCATTAGATAAACTGTAAATTTGAAGTCTTAAACATTGCAGGAGGCTTGATGGCATCAATACGTCCTTGGATGTACTGCAGGAGGCATTCATACTTTCATCCTAAATAACCTTATAACAAATTTATCACCTATGCTGTGACACAGACACTCCTTACTTTTCAAAGGAAAGCTTGGCATTTACAGTACTCTGAGAAGAGATAACAGTATCAAATAGGATCTAAGCCAAGTGTGACTCAGTACGCACTTTACAAGATACTCACCTGCTTCAGATTTCCATAAAGCAAGAAGTTGGCAGGGTATACTTCATGAATTTTCTAGCATGAAAAAAAAAATCACAAGTAATGCAAGCAGACAACTAGTTCTCTCCATCAAAAGGTTCCCAAAGCTCATAATATCAGCAACAAATAATTACGATCAACCAAAGAAATTACCAAATGCAATCTATATAATGATCATCCGAATTCATATTTAAACAATTAAGCATCCGAATTATTGGACCCAATCCACTGTTGCATACATGAATAAAAACTCATTAAACAAAAATAAATACCTATGTCGCCCGCCAGCATTCTCTCGAAATCTGTCATCGTGCATGTAAAATGCCCCAGCAGTCGGCACAGAAAACGGCTCTACTTCCTTCCTCTCTTCTTCCCCATGCTGAGCATTCTCATCATCCCTATCCTCCTCATTGGTTTCACTTGCATAATCATCGACTCCCTTCTTCTCCCCTGAGACATTATCTTCAAAACCTCCTTCCTTTCCAATCTCCTCTCGTACAACCGTCACTACCTCCACAGCATCTTTACCTCCTCCAGCACCGCCTTTTCCATACTCCACATCTATCTCCTCCTGTAACTCAATGTCATCCTCCACATACTCATCCACACCATAATCGTCCTCTTCTTCGTCCAACTCCTCTTCATAGTCCGCTGGAGCGCCTTCAGATTCCCCATCCGACTCAATCCTCCGCAGCCTAGGGTTCCCCCCTTCCTCCGTCTCGTCTTCATCGTCACTCGCCTCTCTCCGCCTCATCTTCAGCGACAACTTCGCCTCCTCTGGATCGCTCTCGTACTCAATCTCCTCCGCCGCCATCACAAGTAACCGAAAGAGTTCGACTAGAACACAGAAAAGGAAACACGATATAGAGCTGCAGTTACTACAAAACTTAGGGTTTGAAAGTAGTCGGAGATTTGAAAAAACCCTGGAATCCACAATCAATCTGGCTACAATTTATAAGCAAAGTCAAATTTCACTAATCAAAGATTTAGTTATAGAGAGAGAGAGGAATTGACGGATGAGTTGAAGTTCTCTACTCAACCAAATCCAAAACCTAATGAGTAATGGGCACGGAATTATCTCGCCTTCCAGGGTGCTTTTCGTCAATTATCCTTCTTGGCCCATCTTTACCCACTTTCAATTGGGCTCACTTTGAAAAATACAGTATCATGTATATTTGAAATTTGGAAGAAACAATAAATAACAAATAAAAATAAACAGCATAAAAAAGATGCAGTATAAGCAAAATGTACTAGACTAGTTGTGAATTACATGACACTTTGGTTATAACTGGAATATTAAAATGAGACTGCAATTGGAAGAACGACAAGTAACAGTCACATGTCGAACTGAATTTGTGACCCCAAATATATATTAGTAGCTCTTATATACAGATCCAAGTTGGACCATATTTTAATTACTACACACTCTCTCAAATAAATTAGTTTCAAAATTGTGAATGATTTATTGATTCGCGCCAATTTAAGTGGAAAAGATGGAGTACTTTGTATGTAAAGGCCAAACTGAATTATGATGATGCACTAATCCTTTATTTTCTTGTACTTGATACTTACTAGGCAATAGGCACCCATAATATGGTTACTCACAAGCCACAACTAAACTTAAGACGCTCAAGATATATTTGGTATTCAATTTATGGTACTCATTTCATAAAAGAACAAGGAAAAGAATGGATGTTAGGAAATTAATGAGGGCAGTTTTGATGGTAGTCTTTTTATGTATGGGAATGCTAACTTGGAAATGGTCAACCTCTTTTCAGAGACTGTTACACCAAGTGCATTATTTTCTGCATGATTGAACCTTGACAAACCCTTTGTTCCTGCCAAGGATTGCATCTTTCAAGAAGTTGAGAAGGATGTTGGTGAAAATTCAGACAACCTAGTCTTCTGCAAACTCGGCTGCGCCTTTCCCACGTGCTCTTCTTTCAGCTCCAAACATACACAAAGTAAGCCACTGAACCCAGTCTGCGCCCTAGCTTTGGATTTTGGTTTTGATTTTGATGTTTGTTGTGCTTTCTCAGATGGTGAGAATCTATGAACACCAAAATGTTATGTCATATGAAAGGAGTTCAATAAACTGTGGGAAGAATCTCACTTTCAAATCTCAAAATATAGCATAATCCTACATTCACCAAAAACAGAACAGATTTCAGAACTTCTAAAGGTCTACAAGATACTAATGACATATAAAGGACAGGGGAAATACACAGAAGGGGGTTTTTGCATATCACCAGACCCTAGATAAGAACTTCCATTTTTCACGTCTCCTAATCCAACGAAGACTCACAAGACTGGAGGTGGAAGGGCATTTCACAAACCGAAAAATATGCTCATTATTCTTCAGCCTTGGGAGAGTTTTCTGGGGTTCTGAGTGATACCGGTGCAGTAGATTTGTGCTTCATGACTTCTGCTCGAAAATCCTCAACTATGGAAGGATCCTTGAACTTCAAGGCAAATGTTGAAAGACTCTCTTTCCCTTCACCAGCACTATTCACGCAGGCAAAAGTGATGCCTTTCTTGTCCATATTCGTTAGCTTCATATCTGGAAAAAGACTAGCATTCAGAATTAACCGATAATTTCCTCTGGCCCTCATAACAAGTCTGGCTTTTCCCGTCCCTGTTGTGCAAACATTGACCTTGAGTTCTCCCTTTCCCCGTTCCTTCCAAGTTCCATCAATATATTCAAAAAGAATGGAATCAGCAGCAAAGACAGCACTCTCATTCTCTTCACCAGTTTCAACAGTAACCTCCTGCATGGGAGGAAATTTGCTGCCCTCACTTTTAGCAATGGTACTTGCCCCAGAGCTACCAAAGATAGACGAGCTTCCATTATTAGAAACACCAAAACTGAAGGTAGAACTGTCACTCTTCAGTCCAGTACCATCTTTAGTAATTGACCCAAATGAGAATGAGGTACTAGAAAACCCTGTTCCAGTAAGACCAGAGAAAGCATTTTGGCTACTTGATAGTTGTCGAAATGAGCTAAATGGGACATTTTCTATAGCTGTCTCGTTCTCTTTCTCCTTTTCACCTCCATCATCACCCTTTACATTATTCCCTGTTTGTGTCTCAACAGTATCAGCTTCTGCAGATTCTTCCGTCCCATCCCCAGAATTCCCACCTTTCACGACTTCATCTACCACTGTTTTATCCTTCTCTTGGTTATCAACATTATCACTTGTATCATTTGGTAGAACTTTTGAGTCATCAACCTTGTTTTCAGATTGTTCAGAGGTCTCATCATTGGCACCAGTTTTTTCCTCCTTGGTGGTAGACTCATCTCTCGATGGCTCATCAACCTTAGTTTCAGTTTTACTCTCATCAATTTGCTCAGCTTCCTTACTTTGATAACTGTGTGCCTCTACCTCAACAGAAGCAACTGAAGTAGGAGGAACCAAGCAGATGGCAGCAAAGGGATTAGAAGCAACTGGAGGCAGGGCAGCTGGTGTTGATGTTTGCTGGCGACGTACTTTCAAAATTCTTCGAGCAGCCAAAACCTCTTCACTTGCTTTCTTAAAAGTTCCCCCCTCTTGTTCTGGTTCATTATCATCTAGACCAGGGTTATCACGAGATAGTTGGACTCCAGCAGCTCTCTTTTTAGATGGTTGAAGGTTGTTCTCTGCATCCCCCATTGCTAGTAAAGGTATTAAAAATAATGGCCAGAAGCCGTGATTTTAAACCTTCAAGCCACTGTAACACAACAGGACCTGCATAAAACCATTAACCACATAATATGTAAGCAAACTTATAAGCAAATGGTGAACCTGGTTCCCCGCCTTATTTCAGATCACATTTGAATAATGTGTCCAGCTCTTCCAATTAGAAGAAGCCAACATATACACTGCACATCTCACTTTCATCTTAAATGGTATTGAAATACTAATACCTAGGTTCATAGAGCTACAGAAGCAACCAGATAATGAATAAGTGTTTGCTATCATACCAAACCTTAGCAACCCATAAGCGAAAATTGAAAAAGTTGACTCATTAAATGAGAACATGATATATTTAGAATCAATTATCACAGACTTTAGCATCTAATAGAGAATATATTAGAAAGAGTCCATCTGACTGAAAAATGATTGATTGTAAGTTGGAAACTAAAAATTCTATGCCTCATATAGCCTTTTCCTACTAATAAACCAAATGAAAATTGATACCAAATGATATGGTAAGTTGTATGGAAATGAATCCATGACAAAGTAATAACAAGGATTTCCTTCTATTTTCCGAGAACCCCAGCGGAAAAATTATATCAATTACTTTAGAGGACTTTTATTTGATTGGATAACACACGTATAACCATATCATGTCCGCTCATATATGCTAAAAATCCCCTGCATCCACATGCTTTGTTTCCAGATATTTTATGAACAAATACCACAAGTACTGGTATTTCTTAATTCTTATTATATGTGCAACCTAATATTCTCCCCACAGAATAGATTTTTGGGATGCAAGGTAGCATTTGACATGGCTTGTTATATACATAAAATGTACTATGCAGTCATAAGAAATTGAGTAAAATGCTAATAAACTCAAAAGCGTACAAATTAGTAAAGATGCCTAAACACATATCCACAATTATACACGAATTATGCTGAATTCTTACAAATTTCAAAATCCCAAATAACCCAAGATAAAGGGCATCTTCAAAGAACCATGACCTTGCATACCCGGGATATGGAAAATATGGCCAGAACCCACAAAAAACCAGCAGAACCCTGATACTTTATAATGAAGAGAATACATACAAAGATGCTTCGCTAAGAGAGTGACCGCATTCAAGGAACCAAAAACGATCCCAAGGAAATCACTGCATCGATCTCCTGACTATTAAATAAAATAGGATCTATGGGTTCATTTCAACATCAATCGGAGCCGTGAATCAAAATTTCAAATTCAAATCCAATTTGTTTTTTTTCCAGCTTAGGAAGATACTAATGTAACTCGATATCTTTTCTGTTTCCTTTTTTTACAATATAAGACACTGGAGTAACTCACAATATATTGAAATCAACAAAAATGTAAATGAAAAACGATAAAGCGGAAACACAAATACATAACACAGGACATCATTAGTTTTAGTCTTCCACCATCTTTCAGCAGAATCAGAGCACACTTTCGAAATTAATAAACTGAAATACAAGATAAGAAAAACCTAACTTCTGAAAATCAAGGCCATTCCATTCCCAACGAATATATAAGAAATGGAAAACAGGAGCTAAACCAACGCAATATTGATAAAACAAAAATGAACATCGCAGAAAAAAATAGTAAAGCACCTCAGAGATCTTCAAGGATTTGACCAGTCTGGATTTGAAGCTCCAGGTTTATGCTTATGAATTTTGTTTGGATCTGCTAAAACCCTAGACCAATGTGTGAGCGCAAGAGAGAGAGCGAGAGAGCGGGTTAACTCAGACAGATACCACCCCCTTTTATTCTTTTTCTCAAAATTTCCCTATTTTCTAGTATTTCTTTTTTAGGACATATCTATATTACTCTCTCCGAATGTTTGTAACACTATTATCTTGCATGTGTTTCAATGTATTGTTCTAATGAGACAGTGTAATCGGTGGAGTTTGAATTTCGATTGTTATTAATTTTTGATTAATTAAAGTGAGTATAAAGTAAAATTTAATCTTATATTATTTATGATTTTTGATAAAATTGTATGTATTAAATAAGTTGAATTCATTTATTATAAATAAATAAAATTAATTTCTTAAAAATATTAGTGGACGAATATCAAATTCAATTGTGGGTTAACTTTTCCCTCCTCAGCCTCGTTTCGATTTGATTTGTGTCTTGTAATAATAATTATTAAATACTCCTATATTAGAAGTCTGAAAATGTTTATTTGTATATGTTTACTTTTTGGAAGAAGACAAAATATCGCCTCTTTATTATTTTCTTTAATTATTCTTTTTCAATTTTTCGAAAATAGTTTTAGGAGTTACTTATAATTTTGAGTTTTGTATTTTAAATCATTTATATTTCACTGTTCAACTCGATTAAATATTTTGAGCATCAAACATCTCATGCAATTATGAAATCAGGACATATATCCGCACTAAGACGTATATATGAGGGTGCATAAAAGTATATAACTAATCGCATGTCATGATAATTTTTTATTATACACACATTTACTCTTTCTTTTTTTGGTTTATGTTTCATCTTGTCGGAGTTGGTGCCCCCAGTCGGAGGACTAGGTCACCAACAAAAGTAATCTAAAAATATTGTTAACATCACAATTTCCTTTTCAAATGCCCCCAGTTCGCAGATAGAATGTCGAGTATATTATTACATGGGAACAACCACAAGAATCTAAAACAAATCTTTGACAACGAATGAGCACATGTAATCAACCAAACATACCAGTTTTCAGTGCATAAACTTGTTATCTCAGCAGCTATTGTGTATCTACAATTCACAACGGCATGAAAGAATGTAATGAAAAAGCTATTGCCGCAACTAAACTATTGACTGAAACCTCTCCAGAGTCTAAGTTGTGTGAACCCACAAAACTTCGCCTTGCTCATAATGCGACATGCATGAAGACACCAGGTCCCAAAACCAATTACTCGTTCAGGCAGCCTTCAGCCTAAATAAGCAGATATCTGTGACAAGAAAACTTTAAGATGTCTTAGTATGAAAACAACAAATAATATATTCTCACGAATGTCTGTAACTGGAGTAATAAATTATCGACCAACTATCAAGAATTTGCAAACATCTCGATCTCTTAATAAAATAGGCATGGACAAATCAAAATTTGTTGCAAGAGTCCCAAGTCGGGTGATAAATGAGCCCTCTTTCCGTTGCTTTTGCACGGTGCAACCACAAGTTGATCAAAAAGAGAGAACAATGCAACTTGCTAGCTATAAATGGAAATTATAGAACATAAACTACATATCCCTAGTTGATCAGGACACCGGATCTGGGTTAAGGGTGTTCTTTGAATCATTTAATAGGAAGTGCTCTATCACAAGAAAGAATTATTGATTCACACCTAAGGCAACAACCCCTTGGTTGAAGGAGATTTTGAGTTTTACAAATACAAACGAGCCACTTGAAAGAGTATAAACAGGAAAAATAGCAAAAGTTTTAATCATATAGGAAGCAATCAATGAGTACGCATCAGTCCACCAAGTGCAGGGTCAACAGAATACTTTAGCACCAGCTATTTAGACGCATAAAGATCCCGATATATGATAACAAGTAACAGGAAATATTAACAACCCATATCCATGATGTGAGGAACATCAGAATATGACAATTGATCACCATAATAAAAAAAAAAAAAAAAAAAGCAGTATTAATCAACTCTTACCAAGAGATATGATGCAGACATCTGGAACCATATGTCTTCGATGAAATCAGTCACATGATGTAAGCACTGCCAAATCAGCCAGAGATAGAGAAAGAAACAAGATGTTGTCAGTATTTAGTTAGTAGTTATTAGTTAAAGTACAATAGAATAAAACTATTCTAATTTTTTTACTTCACAAGATTATCCTACCGATGATGATAAATGTAATAAGTTTTCACTTCCAAAAAAGTAACTCCGCACAGAAAATGTATGATGGTATTAAGATTATATATTATAAATCGCAAAAGGAATTTCGTCCCAACCTAGTTACATGTCAAAAAATTTCCCAAAGATCAATAATTCCTAGTGTATCCATTTAACTGATCTTCAATTCTAGAGGTAGATGATAAAGATGCAGCAAAAGTATAGATGGATACAGTGAGCTCTAATAGCATAAAGTACAAAGATTACAAAAATGGAAGTCAACAAACTTAAAGAATATCAAATGATCACCAGAAACAAACTAATAATTTCACACTGGTCCAACCGATTGCTTTCAGTCTGACAGTTTCCCTTCATTATTTGTACCCCACTCTTCCTCAGCCTCGTTTCCATTGACGAGTACAGCACCATCTGTAGAGTCAGCATCCACCATAACAGCCTCCTCTGGACTGTCATCATGTCCTTCTACTTGTGAGCCATCTGTCCCTTGTAGGGATTCACCATTTGGTTCTCCATCCTATAATTTGAGAAATAAATAAATAAGGACAACAAAGTAGCAATACCTCAGCACCAACTATTCGCATAAAATCTATAATTTGGAATTTTACATAGTGGTAGAAAGATTTGCAAACTACAGTATCTAAAAGATAATGGCATTCGCCAAGTTCTATATTCAAAGATGGCAGCAACACATATATTACGGAATTAAATATTAAATTAACCTCTACCTCATAATCCAAGCCTCCATTTTCTAGGTGCTCATCTTCTTCTATCAGCATGTTTCTAAAAGTTTCTACAAGACTGGCTGTTGATCTATCAGCATGTTGCACGTATTCAAGTGCTGGAGGATATTTACCCCTACAATGCAAATGCAAAAAATGTAACTATACAAATAACATCAGTTCAGAAATGGAGATTGAAATAATAGAAATTCTCACAAAAGAGAGTAAAATTCAGGATAGCTTCCTTGCAGGAAATACCACTAAAATAAATACCTTGCCTCAGCAGCTTTAGCTTCAACAGAAAGTGCCACTTGCCAATCCTCAAACAGATTTGGATATTCTTCAGGATCGGCTAGTGATTCAGCAGCTTTCTGATTAATCTGCAAATAATATCCAAACCAAAAGAAAAACATTCAGGTCAACAACCACGAGATGTAGGAAGCTTTAATTCCTCCTATTTAGACTCATGGAACCATCCAACCATAATCCTGATTGCAAACACTATAACACAGAAAAAACATAAACCATTACTTTGTTGAGGTCCTTTCTCCAAAGAGCAACGATTTCTGACACCTTACTTGGAAGGTAAGACCGCGCCATCAATGCAGCCTCAGGTATCCGATCACTGAAAAATCTCTTGATTTAGTGTTTAATACATTTGAATAAATGGTCCTCAACCAGGAAAATTTAACAGAATGACTAACCTCTCTACCAACAGTTGCAGGCAGTCCTCCAATTTACCCAACATGAACAGAGAAAGGAATGCAACATTGTTTTTGCCATGCTCTTTTGCGAGAGAGGCAAGTTCTGTAATTCCATCAGCATTGCCTAAAGAGGAATAGAGTAGTAATAAACCACTCAGGTCATTAGCTTGCTTCAAACACTCCTCTGCCATCTCTAACTGAAATGCAGAACAGAGGTAAACATAAATTTTACATGCACATCCAATAATATCAAAAGCGTAAGAGAAAATCTACACATTATTTTGAGAAGATGAAAACAAAAGTCTGCAGAACTTGGTCAAAGGTCATGGTTGAATATAGAAAGAAGCAGTATACTTTTTTTGTATGAGACAATTGCGTCATTTCAAAATCAGTTGAGTTTAAAGTTTTTGAAAAAGTAGCTTATTAGTTCAATGCATGATAACAAGAGTATACCTTTCCAGTAGACATGGCTAATTCACCCAATTGTTTCCATTTAGCCTCACTCTGTGCTTCTGTTGCTATTTCCTATAAGGAGCAAGAAGTAAATGAATTTGTAAGCAGCAGCTTCAGTATAAAAATGAGAGAGGAGAACCTAAAAAGAATCTCCTGAAAAGGTGCTACAAACATAAAGAAGAACCAAACAAGTTGTCACTTGTCACATTTACCTTTGCAATCTCTAGCCTGCCTAGCTGAATGGCTAACTCAAATCTGTAGTCTGGATCTGTAGCAACTTCAAGTGCATCTTCTATCATCCCTCGTGATTCCAAGAAATGGGCAACACTGTTGACAAAATTGATTACTATAATAATGAGTAGATAGTTGATTCTGCCCTTGAATGAAATAAAATAAAATAAAAAATGAAAATGAAAATGTGGAGGTAGCATGTGCATATATTTTTCACACATTTATATTCAGATTTTTCACTTGTCAAAGATGTTTTTCCCCAGAACAAGGGGGTTTAGTAAAGCATAACATCCTAGAGTACACTTACAGCTTTCTCATCTACAGAAAATGCTGTCCAGATGATAGCTAATATGGTAACTAGAACTAACCAAATAATAATATTAATCTACGGTGGTAACTTTAATTCCTCATATTGTAAGCATGAAGCTTTAATGATACTCATGCATGATGTTAGTGAGCATTAATTAAAAAAGAAAGTTGTGAAGTGCAAGTTTAAAGAAGCTAAAGACCTGTTCTGATGCTCCTTTGGAATTGATGGTAAGACCTTATTTGCCCTTTCCAGATCACCCCTCATCACAAGTGTCTTGTACTCAATCAAGCTGAGCAGCAAGGTATATCCAATAACACTGGAAAAGAGGATTCACAGAACATATGAGAAAAATCTAGAGCCAAGATAGATGACGCTCTTCCCTCACATGAAGAGAAAGAAGAATCAGGTTTATAGATAATTACGTAACTAAAATATCCACTTTCACTACCACTATGTACTTAAGAAAATGAAAACAGTTGCTTCAGGAACATTGAGTAAAGAACTCACTTAAATTCTTTGTCGATGAGATAAACACGACTTTGATTAGCAAGATACCCAAGCAGGTACATAGGCCGGTCTAAATGAAACATTGTTGTCACCTAAGATAGCACATAAACAGGATTACATATTGATATGCATCTTTCTCAAACTTTTTAGAAAAATAACAGTGGAACATTGGAGCATACCTCACCACCAACGCAGTAATTAAGTCTCCAAGAAGAATTATTGTAGATAAAACAGTCCCCAACCCAGAGGCCAGTCCGTACTCGTTCATTAATTTCATAAAGAAGCTCAAAAGCATCTTCCACACCTTGTTCATCTACTGATCTCCCACTATCCAGATGTGCAGAAACAACATCCCGCTGCAATCAATGAAGGTGGATGCAGTCACCAAAAAATTTCTAAGAACAACTAGCATTCGTTCACAAGGAAACCAATGTGAATATTGTGCTTACATTATACTTAAGTATGTAGAATGATGCATCACTGGCAATGGCCAATAAATCACCGCTATCAGCCCAGTAAAGATTCTGAAATGGATTGCCAAAAGATTAGATAGCTACATGGAAAGTAATGTATATGGCAATGAAATTAACATGATCAATATTTGTATTAGGAATTTACTTCCTTACCTTAACATTGACATCAATTCGTCGTATCAACCTACATTCAGCCCAGTCATAGAAACAAATAAAATCGTTTGAGCACATAGCCAATAAATTGCCACCATAGATGTGCTCAGCCGAAAATGTAGGGCGGATACTTTTCTTCTCCTGAAAAACATTATCACAAATGATATTTGAACAGATAAATTACAACACCCTACTGTGGTACAAGCACGTCATACAAGTACAAAATTATGTGCAAACAGCTAGCATCACAGTGGTGCTAAATGGAGAAAACAATCTGGTTAATTCAAGAAAAATGCATCAACTATTTGTTCTCATCCAATTTAAATCAACCAGAACAAGATGAAAAAAGAAAAATATAGCGGGCAAAAACCAACCTGGAAATTCTTAGTGTAGATCTTAATCCTTGATGTACTTTCCCTAACAGCATATTCTCCTTCCGTTGACCAAATAAATTCAAATGCTGAGCCAAAAGATTTGTTTCTCCATGCCAAAGCTGTATATATTATGTACTCACCATCTCCACAAACAACAACGAACCTACCATTAGGATTGTGCTTCAAACTCTGTCGAAAAATGCAGATATGAGAGTTAATACAATGTCAGATTTCTTAAAAAAGTGTGTCATAGAATAATGATAACAAAATCAACAGAGTGGACAATAACCTGTGGATAAAGGTCACAGGTTCCCAATTCCTTCACAGCCAAAGGCAACCTCTCTCCATCAGCAATCTGGGAAAGAAATCAAAGTATATTTCAGATAATAAACTGGCTCTAAAACTACCTTTTAACCAAGAAGTACCCTACATCATAATCTGGCCCAACGCTCTTAATATTGACAGTCTGGATCTCGTTATGCTTAGACCATATGATTTTCCCACTATTGTCCATGCTTGCAACAGGTACCTCTCTACCAAGTTTTACCATTATGGTTCCTTCATCATAGCCAATTACAACCCTGCAAATTGAACGTGTCAATTTGATTTGTGGTGAACCCTACAACTGAAAGATAAATCCATACATGAATTTTTCAATTGTCCAGTGAGATTGTCTACTTTTTTCTGGTATTGGCCCTCATCAAGTGACATACATTAAGTAAAGCATATACCAAGTGCATGATCAGCTTGTCAGACATTGAACTGTAAATTTTAGCTATGGGTTCTCTCAGGAAAAGTAAAAAAAATTTACAATACAATAATTTACAAATATATACTCGTTTCATGCCATTAATTTAGACTCAATTAGTTGTGGACTCATAAAATAAGCAAATGAGTCTAATTAATGAGATAGAGGGAGTATATGATAGGACTTCCATACATATGCGTATAGAAATTTTTAGGACAGTCCCAACTCAGATATATGAAACGAGCACTCAACAAAACCTGAAATAAAATGTGCACATAACTTACCGTCTTGATCCTCTCAAGTAACTAACAGCCCAAACTCTTTCAAGACCATAATTTAATGTGTTTTCAAGTCTGCAAAACAATGAAATGACATTGTGAGACATCAACATGCATCCAAAACCTTGTGTAGTTAACATTATAAAACTAATCCAGGCACATCAATACATTATACATACGTGCAAACTTGGACACAAAAGGACAGAAACACACTAGGACATAACCTGCTCTTTATGGAGAATTAAGGACCGCATTGAAAATCTGTCAATTATTTAGTATGTGTATTCAACTGTGGTTCATCAACATCAATATTGACAACATAGAAATATAGTAAATTGAACATTAAGAAGAACTGTGGCAGACAATACGAATACATATTCAGCAAGAAAAATCAGATTTGAGGGCACACAGTTTATTATAAAAATATAACAGAAAATTCATGAATCAAGCCTACCAATTGAAAAAACAAAGATGAATAAAGCAATTAAATGAAAGAGGTCAAATACAGCTTGAGAAAATTAGAGGAAAAAAATCAACGACATGGTTTTGGCAGAAATAACTGTTATTTTGGATGCTTAATGGAACAGGTTTTGAAAATAATCATATAGTATAATCCAGCTAACTAGCCATCAACAAGCATAAAACTCACCTATAAGTGGTCGAATGCCAGATTCGGACTGTACCGTCCTCAGAACCTGTTATTATGATAGGAAGTTCAGGGTGAAAACAAACTGCAGAAACATTATGCGTATGGCCTTCAAGTGTCTGAACACAGCTCTTTGTCTGATAATCCCAAACCTGTTTAAAAGTTATCCAAATAATTTAGATTTTATGCATAAAATCTCATGACACCAGAAGTAGAAAGGCATACAAAGTAGAACCTTAGCAGTGTGATCGTCAGAACCAGTGATTAAATAAGGTTTATCACCACCAGTAAAATAATCAACACAGTTGACTCCTTTCAGGTGAGCATCAAGGGTAAAATTCGGATCAGGGGATCCAAGGTTCCAAATCTACAAGAAGAAAATAAATGATAGATGCCACATCAAGTAAGCTGAATACCTTCCAAAAATTGACTCATATATAACTATTTGATACCTTAATGGTGCGATCAAGTGATGCACTGGCAAAAGTATTGGTATCTTTAGGATTAAAAGTAACTTGCATGACATAGTGAGAGTGACCCTCAAATATTTGAGTGCATGCCCACCCCTTCTCCCAGTCCCAGAGCTTTATGAGCATGTCGTCTGAGGATGACAGCACATAGGGTAGAGTGGGATGAACTGCCACACACCTGATATAATCTGTATGCGCCTCAAATACTTTAACCTTATCCATTGTATTGTAATTGTAGACACGAATATACATGTCATCAGCACCAGCAACCACCCACTGCTTTCGTGCTATAAACTTTGCAGATCTAACTGCAAGGTTTTCAGGAATTATCATTCAAAAGATTCTTATCAATTAGGAAAAAGCAATTTGAACCTCATATTATGCAAAAGATACAAACAGTTCAAATTGAGCACCTGGTAGTTCAGTAACCTCGAAGGATTTAACCATTGTCTGCAGCAATAGAAGTGAAGCTCATATTCCATTCAAAGCAAAAATGTCAAGGACGGCCATAGAAAGTTATAAAAAAAATTACATATAGATATAACAGCACTCTGTAGAGCAGGGAAGCAAAAGTACAGAAAATTCGGGTTCTCATTCAAATCCTTTTTAACTCGATTTTACCATTTTCCCTTTCTTACATCTATCACTCTAGGAAAAGTTACTTGCATCTGAGAGGTTACAAGTGCATCTCTAACACGTTTTTTTTCAAAACTGGAATGTGCTTCAAGTAGGAATCAATCTGAAGACCTAAATCAAAGCTCTATCACAACCCCTTTCTCCCTTGATTATAGTATATGGTGTTTTCTTCCACACTAGGTCCAAGTTCTGTTTGTATATTCTTGAAAGTTTCACATGCAAAACGGGTGCAGTTTCATGGGATTATTGTTCTGGCCTATTACTCATAGAAAATTCATAGAGGATTATTGGAAAAGTATGAAGCTTGGACTTGCTTGGTGGTTCTCAAATCGTACATATACAGCTATTGGAATTGTATCTATATCAGTTTAGCTATACTATCATTACTTTTCTGGGGCTTGCAGAACCCGTTGGAAAAAAGGCATCCTTTTACCTAAATATGTTTCTTGTTTCCTCAGAGAAAGACATGAAACAAAAGACGACTCCAAAACAAAATATTTGTATATTTTTTTACATAGAAAGTTAGTTGCAGTTTTATCACATGACATTATGGAATTTCCATTATTGTTCCGACCTATTACTCATAGAAAATTCAGAGAGGATTATTGGAAAAGTATGAAGCTTGGACTTGCTTGGTTCTCAAATCATACATATACAGATATTGGAATTGTATCTATATCAGTTTAGCTATACTATCATTACTTTTCTGGGGCTTGCAGAACCCGTTGGAAAAAAGGCATCCTTTTACCTAAATATGTTTCTTGTTTCCTCAGAGAAAGACATGAAACATAAGACGACTCCAAAACAAAATATTTGTATATTTTTTTACATAGAAAGTTAGTTGCAGTTTCATCACATGACATTATGGAATTTCCATTATCTAGATAGTCTTCTAACATTTAAACATTCCGAAAGATAAAGTCTACAGCAGTACACAAGAAAAATAAGCGTGTGCTTAACATGAAAAACTTATTAATCTTCCATATGACAGAAAATGCACATGCAACAATATACTGCATACCTGGGTCTGATAATTCCAAATGCAAACAGTGCCCGAATACAGACTCGTCAATATCCTGAAGACACGTAACACAAACATAGAAGCAATAAGAAATCTTAAGGAAGGAATCGGACACCGCTTTTTACTTCTTTTCCCTTATACATATCAGTAAGGCATGCAAACATTTAATATATACAAGCAACCAACCAATAGAGGAAGCAGATCGCACAACATAAATAAACTGATATAACATAACAAAATGAAAATTGACTGCAAGGGCTTCGCATACCATGGCTCTGTCGGATGTAGATCGACAGATTTAACTCTTTCTGATCTTTGCGCAAGTTTCCTCTGACATGACATATCAAAATATCAGCATCGACCAATACACATTCACCGAACAGATACAAATTCCCAATGTAAACTTGAATACCTTGATTTCTAGTCTGAGAGGCTGCAGCACACCACCAGAAAATTCAACAACAAAAGCACACAATCAGGAAAGAAAAATGGAGTTAGCAAACAATAACAGCAGCCCCAGATCTGATACCCAACCACATGCGCACAATTCAAGCAATCAGAATGCCGAATTCCCCACGCTTGCTAGAAACACGAAATGTACCCAAACTACGCAGAAATTCCAGATCTGATACCCAACCACATGCGCAAAAATCAATCAGCGGAAACACGGAAGCAAAACGACTCACCATTTTCAAGACCTAAGATATGCAGCTGCAAAACACTATCGATCCTACAGCAAGATCCACAGAGCAATACGCAGTCGAATGCCACGATCAAGGGAGGTAAAAGTGCACGGAGAGAGAGAGAATGGAAGTTTTGCACAGAGCGAGTGTTAAATTTTCAGTCGAAAGGGATGAAGGTGAACTTTTCGTTCTTTCCTTTTTGTAATTTACTCTTTTTTTTTTGTTTATTTTGATTATATGTTATTTATAGATGTAAAATAAATCGTAAAACAGTGTCGTCGCCTTGCAGTGCATATCTGAAATAGTTTAGAGGTCAATGCTGCGTAATCCGATGCGATCTTAGTCGTTGTTAAGTGTGACCAACTAGGATGAACGGCTGGGATCTGCCTGCGGGCATCATCGGTTGATTTTAAGAAGAAAGAGAATCGCTAGTGTTTTGTTATAAGCAGAGTCTATTGCTTAACTTACAAGTCCTGTCTGTTGACTAGTCATTGTAAAAAGGGAGAAAAAGTATAATAGCCATTTTGAAAAAATACATGTCAAAAATACTCAAAACCTCAATGTACTTGTCAAAAATATTCATTTTGTATGGGAATTTGAAATTTACTTGTCAAAGTAAACATTTATTTTTGAAAAAGTGAAAGTAGTTATGGAAAGTGGAATTTAATTTAATAAAATATTTTTTTATATCTGAATGAATGGACCGCCTCCCATTCGTCGGAGAGCCAAGGGAGAGAGCGAAGAAGATATCCCACGGCATATTCAGGTTCAGAATTACTCCCTGAACATGATAGAGCGTGGACCGCTGGTAAAATATGGATGGACCACCCGACCCTATGTTGAGCGGTCCATCCTCAAAACGGACAAACTTACCAGCGGTCCATATATATTCTGAATATATGTATTTTTCTTGCATTTTTGGTGGCATGGAACCTAATTTTACGTGCATATATGTTGATGTTTGGTCATTTAAATTTATATTATGTTTTAATTGAATTGTTTTGTTCGAATTATACATGTTTAAGATTTAAATATATGATTTTTGGCCTTAGAAAAATACATATAATCCACGTTTTGATGGACCTCTAGTAAATTGTCAATAGACCGATGGGGCTTGAAGAACCAACCCAGCGGTCCATAGTATTTTGATCTGATATAATTACCGTTATTTCATTTATGTGAAAATTATGTAAAATATGTGTGATTTGGTGTTCTACGTAATTAATTGTGAGAATTATGATTGTTTTAATTTAATTATTATAATTTTGATGCATATGATGTAATTTAAATTTAATTTGATGTTAAACATGAAAATATAATTACTACACGATATATTTTTAATTCTTCACATATTCAATATAAATCCCTACAAATTAAAATTACAAATTAGGCATAAATTCATTCGGCAATAAGCTATAATTACTACACGATATATTTTTTCACGTATTGACTAAAGATATGCAATCAAATATGTCATATAAGCATGATCATGCATGGACCTTTGGAAGAAGTGGCATGGACCGCTCGGCTATACACGTGGGCGGTCCATGCCACTTCTTCCAGAGGTCCATCATCATATGTTTCAAAGATGTATTTTTAATATAAAAACAAAAAATTCATGATAAATTAAGTAAACATGCAATTAATACAAGCATACAAACAATAAACATGTCATATGTATCTTAAAATTACCTAAAAAATATTATTAAACGGTAAAACCATAACAAATATCATTTAAAACAACTTAAAGCATGGACCTCTGGTAAAAGTACCATGGACCGCCCACGTGTACGTGGCACATACGACGGGCGGTCCATGGTACTTTTACCAGAGATCCATCAATAAACATGCTTTTAATGGTATAAAGAAGGCAAATACCTGATTTATATCTTCAATTTGTGCCTTTTGAAGTCATATACGATGTAATTATATAATATATGGAGTCTCACTATCATATATATCACCCAACATAATAGTCCAAAAAATATGTAAATCATATAGTCAATTATTTATTAAATAAAGTGTGTAAGAGTATGTAAGAGATTGCTAACTTCATGTACTTTTATATATTTAAAAAAGAATGGGTATTTTACACATGTAAGTTGATGTTTTGGGTATTTTCAACATGCATATATTGAAAGTGGGCATATTTCCCTATTCTCACTTGTAACAAGACCATCATGAATAATAAATAGTGATAATGGGTAAAATTACCCAATTTTAAAGTAATACACGTGAATATACCAAAAGTAAAAAGACATGTAAAAAATATCTATTTTTTAAAAAAAGTTGTAAGACTAACATTGATTTATGTGAAAGTGGGTTGTTATGTATTAATTATGAAGTTCATGATTGACTCATAATTTCTCCACCAACTCATTTTATCTCTCAAATATACTAAGACACACTTCGGTTTCAAGCTCGATCTCAACCATTTGAAGATATTTGGCCAAAAAATCAGGTATTTACTCATTAATCTGTATTTTATTCGATAGAAATAGACAACCACTCACACAAGAACAACCACCGGTGATGTCATGATCACCGGTTGTTGCTTTTTCTTTATAAACAACCACCGGTTGTCATGCATATAGGTGGAAACATTGTTTCCACCTATTTGGTATGACAACCGGTCACACAACCTCAACCACTGGTGGTCTTCTGGCCACCGGTGGTTGCCCTGTTTTGGCATCCTGTGGCCGGTTGTCGTTGATTCAGGTATTAAACCATGTTTCAAACCTAAATCAACGACAACCGGTTGAAATATAGCAACCACCGGTGGACAAAAACCACCAGTGGTTGTCTATTTTTAGCCTTTTAGCGGGCGGTTGTAGGGTTTTACATGTCTTTTAATCTCTGTAGTTGCTAAGTTCTTATACAGTATGATGCAGATGGAGGAATACATGTACGTGAACGTGAAAACTGGAGGATCTTAGATCGGGTGTACTTACACGGATGGTGAGGAGAGGATAGCACCCATACCGATGAATAACATCACAATCTCATGTTTGAGAGGTTGCATTGAATACATGTGGAGTTCACTTGGCACACAATACGAGATCTCACATCTGTCGAGATCAAGAAATGATTGGCTTATCAAATTTCGAATGACCCCCGATCAAGAACTTCAAGTTCTGTGTAGGAACCACCCGTCTCCGACAGTGTATGTCGATTTGGCATTGTCATCTTATGATATAGACCGGACATCGCGCAATATTGAGTGGATGGATGATCTCGACTACATCAGAAGGGTCGCGACATCTTCTGAATGGTTTCACGAACCAACTGGAATTCCTGATTTGAACACATGTCTAGATGAAGATGGTGAAGATGTTGATGATGAGGAGGAGGAAGAGGATTATGTTGCTTCTGAAGAGTGTTTCGAGCATTCTTCGTCAGATTCCGAAGAAGAACGACCCACTGCTATGAACAATGCTACATTCACTAAATTTGCAGCATGGATGCACGGGGTAGGAGGTATGAGAAGAGGCCTTAAGATGATATATCCGGATGTCGATGGTGATGTCGAGTACAACCCTATACAGAAGGGTGTTTAAGAAATTGGATTGTTCCAATGATCACTCCTAATGCTCTGACATCGACATCTGACGTGCTGATCGAAGAAAGCCCAACACTTGAATAATTAGCTGAGGGGTCGATCTACAATGACAAGGAAGACTTGAGTATTGTTGTTGGATTGTGGAACCTGGAGAGACGAGCAGAGTACCGAGTCATTAGATCAGACACATATCGACTGCACTTAGGGATGACAATCGGGTACGGCGGGTACGGATAGTAGCTATCCATACCCATACCCACGAAGAAAGTTCGTACCCGCCACCCGACCCGCCACCCGCCACGCGTATAAAAATCACTCATACCCGCCACCCGGCGGGTACCCATGAACCCATCATCCATCGGGTACCCACCACCCGCGGACAATATTTTAAAAATCGGACCGAATTATATCGACCGAGTTAACTACGAATCAGTTAGCTAACCGGTCCAATCACATTAAATTAATTTATAATTTATAATAAATGAAAAACTATAGTGAACCGGTGAGACCAACAAAAAATTGGTAGAACCGGTCTTTTGGCAAAAAATTTAAATTTTAACTTATTTATTATTTTTGCTTGAGTTGACAAATTTAAGTTCAAAAATTGATATTTATGGATTTTATAGGAGTTCTCCTTTGATATAGTTCCTTAAATTTCCAATGTGGGATAATAACTTAGATTTAGATAGATCTTATAGGAGTCATCCTTTGATAGAGTTCCTTAAATTTTTAATGTAAGATAAAAGCTTAGATTTAGAAGGGTAACTAGGTGGGTATTTCGTGGGTATTTCGCGGATATTTGGTGGGTATTTCGTGGATATTTCACGGGTATTTCATGGGTAATTTTCGCGGGTACATGGGTTTCGCGGGTATGGATAGTAACTATCCATACCCATACCCGCGAACTAAATGGATATTAAATTCTACCCACGAATCTACCCGTGGATATCAAATGCCTCTCAAACCCACCCCTATTAGGGTCGGGTGCCCGCGGGTAAATTGTCATCTCTAACTGCACTGGGTATGTAAATTATCTTCAGACTGCTCGTTCCTATTGCGTGCACATTGTCATGGGGGTATGTGGGCTGTATCCGAGTTCTGCGGTCAACACACATGTGTGGATGAAATATCTAATATTGCTCCCAGAAAGGTTCACTCGAAGGTGATAGGTGCTTTTTTTGCAAATAAGATGCGAACTGCAAATGAGATCATTAGGCCGAAGGCTATTCAGGA
Organism: Leonotis leonurus; assembly: GCA_026898415.1. Lineage (NCBI taxonomy): Eukaryota > Viridiplantae > Streptophyta > Magnoliopsida > Lamiales > Lamiaceae > Leonotis > Leonotis leonurus. The sequence continues at coordinate 1,494,894 of JAPKLX010000029.1, forward strand.
TGAGCTTAGGAGGTGTTTCGGCATGGATGTCAGTTATGATGTTGCGCTCAGAGGCAGGAATCAAGCTTTGGAGATGATTTATGGCAAGTATCAGGAGTCATTTCAGTTATTGTCTGGGTATCTATATATGCTGAAAGTGATGAATCAAGGTATGATCACTGATCTCGATGTCGGCCCCGACGGTAGATTCAGACATTTATTTATCGCTCTTGGAGCTTGTAGAGTCGTGTTTGCTCTGTGCATGAGGTCTGTGATAGTCGTCGATGACACTCACCTTAAAGGGAAGAACAATGGCATCTTATTCGTTGCAGTAACGAAGGATGCAAATGAGCATGTGTATCCATTGTCTTTTGGGATTGAGCCAATAGAGAATCACAAGTCTTGGTTATGGTTTCTTACCATAGTCAGAAGCGTTTATGGTAGCACACCGAACACCCTGATTGTATTTGATGCACATGTGTCGATTGAGCATGCCTTTAGCATCGTATTTCCTGAAGCGACACACGTTTGTGCTACTATCATCTTAGCGGCAAGATCAAATGATTCGGGAAGACCACTGTTGGTTTGTTTCAAAAAGCAGCATACACATACAGACAACACGAATATCATAGAACAATGAGCGCGATACAGGCGGCAAAGCCTAATACATACGAAAAGTTGATGAGTGTTGGATCTGCTAACTGGGCTCGATCGATGTGCTAAGTCAGAAGGTATAGCTTTCTAACTTCTAATGCAGCTGAAAGCTTCAACTAAACATTGTTGTGGGGTCGACGTCTATCTATATGCTCATACGTGGAGGCAGTGTGACTTATTATGGAAGAATGGTTTGTTGAAAGACGTCATAAAATAGCTCAAGAATATCATGAATTTCCTGCAGAGGTTAGACGAAAGTTGCAAGTGCAGATTGAGAGATCTCGTGCATACACAATAAATCGTGTGGACGGTAATATATTTAAGGTTGTGACAAGTAGTAGGCCGCTTATGGTTGATTTGAAGGCATCGACATGTGAGTGCATGGAGTTTCAGTATGATCTCATTCCTTATTCTCATCGATCGCGACGATAAAGTACGTAATAATTTTTCATTATTTTTATCGTATTAATTAATTTTTGGTATTCAGGAATGCTGGACTGCCGATCCCTCAATTTATAGCGAAATTTTACAGTCGAGAAGCGTGGGCAGCAACCTATAGAGTACAGATTGCACGTGTACCTCATAAGAGTACTTGGGATCTACCCGCCGATGTGGCAAATATGCAATTATTTCCCAATAAAGCTATAAGAATGTCTGGTCGATCGAGACTTAGTAGACGTAGATCAGGAGGTGAGACATCGGGGAGAAGAAGTAGAGGAAGTCGAAGATGCCCTCATTGTGGCATGACATGACATTCTGGTTCTGATTGCCCTCAATTAGTGGATGATTTTTTAGTTCTTTAATTGGTATTATTTGGATATGATTATTAGTTGTTTAGTTGGTATTATTTGAATATGTACTTATATCATTATTATTAGTTCTAATGCATTATTAGTTGGTTTAGGGTTTACTATGTTTGATTCATATTTATTAATGTTCACCTTTAAGTTCTCCACATTTTAATGTTTTTTTTAGTTTGTTATGCACTTATCTTACGTTTAATTGGTTTGATTCATATTTATTAAATGATGAGATGTAGTGGTCCAGTTGGTCTACAACTTTACTATACAATTTAACATGTCTATTGCCCCACGCGACCATTGGGAATCCACTGATCTGTCGCTCGACAGAGCGACAGTCATGTACTCTTCCATGTGAACAGCTCCTCACTACTGTAGATGTTCTCTTGAGTGATGTTACGAATATTTGAGTCGTACAACGTCAATGTACGACTCGACAAATTAGCAATCACAACTACAAAGTGATGAACACATTTAGGAAAAATCACCTGAAATAAGAAAATATGCATATTACACATATAAATTAAAAAATAGAAACATGCATATAATACATATTCTCCTCTTCATTTGATCGGGATAAAAGTGTTCTCCACGTATCAATCTCGACTAAAGTGTATCATAAACAAGTCGACCGTCTGTAAAAAATGAATTATAGGAAATTAAGCCAAAAGTAGTAATGTCAAATGGAACACGATTTTATAGGTTATTTACCTCCGAAGAGTAGTCTTCCGTGAAGGCCATCATCTGTTTGAACCATCCAACAGTAAAAGGATACCCAATCTCGATGGTATTCACTGACTTGTTCCGAGACATCTTTATAAAATGTTTGAATTTTTGAATTGTGCCGTCGTTCGGATAAACAGGCTCCCGTGAAGGCTCGTATTAAAGTTCTTCCACAGAGAACTCCTCCAAGGGCACAAAATCACTATCAATGTGCCCCATCATGGGTAACATTAAATTAATAACGTAAAATTAGAAATCTAAAATTAAACATGAAAAAATAATATTAAATTAAAGTGAAAACAAAATAAAATTACCTGTTCGGATTGAAACGAAGATGTGGAACCCCGCATGATCACATATGGAGCATCAATCGTCTCACTCGGCATCGACGAGCTAGCATGCTGCACGTCGGGAAATAGCATCGCCGATGGATCGTAGGAGCTCGACAATGGCGCATATGATACTCCAGACTGGGGAACATCTAATTCAAATGCTCGAACTAAGTCGTCGGCAGCTGAAGTGAAGACCGATCCCGAGCTAGGCAGTGTGACAACATCTGTGTATATCGGCTCGGGCATCTGTCCTGAGAAGCAACCACTGGAGTATAGAAACTGCTCCGGGTACGAGACTGTCACCTCCGCTAACGTGGTCAGCTTCTCGGGGAACGTGGTAGATGGTCGAGCCGAGTCATCAGCAGCTGCAACATACGATGGACGAGCCGAGTTAGTAATTGGCGGGCTACGTCTCTGAGTATCTAGCACCGGTGAACTCTGTCGTGATGTGCTGCACATCATCTTCTCGACCAGACCCGTCATCCACTTCTTCATCTTGTCCATCCGAGAATCGATATGCCTCTGGATCTGGTCTATCCGGGTATCAATGTGCGTGTGAAATCGTGTCTCTAATGTGGTGAGATCGGATCGTCTAATGCGTCCCACATCATCGGTGGAACGTCTCGGAGCAGGAGGACCTCCACTGTTGCTGGAAAATGAATCAGTGGGAGGCAGTCGGGCACGCTTCCCCCTATCTAGACGACGTCGGGATGGTCTTTCTGCCGGCTCGCTCGGCTCGGGTATGTCCTCAACCATTGAAGGTCCCGATCTCCGTGTAGATCGAGGACCGTGAACCTCCTCGATCACAACAGGTGGTGCCAGCTGTCTAACACGAAGCAGCTCGGCTGGATTCCTCGCAGTAAGACTCATTAGTGGAGCATACTGCACCGAGATCAGATTCAGGCACTGGACAGACAGTGTCCATGGTAGCTCTCTATCGTCCTCTTCGAGATCTAGGTTGGTCATATCATATACCTGCATCAAACACGAGCATTGTAAGAAGATTAATTAACAAATAACAATATCAAATATAAATTAATACGCATCTAATTATTAAATTACCTCCAAACCCTTGTAGAAAGCGTGCAAGTCATGCGTATCTGGGCTCTTCCGAAAATTCCTTCGCAGGTATCTCGGATACAACTCGTCGCCTCCACGGGGACTACCGGCGACCTCTCCCAACTCGGGAATCACCTTAAATCCCCATATCATCAATGCTCATGTCGGGCCGTAAAAGTGGTACTTCTTGTTATCCAGAATCTTCCTCACATAGTTCTGGAGGATCTTGTACGAGTACGCACCCCAAGGATACCGGTAGAATCTCTCCATGTCATCGGCTAGTGTCGAAAGCCATGGGAACGATGTCCTCTAACCGTCATGCCCGAATACGAATATATAGGCCACGAGCACATGGGCGACGCCGAGGTAGATATCGTCATCTGCTCCGGGGATGCGTCTTCTGCTCTTGAAACGGTTGACCAAGTCCGCAGCGGTCATACAGAGATCGCCGCCGACACGCAATCTGGAACAGTCGTACGCGGCTCGGATCGCAGGGGGCGGTACTATCAAAATTCGACGACCCGAATCTCAAACCCGTGATCAGAGTGAAGTCCCGCGACATGTACTGCACATCGGACCCATTGATGTGGAACCAAATACCCCGCACCGACCAGATAGCGCGATAATCGAGGCTGTGTATCGCCTGGAAAGACATCGTGCCCGGTGTCCAGCCGGTAAAATGGCTAAACGGCTCGTTTTGAAATCTCTCGAGCAACTCGTGGCCCCCCGACATCGATAAGTGTGTCCCTGACAATCTCTAACAGGCCAACCCTGTAGTAGGTTTTCACATGTGATACCCGATTTAGTGATTCTGGCCGACGGTACCACGAACGCTCCGATTCCTATAAAATTTAAATATTTAATTAGACACGAGACACATTATTGAACTTAAAAATATTAATAAGCACATAATGCCAACAACCTGTGGCTACATCCCAACAGAACACATCCACCGGTGGTGATTCACCACCGGTGGATGTGTTCTGTTGGGATGTAGCCACTGGTTGTGATATATTCGAGCTCAGAAAATAATTTACACCTAGAATACACTACAACCGGTGGCACAACCGGTGGCTAAACCTCATCCACCGGTGGTTAGACTTGTCACCGGTGGATGAGGTTTAGCCACCGGTTGTCCATGAACATTGATCAATACACTATAAACATACATAATATGTGATTACAACATGAAAAATATATATAAAAAAATCATGCTTAACGTATGTAATTAACATCGATTGTTCATATGGGCAAGCGGTTGTACCTGGATTTCTTGTGGGATTTCGTCATCTGAATGTGTCATATTGTGGGAGATGTGGAGAGGACGAATGATCTGCGATGAATCGGTGGTGGAGAGGAGCTTCTACAGCTGGTGGTGGTGGTGGTGACTGAGATGAGGAGAGGAGACTGTGATGAGGAAAGGATATGACTGAGATGGTGGTGGTGGTGGTTTTGGTGGAGAAGAGAGGAGACTGAGATGAGGGGTTGAGAAAAGATAGCAACCAGTGGTGGTGGTGGTGAAAAACGAAAGAGAAGAAAGAAGAGGGTAGGTGAGAGGAGTAATTATGGTCAAATAATTGTTTCAATAACTACCCTATTCTCATTCAATTTTAATGGGTCCCATCGAATCAAATTGGTCAAAAGTTTCCAATTTAAAAATAAGTGGATATTTTTTACATATCTATTTAGTCTTTGAATATATTATACATGCTTTATTAGCAAATTGGGTATCATTAATTTTCCCCCTAATAAATATCCCAAAATCATTATGGAAAATATATTAGCAGACATTTAAGATCTAGATAAACTAAAATATAAATGAAGGAACATACGAAAAGATGAAGGATTGTTTTGTTTTTATATCTTTTTAATTTAGTTTTTTGGGAGAGTTAAAGATTGTAGAATATTATAACAACATTCTCTATTTGTCTACCATCAATCCATAGTAGCAGCTAAAATTTAACGTGAATTAAGTAAATTCCCACCAAAACATTATAAATGTGTGAATAAAAGAAGAGAAAAAAAAATTGAATTAAATTGAATTTGCTGAAGGCAAGGGCCTGGGTTTATTCTAAAGATACCACTCTACGTTGGCCCAACATCTAACCACTTTAAATTTGAAAAAATAAAAATAAAAATAATAGCTAATAAATATATATAAAAAAAAACTATCCAATAGTATTCTCATTGTAGTACTAGATTATTATTGATAAACCCTACCATATTCGTCTCACTTTTACATTAGGGTTGTTATAGATCAGAGTCGAGCTTAATATTAGAAGGCTTCAGCTCGAGTCGACAAGATATAATTAAGAGTATTCAAACTCAAGCTTGAATTATCTATTTTTTTGTATTGAGTTCAACTCTACATAATTATCAAGTTTGAGTTAAAGAATATTCAGAGAAACATTATTTGAGCTCGAAATCGTAGAAAATCATTTGATAGCACGAATTTATATTATTTGGTAAAAAAAAACATGCTTTTGAGGGTAGATATATCATTTCACTGATCGAGTTTCATGTGTATATAACATATTCATACTTTAGAATTATTTTACAAGGTGATGACGAAACATTCAATTTGTACAAATTTAATCATTTTCCAAATCAATACAATCCATTAATTTATAAAACTATTTACTCAATTGAGACATTTATAAAAGCTCCTAGAGTGCAAGTTCTACTTGACAAAGACAATATCCACTAAATATGAGTGTGAATGAGACCACTGTTTGTGCTGAGATGTCTCGACCAAACTATGTCCTAAGAGTACCCACAGCGGGTGAGGTTCGGGAGGTGGCGAGCAGGGGACTTCGGAGTAAGTGCCGCGAGTCTCCCACTGCGGAGGACATCCTCGGGAATTGAGGATTTGGTTGGAGAGGCAACTTCTAGTTTCCGGAGGCTGCGCCGGTTTTGCCGCTGCGGGTGGGAGACTCACGAGCCCCCACCATTTTCTATTTTTTTTTATAATTTTAATATATAATTTCATCTATAAATATTCTATTTCAATTCCACATTTTCACACATCTTCATCCATTTTTCAATCTTTCAATCATCTTTAAATTAATTTTTTATTCAATTTAATATAATTAAATCAAAAATATTAAAATAAAAAATTAAAATTAAATTTTAATTACATATTTATTAACTTAAGTTTATAACTTAAATTAATAAATTTCATTCATAACAAATATTTTTTAAAAATCACATAAATCATAAAAATACAAATTAATTAGAGATCCCCAAAGAGAGTCTCCCACTGCAGGAAAACAATACAAACTCTCTAAAATCTTTGGACTCCATACAAAATGTTCAATTTATTTACAAAATACCACCGGGAGGCTCCGGCGGATAGTCCCGCTTTTGAAATATCCAATTTATTTTTCCTAGTTGTATCGAGTCGTGAACATAGACGAAAATATTTAGATCAACAATTATTTCGTACACCAACCCAAATACCACGTGGCAATGTGTACTCCAACAACTTTTATAATTAAAATTATAACTTTTTATCCTCAAAATATATTACTCCTACTAATGTCGACTCCAAGAGTAATTAAGATTCTTTACAAATATAGCAATTTGGCATCTAATTAGGGGGTGTTTAGCCGAGTTTATAAACTCCTTAAAACAACTTATAAGTTGTTTAGGAGCTTATAAGCTCTTTCAAAATGTTTGACAAATTAAGCTCTTTATTAGCTTATAAGTTGTAGAAATAAGCTCTTGGAACTTATAAGCTGTTCAAAAAATAAGCAGATGTACCCAACTTATTTCTCCATGGACTTATTAGCTGCAACAAAATACATAAATAACCTTTTATATCACTTTAAAAGAGCCTATAAGCTCGTTTATCTAAGCGCATTGACGGCTTATAAGCTTCATCTTATAAACTCTTGCAATAATTTATAAACTCCAATAATTTATAAGCTCTTTAAAATAAATTTAGTCAAACACACTCTTAATCATATTCATTAGAGATTGCTTATTATTGATTTATTTATAAAGTTGCAAGGAAAGCCGAATTGAATTAGTCCGACGCTGACAGCAAGAGAGACCAGATGTTGATTAGCCAACATAATAAATTCCCTCTGTTTTAATTAAAGACAAATTAAGTTCTCGATCGAAAAAAAAAAACAAAGAAAAAACTGGTGTTTGTGATTTTAATTGGTATTAAAAGTTGAAAAGTATATTCTAATATGAGAAGTGGGTTCCGAATTTGTATTTAAGTGTGATCCATCTATGGTGCGTGCAATATATATATAATTCAGATGGGTGCTATATAAAATAGGATATTTATGAAAAATGTCCATTTATCTAACTTAAAATAAAAAATATTCATATTGTAAATAATACATGAAAAATACTTAAAAAGTTTATAATATTTTTATTATTTTGGTTAAAATAACAAAAAGTCGATTATTATCGTTATCCTATTATTAACTTACGTTCACATACTTCCAATAGTCCATATGTCTATCTACACAATAAAAAATATTTTTACAATAAGAAAATCATCTAGGTATGAAAAAAGGAAAAGCCGGTCTTAAAATGAAAATCGGGTCAGTTTCATCTCGAGTTTTGCAAAAACGACCGGATTTTTAGTTTAAAACTGGATTTCACGATCAGGTTTTGGATTATATATTCTATGTGTTATTATCATGTTAAATCAATAAAATCTTGTCGTCGAAGTTGATATAAATATATAAATCCGATCGGTTAAACATAAACACGTCATTTCTCATTCTATTATTCTCTTCGTGTTTTATTCTCTGTTATTTTTTCCAACTCAAACGTGTTTCGAAAAAACGTGAGTTAATTTATTAATCATATCTTATAAACCAAACAACTAGTTAGGAGTAAACAACAAACCAGCCTTTATATACATTAATTAACCATACTTATAAATTCTTGATTATTCCTCCAATCTGATCTTACCCCTTTCAAATCTGCAAACCCCATTTACAGTTTTAGACCTAACTTCTCCACTGACTCGTCTTACCCAATTTTTAGGTTCTTCCTTTCCAGCTCAGGTGAGTTCAAGATTTGTTAATTTCCCTTTCCAGTCCACCAAAATTTCATCGCGATTCAGTCTACATACTGATTTGAAACCCAACTTCCGAATTTTCACTTTATGATCGTGTGAAAATCGGAGAAAGTTTGAACTATTGGGGGAATTTTGTGGGAGGGAGGAAAGGAAAGGAATTAAGTCATGTTTTATGGTTCGGTGGTGTGGGATCCATGGCTGATAGTGGCGCAAATCGTGTGCCTCCAATGCCTGTACTACCTCACGCTAGGGGTATTCTTGTCAATTCTGGTGGGGCCTCGGGTCTCGAAGATGAGCCTTGTCTACTTCTTTGATTATGCTACGGTTGATGCCTCTACAGTTATTGGCTGGTGTGTGATGGCTTCCATTGTTTTCAGCTCTATTGTGGGGTAAGCTCGTCTTTTTATGTAGTAGTTGATTTATTTGGTCTTAGTATTACCATTAGCATTATGCAGCAGCTACTTTAATTTCATCTCGAATCTTGTTCCTCGTGATAAAGTTGATCATGTTTTCTGTCCATTAATCCCGGTGTTGGAATTAAGTGCATGCTTGCAGGTAATTAGTGTCTGTGGTTTTCAGTGCTGAGTTTGCTTTGCTGTGGAAATGGGATGATAATACTGTATAATTTAGATCATTTATGTTATCATGAAAAGGGTACTTAAATAGCGTATTATTGATGCCGATTCAGAAGTTACATATATCTGCACATTTAAGGTGCTTTCTCTTTGAGTGATAAAATTTATACCTCCAAAAGGATGGATAAAATAATCCTCACTCTTTAAGTCCCTTATTTTCTATCCATCATTTTCTATAAATAAAAAATTAGCCCTTTCTTCTTCCTCCTCTTGAGTGATATTTTTTGTTTCTCCTTAGATAATGATAAGGTGAAGAAGTAATGGTGAAACTCAAGCTGAGAAAAAAGGGATGTAGAAAAAAAATGAGAGATTTAAATGGTGATAATTCTTTTATCCATCCACTTAGAGGGATAAATTTGTCACTTAAAGAGAACATACTCTTAAAGGAATAATAAGGATCTCTGACAAATGCTGATGTTCTTTTTCCATGGTTGGTTATATTATCATCATTTCCCAACTTCATTATTCATAATGGCTATAATGTGGAGATGCCAGTAGACGCATGGCAAATGGTCTTAGATTTGGATGAGTTGGGTTATGCCCTTGACGAATTATTGGTTTTACTTGAAACAGAGCTGGTGTTCTAGTGTATTTGGTTGAAAGGGCAAAGAAGTGTCTGGATTTTTGTGCGACACTTTATATCATCCACCTTTTCATTTGCACCGCATATGGAGGTTGGCCTGCATCAATAACATGGTGGGTTTTGAACATTACAAGCCTTGCTGTGATGGCATTGTTAGGTGAATACTTGTGCATGAGACGTGAATTGCGCGAAATTCCTATCTCGAGATTTCGGTCAAGTAAGTCCCTTTTCTGTTTTCACTAATTACATTACAATAATTAATATCCTTATATTTGATTGTAACTCGACTCATCATCTCTGTTTGTATTGTTTTAGTTATGCTGACTTTTGATATCATTGGCTATTCTGTCTGCTTACGATATTTTTTTTATCCCTTCAATTGTTTGATGTGCACACTACTTTATATTTCCCGTAGGTTTTGCTATCATAGCTAAAATTTAGGTTTTCTTCACATGCCTGTCTGGTGTAAATTTACCTTCTGGAAATTGATTATTATGTATGTCTGATTTGCTAACAATTCTGCAACCAACAAGTTCTCTGGAGACAGCAACTGAGAAACTTTAATAAAAAAAAAATTGTTCTGAGACTCTACTATCATTATGTACAAGTGATAATTTGATGAATGCTCGCTCTTGTTTGAATGTGGAAGACTAGGTGTGTTATGGAGTAGTCATTTTCCAAAAAAAGAAAGTTGATTGATAATCGTTTGATATTAGTAATTATATTCACTAGACCTGTGTAAATGTGTAATAACATCATCACATAATTAGAGGTATTTTCTTCGGTGGTACATTCCCCCACCTTACAGCTTGCACAAAATAAAAGGGAGCACAGGTTTTATCTTCCTATAAATTATTATCGGAAGATAGATTTTATTATAAGTATAAATTATAATCTGCCATTCAGAAAATTCATTCGTATGACTTAAGATTGTCTAAAACAAGGAAGAGCTTAGAGTCCAACCATAGCAAAATCAAGTAGTACTTTCCAGTTTCCACAAAGAGTAAGGAAAATATCTTGGAGGTGTCATAATCATAGATATGGTGTCAATAGTTCCCTTAGAATAAAGTTGGTGTACTTTCGTTCGTGAGTCTATCACAAGTTTATTTGTTTGCTTTAGAGGTGTTCATCTTAATGGTCAGTCCGAATAGAGAGTTGAAGAATTGGGTTTCATCTATATTTATTATTACTTGGCTCCCAAGTATAGTGAAATTTGATAACCATATTCATTTTTCTAGGCTATTGAATTCTGGTAGCTAACATCCAAGATTAGAAAATTTTACGGCTCTGCAATTATATGATATTTATGCTAGGTACCCCGGCTCACTGAAAGATGCAGTAATACTAAATATATATGGTTGAACATTTCACTTTTTTAATCGTGCAGGTGTTTGATAAAAGAGTAAGTCACTCAAGTGGTTTCACCCGGATGAGATGGCAACTAAAGTTCATAGGATGAGGAGGAGCATAGTCATTAAAACCGAAATTTTCCAGCTTAAGTTGTGAAGGTTATTGCATATTTTAGTTTAGTCGGTTAATGCACCTGAGTTTAGAATATCATGGAAACTGGCTGAAGTATGTAATGAAATTCTGAGTGCAACACTTTTGTCTTTAGGTACATAACATGTTTTCATTCATACTACTTGTTATTCGGAAAACAATACATTATTGTTTTCAGATGTGGTGTAGTAGTAGTAGGCAAACGTTCTTACCTCTCATTTCCCAAAATTTTCTTTAGTTGAAACTTTTTAAATGTCCACCACAAGATATATAGGAAAAAGTACACCAGTCTACACCAATAAAGAATAACAATTTCTGGTAAAATTTGAAGTCGATCGAAAATTTAGAGAATCTGCATGAAGTATCTGTTTTGTTCATCAAAAATGTGTTCTCCACCCTTATTCTTTCTCAAACATTTTTTGGGCGAATTATAGGAAAGCAAACATGTAGTATGCCCGCAGTTCCGGGTGAATGTGTTACATATTCCTTTTTGATTTGTCCCTGCGAAAATGTTCCATTTCTTTTTCAAAATAATTTTATTACTCACACTAGGGACTGTCAATTTTTAACACGGTAACCCAACACGAACAAACACGAAATTAATGGGTTAGTGTCAAGCCTTATCGGGTTCGGGTCGTAATCAGGTTACCCAATAAGAATACGAAATTATCAGGTTGGGTTCAGATTACCTGATAAGAAAATTTAAAATATATTAATTATTTATATTTTGAAGTAAATGTAATTTGTGATATATTTTTTTCAAAATATTTTGTATCTTTTTAAATATAAAAATGAATATATTCTATAAATTTTAAAAAATATGTATTTAATATTTTTTATTAGAATTTTTTATTTTTTATCGTATAAAATTAATTTTTTATCGTGTCGATAACATGTCGTGTCAATTCGAAAGTTATCGTGTTCGTGTCGTATTCGGGTTGGAGCTTAACAAGTCGGGTTCAGGTTCAACAAAACCTTAACAAGTCGGGTTCGGGTTTGACTTTAATAGGTCGGGTTGTTATCAGGTTGACCCGATAACGATCCAACCCGCACGATTTGACACCCCTAACTCACACACACACACATATATATATATATATCTATCATCATTTTATAGTATTTTTTAATTTTTCTTAAATCACGTGTCCAAAAGCAAACGTAACACATTTGCGGGGACAAATGAGTAGTTATTTTAGGAATAGTTGGTACAAAAGTAGTAGACTATGTTATAAGCTTGCTGATTATGCTCTTGTTAAATATACAGAGTACAACATTAGGAATATTATGAAACATGTTGGGAGTAGGGATGACAATGGGTCGGATTTGGACCGAATTTTATTTGGTCTAAATTCAGATCCATATTTTTTTCGTTTTGTCCAAATCCAGTCCAAATCCTTTGGATCTAAAAAAATTAGACTCAGACCCAAATCCATTGGATTTGCAGATTTACAGGTCCAGATCCAAATCCATATTTTTCTTAAACAAATATTCAAATTGAGAAAAAAAATATTACTTTGAAAATATTCAAACATTAAATTTTTCATCATCCAAATAATATAAGTTTGCAAACCATAAGAATGACATAGTCATTCAAATGAGTATATTCCAAAAAACAATATTTGTAATCATCAAGCTCAAATTGTTCTATATTACTACTCCTTTCAAAATCAACAGGATCCTACACAAATTAAGAAAAAAGATTCTTTTTTTTTTGCTCAGGAAAGGGAAGTATATTAATCGAAATCAAAAAAAGATGAGATGCAAGAAGTATCTGATCAGAACAATACTACAAACATAGCCAATTACTGGCCAAAGAATTCTTAACCCAGATATAATAACTACTAGAAGGCCGGTTGATTTTTCCTCTCACACACACTAATTCCAAAACCAACACTTAATCTCTTCCTCCATTCTCTTTCTATCCCATTGCCATGATTCGAAAGTCAGAGCGTTTCTCTATTTCCACCACACCCACCCACAAACCCCATATTCTTTTACATAAACATAGATAATTAATAAAATGAAAATGCCAATGAAATCAATTTGTTCTCCATCGTCATCAGAATTTTCGATAACAATGGAATAAGTATGTTAGATATTCATTGTACACTAATCAATAGAATAGAAAATATATAAATTATCATTAAGTTAAAATAAAGAAAATAATTACACAAATAGACAATGATCATTTTGGGATATAAAAAATAATTATTACATTTAATGTCACAAATCATCTAATTTTGTAAGTAAAAACAACTAAACCTTAAAATAAATATTATATATATAATTATTATACTTAATATATTTAATTTCGGATCTGGGTTTGGAAAAAAAAATTCTAGATCCAGATCCAATATTTGAGAGATAAGTCCAGATCCGACCCAAATCCAACGGGTCCAAAATTTGTTCGATCCAAATCCGTAAAAATGGATCTGGACCAGATCCTAGACCTATTGTTATCCCTAGTTGGGAGGTGGACTCCAGCATCTCTTGGAGGGTGGGTCATTTGTGTATCGTACCCGAGAGAGCTTATGGGTCATCTGTGTATCGTACCAACATGGTGCATCATATTTTCAGGTGTTCATTTAGTAGAAACTTCAAGGTTAAACGTGATTGGCTTGGAGCAAGTCAATTCTGATGGACGCTCCCGATCCAACAAAACAAAACAAAAGAAAAAGAAGTATCAAAGAAACAATTTTTGAAGTAAAGGTTGCACGTACTTCATTTGAAACTGACTCTCTGTTTCTAAGATCTCATTATCAGATTACATTCATTGTACAATGTACACTAGTATGTCAAAAATACAAGTAAATACAATAACTCATTCCATGCTCAAATAGTAACTCATCCATCCAGTAAAAGAGCGATTCCAAATAAAATTATCTCAAAAATACAACTTAGGATAACAGACCATATCCCAAAGTGGCAGAACAACTCTTGAGATACAATTCAATGAAAATTAGGGGAAAAGAAGAGGGATAAAATGTTGCACAATACAATCTTATGTCCACAAACAAAGAAATTGACTTGACAAACATGACAACTGTGAGCCTATTTCAGCAAGTAGTGATTCGGGGACTCATTTTTTTGCCACTTTTCTTCAGACCAAAACCTCCAAATGCTCCTTTCTGCTGGGCCTTAGCCTTCAGCTCCTTAAGAGCCTGACGGTAATATATAAACGATGATAATTATACGCATGATGGAGATGTATTATAGGACAGGCTTCCATGGAGCAAAATAGTACTATACCTTCTCTTCTCCTTTCTTCTTTTGAATATTAGCTTTGTCAGTCTGCAATACGTGAAACCGGTCAAGGGAGATGGTCAGGACACGAGTATAAGCTTATGAACCACGGCGGTTGCTAACTAAAATCATGTGTTTTCTAATACAATATTTGCAGGAGTTTATTAATACAAGGGAATATTATATGATTTATTTACAACGCAATCAATACAGAGCATGTTGCTGTTGCATACAACAAAAAGACAGCAATAATATATGATGAAAACAGAAATGCACAAAAACACACACCAAACACATAGGTATATGATAGAAGAAAAGCAGATCGAGTTAATCAACAGAAATTGCAAAAACAAATACATTCACCATAATACCCAAATTAACTAATACCTCATCGTACTCTTTCTTTTCAGCCTTAGGCTGCTTCAAAGGTTTGGCTTTTCCTCCTGATGCACAACCACAACAGCAAAACACAACACAAAAATCAGTAAAACACCATCTTTCTTCTTTAAGAACACCACTAAAGAAAGATGAAACAAAATTTAGAAAGACAAAAATTTCGCGCACTTCGATGATATGGCGCCATTAATAAATAAAAAAAGGCCATGATTTCGCGCAATCCGATGAAAAATAAGCTTGCTTGGTTGACATGATTGAATTGTATAAATGGTTAGGGCTTGGAGTTGGGTGTGTGATCGCAAAACTGATTTGCGAATATGAGGGATGAGCAGGATTGCCCTAACCAAACTGAGTGAGATTATTGTTACAAAATATTTCTTCATACCCAAACCTTTTTAATAATACATGTTCATAGATCAATTCTACGTTTTTCTTTTTAATATACTCGTATCAAAATTAATCATGATATTATAATAATATAGTGATGATCATCAAACTCTAGAAAAAGTTCAAACTTTAATTACAGTATATTTTTTTCCTAAAAAACGTAAAGTGGCTTGAAAAGATTTAAAAAAATGACACCCCCCCATAGAAAGAAGATGAAATTTATACATGGCTTGACCCTCGAGCAAGGAATTAATTCCAATATAACAAGTTAATTTATTTCTTGGAGATGAAGACATAACAAAACCATAAACATGTCTTTTGTGTTTACCTCTCTCTCTACTAAATCTTGATGCCTTACGTCGATAACTTGGGAAAATTTTCTTCATCAATTTTTTCGTCCGCACTGTAATATTATATCGATGGTAAGTCTTTCTTCATGGTACGTAATTGTGTAGTTAATTCCGCGTGTGTGTATTAATTAAAGGAAAAAAAAGTAATTAATGTTGAGTTGAGTTGGTTTTTGCAGCGTTCAAAGATGGCAAAATCCATGGCGAAGACGGTGGGGCTTATGGTGGCTCAGCCGGCGGCGGTGATGACGACGTTGTTGTATTACAGCGATCTTCTTCCTAGAAACCTTAACTTACACCGCTTTGTTCGGACCGAACTTGTGGTGCCTGAGAATATTTTGTTTCATTTTCTTATTCACTTTTTGAGAACTTTCTGGTAGATATATCCACCCCTTAATTATCTTGTAATTATTTCGACTTCAAGAAAATTTACGTTTATTAAAATTATTTCTTGATTAATTTTTTATTCTTAGAATTTATATTTTGCAATAATATATAGAGTTTATGACTGATATTAATTATTAATTTTTATAAAATAAAAAATAATCAATTCAAAATAAATTTTAAAAGTGAATAAAATAGATGATTGCATAAGGATCAGTAAATATATATATGAGAAAACGGAATTTCCTCATGTGTTTATATTATCTATATATAAACATTAACACATAAATGACAAGGGTAATATAATCATGTAAAAATAGACAAATTTTATCATTTATTTTTAATAAAATATTTTTATTTTTATTTCTTAAGATTGGTATTTTAACTTTGGTTCCATTGCTAGATTTACCTGCGCGCGTTGTACTGTATTGTGATAATATTATCTTATTTTAAATATTAGAAAAATAATAAAATTATTTACATCACATTCAATAATATATATATATATATAATAAGGAATTAATTATAATAAGCTTTAATATTTAAATTAAAATGATGGTAGTATAAAATTTAATAATTATTTTTTCATAAAATATTTTAAATTTTTATAGAAAAAAAATATTCTATGACAATTACCGGAAACACTATATATATATGTGTACATATATTAAAAAATAATATTAGGTTAATTTAAATTCAAAAATTGAAGTGACAATACAATAACATTTTGAATGAAAATAGCATTCTATTGAAATTAATAAAAACATATTATTGCATCTAAAATAGTAAATATTTGATGGTAAAATTATGTAATAATAACAATCTTGAAAAATGTAAAATCATTGAGAGATAGTTAAAAAAATAAAAAGATAATAATAGTACGATTGGAAATAATACTAAGTATTGAGAGATAATAACACAAAAATAAAAGGTGAACCTTTTTAGCTTGTGACATGTAAAATTGGAAGAAAAAAAATATTGAAGTGATTTTGCTTTTATACTTATTTCATTGAATTTTTGTCTTTACAAATTCAGAGCTCATTCGAATTAATTTTTTTATGATGTTATTGAAGTACAAAAACATTTAATTCTATGTACTTTGAATATAAAGCAAATAATAATTCGATAACCAAACTTTTTAATGAAGGTTATACCAATAAAATACTCCCCATGTCCCCAATTAAGTGTCCCAAGATACAAAAACTCAAATACCAATACAATAAGGTCAATTACACTATTTACCATTAATCATTACATTGAAACCACAAAAGTAAAAATATTCAAATGATTAAAAGAGTAAAATAGAACTTTCATATTATTTTACTATTGAATTTTGAAATGAAACAATTATTAGGGGACAAACATTTTTTCTTTTATAAGACATTTATTAGGGAATGGAGGGAGTATAAAATTAACAATAATCGTATTGTTTCAAGAAAAATTGGAATATGAAAACTAATTACCGCTACTACAACCATCTTAATTTGTTATAATGCAATTCCTATTTAATAATTGAAAATATATAAAAATCAGTTATGTACGAATAGAAAAGTTGATATATCCACACACTAATCAAATATTTATTTTATTAAATAATCAATTATGTACGAATAGAAAAATTGATATATACATTCTCTTTAATAGATTTGAGCTCATCTTTGATAATTCAATCATGTCTTATACCTATCCTTCCATCACTTTGGCACCATGTCTCAATCTCAACGACGTCAATCCTGTTTGATTATGAACATACGAAAATATGCATAAGAGCATAGCAAACAAAGTCAGCAACTGATTATGTCACAATTCAAATTAATAATTTGTTGGGAAATATTAATAAGGGTTTTGATTCAGATTCCAAAACCTCACCTGAAAGATATAATAAGTCCAAAACTGAAGTCTTAGTCTTATTTTAGAACTCACTTGTTAAGAAGTTCAGTTTACAAGTACAATCTGAAGATCCAAGACTAAAGACTGAAGTCAGTAACTGAAGTTTCTCTTAGAACTCAGTTTATGTCCCAAAATTGAAGGACCATGTCACTTATACTATGGCCTGAAGTTTTGAAGTTGAAGCCAGCATAAAGCGAAGACTCCTTACCACTGAAGTTCACTCTAAAGCTCTGCACCTGAAGTCTTGTCTGAAGTTATCCACTGTGTTTCAAGCTACTCTATAGGAGTTACCACTTTGGGAAAAGATCTCAGTAGGTGAAACTCAATCCTATTGCAGACACCAAAAATGGCAAAAAGAACCACGACTTCAACGGGAAGAATTCAAATGGTGGTCTATCTCACAACGGATACATTCTATGAGAGACCTATATATACCCCGCTGCTTCAAACACTTCAAGACACCGGTTACCTTGCATTCAAACTCTCAATCGCTATCTCGCTCTCAACCTCCATAGCTTTCAAGCTCTCAAGTTCTAGAACACTCAAGGCTTTCAGATTTCACAATTTTAGTGTTCTTAGTAGCGATTTCATTTGTAACCGAAGAGTGATCAGACATTTCTTGTCCATCTAATCCTTTGGGATTGATCACTGTAAGATAATCTCCATTTACTTGGAAACCCTCGATTAACATCGAGTACTCGTGGACGTAGGAGTTTTTATCTCCGAACCACGCAAACCAAATCTCTGTGTTCTCTCCATTTCATTCAGTATTTCTATCTTGTATTGATATATTGCATATTGAATATTGATTAAAGGAAAAGTGAACTTAAAGCATTAAGTTTTCTGAACAAACGAGTAAGATTTAAAACCACCACTTCCGCACATACACTTAAGATATTAGTCCATCAGTCAAACACTAAGTGTAGACTGAATGATTGCTATTTAAAATATTAACTCTCACTGAAGCTACCTCCTTTCTTCAGTTCAGGAGCTCACTCAAAGTATTTAAATTGAATTTTCACACACAGTATACTCGTTTCGGGACCAACAAGTGGTATCAGAGCAGTGTGTTTGACGACCACTATTTCTAGAACCCAAGATTTTTAAACTGATCTTTCAGAAAACCATATCCGTTCACTTGCATTCTCTAATATCTACTGTGGAGAATACTCTCAGGTTGCCAATGTTCTCTGTAGAGGATTATGATTCCTGAAGGCACATCATGTCATGATGTGGCAAGTAATCACCACTGGATCAATCAAAATCATGAAGACATTTCCTCAAGAAACAACTGGCGTACGAGAGCCAGACACTGAGTTTAAGCCACTCAATGAGTACACTGCTGATGAAAAGAAGATATGAGGCTTGGATGATTATGCCAAGCACATCATTTCAGGCACACTGGAGAGGCCAATGCTAGTGCACATCCAACACTGTGAAACTGCAAGAGAGATGTGAGAAACTCTCGAGAAAATGTGTGCAGGTTCTGAGGAAATCAAAGAAAATAAACTTACCCTTGAATGTCAGAAATATGTTATTTCTGCTTTCTTGCAGATACCAGGAGAATCCATTAGTGAGGTGGAACTCAGATTCATGCAAATATTGACATCAGTCAGGGCACTGAAACCTAACAAATACACTCAAAGGGAGATAAATCTGAAGATCGTATGGTGTCTTCGACGTGAAGACTGACTACCATATCAAATTCAAATTAATGGGCGTCCAAATTTTAACTCGCTCACAACTGCTGTCATCTTCAGCATACTGAAGAGTCACGAGACAAGGCAGAGAATATTGGAGATTACAAATCCAATCAGAGATGCTTCTCCAGTGTCCTCATCACAAGAAATTGTAGCGTTCAAGGCTGACAAGAGCCCAACCAAAGAAGCAAAGCCTGAAGGAAGGTATGTCAAAAGCTGAACTAATGGAACAATATGTTCTAATGACAAAACGCTTTGAATGTGCAGATATGAGAATTGGTAGATTCAAGAAGATGTACAGGGATAACTGTACCAAGAAGGGCCACACCACCTCCCACTGAAGCAACCACTTCCACTCAAGAAGGGACAACAATTCAGTCCAAACCTGAGAAACAGTTTAGCAAAGGTGCTTGTTATGAATGTGGATCCCTAGATTACTTCAAGTCTGACTGCCCTAACCTCAGTAGAAAGGAAAGGGATGAGCTCAAATTAAGAAGAGATCAAAGGAATGCAGAAAGGAAAGCCAAGATGGTTGATGATAATCCAGATTAGATCAACACTCTTTCCAAATCAACATATGAAAAACACTTCTCAGATTCATCAGATGATTGAAATATTTAAATTAAAGTGGGCGACCACTGATTATTCTGATGAATAATGAATTGATAGAGAGAAATTAACGATTGATTGAAAATTAAGTTGAAAATTGTGTCAAATTTAATGGTAGATTGGGAAAGGTGGGAAGCATTATTTACTTTGTACATATGGACCATCTTATTGATTATATTAATTAGGACATTTAATTGAAATTGAATTCTAATTTGAGCTAACAGCTATGCAGAAAATTAAATAGGAAGAAACAAGATGTTGCTTTTTCCACCTCAACTTTGATAGTGGCTTCTGCTGTCTTTTCTATTTGTATGATATAAACCATTTTCTCGGAGTTCGGTTTTTAATTTATAAGTAACAAAAAATATTTATATATGTCCTTTAATTTGTATTTTTAATTACGCTCACTAGCTATTAAAACAACCTATTTCCACATATAATATCGGAGCTCTTAACCTGACAGATAATTAATGAAACTATCTATAAAAGTTTTCCTATAATCAAAATGTCAAAAAATCATATAAGAAAAATTGACACGTTGGGATGGGACAAAGATTAATTATACTAAAATGAAATTTAATTTAGTTTTTTAAATATATATATATATATATATATATATATATATATATATATATATATATGGACAAAATCTGTCGAAACGGCAAATATCCTTTTATCATTACCACTATAAGACAAATGTGCTCAGAGTAAGGTTGATTAATGATTGTCCTTAGATTAAATTTTATGGTTGAAACCTTAAAACTAGATCGAAAATACTAACCTTACAAATTTACATACCTAGCCTACGCTTACGTGGATTATCGATTATATATAGTTTTGACATATTTAAAAAATAATATTTTTTAATAATTAATCATATAATACTACTTCCGTCCACGAAGTAGCTTCCCGATTTGACCGGACACGAATTTTAATAAATTGTTTGACTTTAGTAGATAATGTGTAAAGTGTATTGAGTGTTGTGTAATTAGTGGAGAAAGAGATCCACTTTAATGATGATGTGTAAAATGTATTGAGTAGCGAGTAGAGTAAGGAACCCACATTAATGATGATTATATTGAGTAGTGTGTAGTTAGTGGAGAATAGGGTCCACATTATTGATAATGTGTTGATCGAGTAGTGAGTGGAGTAAGGGATTGCCAAAAATAGAAATTTAAATGAGAAGCTACTTCGTGGACGACCCGATAAGAAAATATGGGAAGCTACTTCGTGGACAGAGGGAATATCTTATTTTCTCAATCTCACTAATTTAGACACGTTTTGACTAAAACTGTGAGAATTTTACGGTCAAAATGTGTCTAAATTAGTGGAATAGAGGAAATATTAATTATCTTATTTTTCTTAGAAGAATCACCAATTAATCAGCACATTTAATTTTCCAGGATAGTTCAATCTAAAGTATTGGGATAAATATTGGAATATTTTAATTCTCAAGTGATAAATAGTAGTAAACATAATTAAGTAGTGTAAATCAATTGATCGGATCAAGTACATAATATAATCCTTTTTGTAACTATTGTGTCTGGTTTATTTTTATTGTTATGTCTCTGGTTTATTATCAGTATATACATAAGAATTGATGAGTAGTGCATGGTAGAGAAAAATAAAATAAGAATAATCATCAATGGAAGTAGAAAACAGGAGCAGCGGCGCCTGCATGAAGAAGAAGAAGAAGGTATTTCTAATCCTAAACTGTATAATATTGGGCATAGGAAACTGCGGCGGTCCTCTTATCATGCGCCTCTACTTCGTGAGGGGCGGTAATAGAATCTGGTTCTCCAGCTGGCTTCAGACCGCAGGTTGGCCCATCATCCTCATCCCCCTCCTCGTGTCCTACACGCGCCGCCGCGGCGTCCTCTTCTCCATCAAGCCCCCCGTGTTTCTTGCGGCGGCGGTGATCGGGACCATGACCGGCCTCGACGACTACATGACGGCCTTTGGCGCCTCCAGGCTCCCGGTGTCCACCTCCTCCCTCATCATCGCCACGCAGCTGGCCTTCACGGCGGCGTTCGCCTTCCTGCTGGTGCGGCAGAGGTTCACGGCCTACTCGGTGAACGCGGTGGTGCTGCTGACGGTGGGGGCGGCGGTGCTGGGCCTCCACGCGAGCGGCGATCGGCCCAAGGGGGAGTCCAGTAAGGAGTATATGCTGGGCTTCTTCCTGATGCTGATGGCGACGGCCTTGTACGGTCTCATTCTGCCCCTTGTGGAACTGATGTACAAGCTGGCGAAGCAGACCCTAACGTACAACCTCGTATTGGAGATTCAGTTGGTCATCTGCTTTTTCGCCACCGCCTTTTGCACTATTGGAATGCTCGCTAATAACGACTTTCAAGTTAATTAATTACATTTACTCTTTATTACAATATATAATATTCAATTCATCTCTATTAATTAATAAAATATTGTTATTTATATACATATAGGCAATTTCAAGAGAAGCGAGAGAATTCCAATTGGGGGAGTTAAAGTACTACGTTGTTGTAGTTTCCAGCGTGATAATATGGCAATGCTTTTTCTTGGGTTCAATTGGAGTAATATTCTACTCATCGTCACTCTTATCAGCCATCGTCATCACTGTGTTGCTTCCTGCAACTGAATTATTGGCTATTCTTTTCTATCATGAAAAGTTTCAACCTGAAAAGGGTGTCTCTCTCTTTCTGTCTCTTTGGGGATTTCTATCCTATTTTTATAGTGATATCAAACATGTCCGTATGGATAATAAGGACGACAACAACAACGACGATAACAATTCTTACGATGGGCAGACAACAGAAACACAATTGCCGATTCAAACCTCTATTCCTTGATGATTATATAGATAGGGTTTATGGTTTGCAGCTGCACTCGTACTCATTTGTTAATTTGGGTTTCACATACAGTTTACATCAGAATCAAATCCTGAAATGAATCGTTTTTCTTCTTATTAATTTAATCATCAGGACGGTCCTATGTAACATTGGGCCATAATTGAAAATTAATATACTGGCCCTATATATTTTTTAAAAAAAGTTCTGAATAATAAAATGAGTTTTGGGGTGGAGACCGGATGCTTTAAATTAAAAGATGAAAGAGAAATTAAGTAAAAAAGCTAGAAGATAAAATAGAAATGTTATGTGAACTAGGGTTTGGATAAAACCAAAAATATATATATATATATATATATATATATATAATAGTATAAAAAATTGGGCCCAAAAATTTTGGACTTTACGCGGTTACCTTCTTTGCGTTGTGCCAGGTCCGCCGCCTGTTAATTATATATAATACCAACCGTGCCTGCCTATAGCTAGCCTTTGAGATTTAACTTGCAACTAATTAAAATTTTGAACATTTATATTCACATTATGATTATAACACATTGTACGTGCAAGTGCAAGTGCAAGTGAGTTTAAAAGATATTACTATCATAATTAATTGGAGATAAATTAAAGTCAGATTAACAATATTCCACAATTCTAAATACATTTATGACGCCTTTAATTATATCTTGAAAATTCAAACTATTTTGGGCCACCAATTTTCCTAAACTAGTAGATATTGAATTATTGAGCCACAAAGGAAGGGAAATGAAGCTCTTATCTTACATATCTTGACTCGAGAAGAAACGAATTGAATGTATTAATAAATGTTTTCTGATGATAAAAAATGTCAAGAAATTATATATTAATAATATTGCAGTTTTGACTAATTGGTGCTATATATGCTTTCCAACAAATAGAAAAGGTAAATGTGGTGGAGGCTCTTCTGTCTTATTATTTTCTTTTTTAATAAGGAAATGTTTGGTTTGATAAATGTCACGGGACATAACCTGTCAAACGGCAACATTTTTAAAGAAATCCAAATATACGAAACAAATTTGGTAGTTAAATTTGGTAGTCGATGTAGTCAAGTCCAATGAAATCCAAATATTGAAATATATAACGTTGCAAGTATTGACTGGTCTTGTTCTATAAACATACACGTATAATATTTCATTATTTGATTATTACAACCAATTTTAAATATTTAGGTCTCACTCATCAAAACTCGAATTTGAGTAAATATATATTATAATTATCTATTTGCGACGGGAAATTAGTTTTACACCATTAAATTTTTGAAAAGTTAAATATTCCATAAATTAATATTTATTACCCCACTAAATAAATACTCCACACAGTAGGAATATTCTCTGCTTTGCGGCGGATAGGAAAGGTAGGTAGCTCGATCGCATTTTTCAAGAAACGCTAAAAATGACATTAAGTTATAGAAATATTAATAACGAGATATATATTCCCAGTTAATATAAAAAAATAATTTTAGTGATAGGAAAATTTATAATTAAAAGTTTAAATTTTATCATTAATAATAAAAGTTTTTGTCCATCATTACCGTTCCTTATATTCTCTAGTTAAATGTCAATAATAACGGTATAATGCAATTTTTATTCTCATTAAATGTATGTTTTCTTATAGTGAGATAAATGGTTTGATGATATACATATATATTGTTCTAGCTCCACTTGAACTTTTTAGTATGTTGTTTGAAATTAGGGGTGTCAATGGGTGGGTAAAACTCGGACCGGAACCATTAAAATAGTTACGGTTCTATAACCAGAATCAGACCGTTAAATATTGGTTCCGGATCCGGACCCGGACCGTTAATTAAATTATTAGTGGTTTCGGGTCGGGAGAATACCCATGGGTATTTTTCGGGTCCGGGTCACCCATGGGTCTCAAACACATATACTCATTCTCTATCTTTATCTCTCCTCCGTTTATTGTTAGTAATTTGATATGTACTGTTCTACAACTATTTTCACCATTAACGACTTCCGATTTTTTGGAAATTCATGATTTTTTAAATTGCGTTTTTTTTTCCATAATTTTTGACTTAATTGGGTATTAAAAAAAATTCGCTTTTAATAAAATTTATGTAATGATTTATTAAATTCTCGGAGTGAGTAATTCACTTTTGATTTATGTAATAAAAATTTTGATATACTGAAATAAAATTTTCCAAAACCTTCTTACTGTTCAATTCGGTAAATCCATTTATTCTTATGATAATAACTGGTTTTACTTTTAATTCTCTTAAAAAATAAAAATAAAATTCAACGCTCTACTTATGTTCTTTGTAAAATACAATAAGAAAATGATTTATCGTCACAGTTTAAACAACTTTTCTTATGTTCTTCGTATCTTTTTTAGGCTATGCAAATTTTGAATTTTTTCTGTTAATAATGTATTAGGCATTTTTTGAGAAAAAAGAAACTCATTAATGGTTCATTTTTATTAGGGGATTGTAAATAAAATTACATAGGGCTAAATTCTTTAATTTTTTTCTTTTAATTTGAAAATTAAAATACAAAATATTCAATCAACTTTTAGCATTATAGTTGGATACAAAATGATATTTTTACTTTCCCTTTAAGATAAAAAAATTGGAAAAAAAAAATTGAAAAAAATTGGAAAAAAAAATATTGGTCAAGCCGGGCCGGGTCGGGTCTGAACGGGTCAGAACCGGAACCTTATCTAGCGGGTCAGATCGGATCGGACCGAACATGATCGGGTTTAAACGGGTCTGGAACCGGAACCAGAACCAGAACCATAACTTTGAAATGAGCGGGTTTTGACTAGGTTCAGGGTCCAGTCCGAATTTTACCCACCCATTGACACCCCTATTTGAAATCGGTTCAATATGAATTAATTATCAAGTTTGAGCTTAGCTCAAGATCGGTTCATGAGAAATTTGATAACATTAATTATTTTCGAGTTTGAGTTTGTTTATTTTTTATTTATATAAGTGGTTTTCGAGCTTAATTAAAGGCTCGCGAACAGACTCGATAACATGTTCGTGAACAGATGAACTCAGGCAACCAAACATTGTCATACTCAAACTCAGCTCCATAAAATTATCGTGCTCGAAATTGGGTTCGAGCTCAACTCACTTACTATTGAGTCGAGTTTGGAATGAGATTTGTTTTCCAATTCAAGACTCGAGTAGTTCACGAATAGATATGTTCGTTTACAATTTAAATGATTGTAATATTTTAGGTTTATGGGATGAGAGCCCGTTACACTACAACCTCACAATGAATAGCCAAATAATTTGTTCGACGTGGCTTTGAAAAAAAGGTTGAATTAAATATTAAATATGAGGCATTCCATTATTATATGAAACCGCCTTTTGTTGTAAATTCAATCCAACTTTTCTTATCCTAGTGCAGTGCATATATATAGTACATATGACTGATCTAGCGTTGGTTAATTTTGTCCACACGCATTTATATAATTATGTCCACATTGATTGCAATTGGTTCCGATTGAAAATCGTGGTAACTTTTATATGTATAAATTAACCATATATATTATATCATATCATACTAACATAATTATATCTTTTTAATTACATATATCCTCTGTTATAGTTATAGGAGGAATTCAGTAGTAGATGGCATGAATATGATGGTCCTAGTTTCGCATATCCACGAGATTTGGGTAATCATCCAACAATTCATTTAATTCGGACAAACCAAACATTTACTCGAAAAAGAAAGAAGAAGATTTGAGGAAAAATAGAATATAGAAAGAAAAAAAAAATAATTCTTCAGATTCATCTGGAATGGAAGTCCCAAACACGAGCGCCGCCATGAAGAAGGTATTCCTTATAATAAACTGTTTAATACTCGCCGTCGGGAACTGCGGCGGCCCTCTTATCATGCGCCTCTACTTCGTCAAAGGCGGCAAGAGAATCTGGTTTTCCAGCTGGCTCGAGACCGGAGGCTGGCCAATAATCCTCATCCCCTTACTCGTGGCGTACACGCGCCGCCGCCCCACCGCCGGCTCTCAGCTCATCCTCATGGACCGCCGCATATTCTTGGCGGCGGCGGGGATCGGGACCATCACCGGCCTCGACGACTATATGTACGCGTACGGCGTGGCTAGGCTCCCAGTCTCCACCTCCGCCCTCATCATCGCAACGCAGCTGGCCTTCACGGCGGCGTTCGCCTTCCTGTTGGTGCGGCAGAAGTTCACGGCTTACTCGGTTAACGCGGTGGCGTTGCTGACGGTGGGGGCGGTGGTGCTTGGGCTCCACACGAACGGCGACCGCCCAGAGGGGGAGTCCGACAAGGAGTATTGGTTGGGGTTTTTTCTGACGTTGGCGGCGGCGGCGCTGTACGGTCTGATTCTGCCCCTGGTGGAGCTAACGTACAAGCGGGCGAAGCAGGCAGTGACGTACACCCTTGTGCTGGAGATTCAGTTGGTCATGTGTTTTTTTGCAACGGCGTTTTGCACTGTCGGCATGCTTGTCAACAAGGATTTTCAGGTATAACTAACTAATTTTATCAACAAAACTGTGTTCCTTCAAACCTCCATCTCATTATTTTCTCACACATTTATTTTGATCACACAAATTCAAAAAATATATAAAATATAAAAAATTGTAGTGGTCCATAATTTTTCTAGTGCTTTTTTTCTTTCTATATCAGTAATAATAAGACAGACATACAAAAAAAAGAATGAGTAATTACTATGAATATTATAGAATGCCTATTTTTGTTGCATTAGGGGACCAGAAACAAAGAAAATAGCATTGCAATTTGATTATTGAATAATGATGAAGAACAGTTTCTCGTATTTTAGCATCAATCAATTGAGTAAATATGTATATTTTTATGTTAATTAAGATGTAGTAGTATTAATTAAATAGTAAGTGAAAATAAAACTCCTTGATTATAGGAGGGGAGGTAAATGTAAGTAATGTATTCTATGTAAGGTTGGAAATTCGGATTGGTTATTTCGGATAATTACTAATTGAATCGAAATTTTCGGTTAACCGATAATCGATAACCGCAATTTTCGGATAGCGGATCGGTTATCGAATAGTGTTTTTCGTAATTTTTGGTTATCGGTTATATCCGATAACCGATTGGATGTAACTGAAAAATCGAAATAATCGAAATTTTAATTTAAAATTTATATATTTTATTTTTATAAATATATTTTATATTTTTAATAATTATTTTTATAGACATATTTTTTATTTCTAATAATTATTCCATATTTACTACAAAATAAAAAAAATTAGTTGATATTAAATTTATTTAATTTTAATTTTTTAATAAAAATATCGGTTATTTCGGATAACCGATTCAACTAACCGAAGGATTAGCGGCTAATCGAAATTCGCAATTCATTTCGATTTCGATTAGTGATTTTTGAGTAATTCAGTTTCGGTTAACCGCAATTTTCGATTCGATTAACCGAACCGCACCGAATTTTCAGCCCTCCCTAATTCTATGAAGCGTCACCTCATAAATTAAATAAACTAAAGGAGTAGGACCATGCCACTATAAAACAAGTGTATTAATTAATAATAAAGATATGATTTATTCGTTTTTAGTGTGCTTCATTATAGATTTGGTCATCTTAGAAAAGATTTCAGATAGATATTGCATTCTCCTTACACATTACAATCCAATAATTTATACTCATACTTTACATCAACCCATTACTACATCAACATGTTTTCTCCACACTACAATGCGTTGCGTATCAAACTACGTATCTATATTCTCAAACACACTTTATATATTTTAAATTTTCTCTTACATTTTCTCATATATCATAACCACACGCATCGAACATGTGTCGTATTTACTTATGTATGAGATAGAATTGAGGGGGGATAATGGGTTGGATTTGACTTGATTCAAATATAAATTTTGCTTTCGGTATAAATCCGATTTAGGTTTACTGAATTCAAAAAAAATTGAGATATATGATGAATGGAAATTTGCAGGTCCACATATCCGGCCCAAACAAATGCATGTGATTTTTTTATAATAAATTATAAATATATTAAAGGAACACTATAAGTCTATAATACCTATAAAACACTACATGAATAAAAATAAGTGATAAATTTATAAAATAATTTCGCACTCATTGATATGCTAAGAAGACTTGGGTTGATAATGGATAGATATTTAGGATTAGATAGACTAAATGAATTATATTTAATATATATAAATAGGTGTTAGATTTTATAAAAAAATTATTACGTAAGAAATAAAAAAAAAAATCTCAATCCTTCATTTTATTAAATCAATTTCATTTATAAATTAACTTCTTTTAAAAATAAACTTTCACATTCCTAAAATAGACCAAAATATATATATTAAGTTCAATTAATTTCAATCATTAATTTTATATAGACGAAGAGTTTAAATTGTTTCTTATTTTTCATACAAAACTAACCCGACATTAAATAATATTTGTGTTTTAATTATATTGATGGTTTGTAGGCAATCTCAAGAGAAGCAAAAGAGTACGAACTTGGAGAGACAAAGTACTACGTAGTTGTAGTTTGCAGTGCAATAATATGGCAATGCTTTTTCTTGGGAGCCATTGGAGTAATATTCTACTCATCATCTCTTTTATCAGCCATCGTCATCACTGTCTTGCTCCCTGCAACTGAAGTATTGGCCGTAATTTTCTATCATGAAAAATTCCAGTCTGAAAAGGGCGTCTCTCTCTTTCTCTCTCTTTGGGGCTTTCTCTCTTATTTTTATGGCGATATTAAACAAAATAAGAAGACCAATAACAACAACAACAATTCTAGTAATGGGCAAACAGCGGAAACACAATTGGTGGATCAAACTTCTATACCTTGAACTTGTTTCATTTAGATCTTTAATTTGCTTGTAATAGATATATATATCTATATATATATATATTGTGTAGGAGGAGTGGTAGGAGAATATCTTTTTATACCTTTTACATTGTAATGAATCATCAATCATGTGGTGCTGCTGCGAGTTGAACAAATTAATTAATATGGCTTTTGTTTACACTATATAAACAAACTCGTTATAATATAAATCTAGATATAATTAGCTATATTTAATTCATTATTGAGATAGTTTTGACCATTAATATTCCTGCAAAAGCTTACAATTACAAAGTGCATACAAGATATATAGAGACCGTGATTCATTTTCCTCTTATTTATAATTTTGCGTGTGAATAATTTCGAGCATTATTTATAAATTATAATGAATTAAAGAAAAGATATATAGGGTGGTTGTTGGTCCATAAATGAGTGGGAATTATGGCTCAACTAACTAGGGGTGTCGCGGTACGGTATACCTTACTAAAATTGTCATACCTTATACATTACCTTTATCTTCGGTATGAAAAATTTCATACCGTTATCTTACCATACTTTTCGGTATACCTTAGTTCGGTATATCTTACTTTCGGTATGACATTTTTACATACCTATACCTTACCTTATTTTCGGTATACTTTACCTTACTTCGGTATACCTTTCTTACACGGTATACCAAAACTTATTTACTTTCGGTATATCTTACCTTAATTCGATATACCTTTTTTTTGCGATATACCAGAATTTATTTATAATGAAAATCACCTTAAACAAAGTCTAACATATAAAAAACATAAAGTATTATTTTTTAATAACATAATTTATGAGATAAACCACTAATATCATATAATTAATTACAAGATATTAACTAACTATATTATTGTATTTTCATATAACTAATTAACTAGATTTAGGCATATAATTATAATTAATTTGATCATTTATGTATGATATATTATAAAAATAATAATATATTTTCATTAATTATATATTACAACTTATATTATATTTAGTAACTAATAGATCGTCTAATTATATCATAATTATTTAGTTATGTAACAATATATATATATATATATATATATTAGTTTATCGTTATTATTTAAGATAATAAGTAGTATATAAGTTATTATTCAATCTTTTTAATTATCAATAAATTCACATGTTTTTATAGTTTGTCATTCATATTTGTTAATTATAATTCATAATTTATGAATAAACAATTTTCTTATAATTCAAATCGAATATATATGTACATGTAATATTATAAATATATGTGTGTGTATATATATATATATATATATCGATATATACCAAAATAACGGTATATACCGCGGTACTGTATATGACGGTATACCTCGGTATTTGGAAAAATTATACATTTACCTTACCTAAAAGTTCGGTACGGTATGATACCTTACCAAAAATTTCGGTATACCTTATATTCGGTATTTTACGGTGTTTTTCAGTACGATAAGTATGGTATACCGTTTTTTCGGTAAATTTTGATAGCCCTACAGCTAACAACGTTGCTGTCGTTGGTTGTCGTAGTGCAATAATCGTGTTTTACTTTGAGATGAATGCAACTTACGAACGTGCATGTTGTGCTTGGAAATTTTTGTTTCATTTTCCTTTTGAAAAAAATACAATTACTTCATTTCCACAATTTTTTTTATTTATAGTAAGTGGATCACTTTACTCACTACAAAAAACACATTTTATAATAACGAAATAGTGACGAAATTTTTTTATGTTTTAAAATTTTAACGAAATTGTTATAGAATTGTTGTTCCAATTCTAGCAACATAATTAATGACAGAATTATCCATTATTAAAATTTAATAACGGAATTTTCCGTTACAATTACGTTACTAAATCATTTTAGAAACGGAAATTCCGTTACAATTATGTTATTTTTTTAGCAACCATCCATATTACTATGAATAAATCCGTTACTAACATTTTTAGTAATGAAAAATTCCGTTGCTAATTTTTTTTTTGTAGTGACTCATTAAATACACTTATCTCAATTAAAAATAATGAATCAAGTAAGATTCAAACTTTATTTACAATCGATTAAACATAATAAATTAAGGGGGTGTTTGGTTTGCTTGATTAGCCTTGATTAAGTGTGATTGATAAAATAATCAAACATAATCAAGTGTTTGGTTTGCTAGATTTGGCATGAGATAGATTATCCGGCCCGCATATAATCAATGAATTCCTTGATTATTAATCAACCAAAACTTGACTTTGATTAGACTTGATTATTAATCAAGCATCATTTCAAAATGCAAAGTTACAAAATTATCCTTATCAATTTTGTTATTTACAAAAATACAAGTAAACACACACCCAACATATCTCGATAAAGGGCAATTTATGTATTTTTCTATATTTTAATTATAATCACATAATTTATCAAACATTATAATCAATCAAACAAAACACATGATTATATAATACAAATAGTCTCATCATCTATTAACCTATCAATCTAATCTATCTCATCGACCAAACCAAACACCCCCTAAAGTGTCTTAAACTTCACCGACTAAACTATTCCATACAAAATCAAAAAAAATATTATTAAAATAAAATGAAATTCAATGTCCATTTTTATGTCTCACATCCCATGTTAATTTTAATTTTAAATTTCATATAAAGTCAAAACTATAATATTAAAACGATATGAGTTTATTATATTATGTCAAAAATTTATTTTTAAATATTACTCTCTTTAAAAGTAATTTGTTTTCCTTTTTGGGTTGTTCCGTTAACATTGACTTGTTTTCCAAAATGACAAAAAGTTATTTTTTAAAATGTGTGGACCTCATTACTTTTTCAACTCTACACTACTTATTCTACATGCAAAAAATAAACAAACCGCTAATAACAGAATGTAGAGAATATTAATTAAAATAATAAATTTAATTATAAAATATAAAATGCCAGACATAAAAATAAAACAAATGTCAATATTTGTTTCTTTTTGGGACGTCCCACTAAAAGTGGTTACTTTCCCAAAAGGAAAATAATTTTACCTTTAAAATATCTCTCACCTATTTTTTAAAATACAATACTTTACTTTCTTAATCTCCTTGCCGGATCCTTTGTGACCGAATTTAACGGAATGGATGGAGTAGTATTTATTTTGGGCCGTCCCATATATTGGCTACTCTCTACTTATAGATTTTGGTCTATTACTTTTAAACTAATACTAATATTCTTGATGGACTAAAATGATTGCCAAATTATTTTATCGATCTGACCTACGAATCCTAAAAATGGCAAGTGTTTGATGGATTTCACAATTTCATAACTCTATCATCACATTTTCTTAAATAGGCCGATTAAATCAATACCAAGTTTTTAGTACCTGCAGCCTCATATTTTCTCCCTCAACTATCTTACTTCGTCTTCTTCCTCGAGATAACTTCGAAATTAACATGAATTCATCTCATTCAAGACCGGGAATTAATTTTATTGTGACAAAATGACTTTTATGGATAATTTTCATTGGAATATCACTACAAAAAAAACCTCTTCTGGCGACGGAAAAATCCGTCGTTAGGGGAAGAAATCCGTCGTCCCGGGGGGCTAGCGACGGACTGGCGACGAATTTTTTCCGTCTGTATTTCTTTCGTCGTTAGTCCCTCGGACGACGGAAAATACAGTTCGTCGTTAGCTAACGACGGATAAAATCCGTCGTTAGCCACGACGGACTAAAATCCGTCATCAGAGTCTACCGGAGACCGTTGACGGCGCCGGAAAGCTAACGACGGATTTAATCCGTCGTTAGTGGCGACGGACTGCAGTAATTTTTTTTTATTTTAATAAATTTTTTTTTTATTATTCATTACCTAAAACGTGTCATAACAAACAATACAAACATATTCCAACATTGAACAATAATTTAAAATTGAACCAATCAAATGAAATTCAAAATGAACGCGGATTTCATATAATGAACAAAATAAATAAATGTATCAGTAACATCCCACGACAAAGCATAAAATAAAATAATAGTAAAGTGTATCAGTAGCATCTACGAATCGTAGTCATCATCAGGAGGAAACTGGGGAGGGGCATCAGACGGGGGAGGCTGATAAGAGGGAAAGAAGGGTGCACCTCCCTGCTGAGACTGCATCCAGCGCATCATCTCGGCATGCTGAGACTGCATGAGCGCCATCTGTTGAGCCAATCTCTGCTGCTCAGCAAGGTACTCACGGCGCTCGCGATCCTGCTCCTCGACTCGGCGCCGCAGCTCCTCAACCTCATCTCTGGATGGGCGTGATGTGGACGAGGATCCCCCGAATCTGGATGCTCTGAGGGCCTTCGCCGCGCCTCCCGTGCCGAACATCCTCTTCTTCTTGTCCGGGCCGCCAAGAACCTCCAGATACAGCTCGTTGATGTCGACTGCATCGTGGTCCCCCTCGGGTAGCTGGGCCCGCTCCTCGTCAGCACGGCGAAACACCTCAGTCTGCATGCATGTAAACGAGAAATGAACATTTGTCAGTATACATATTATAAATATTAAAAATCTAATACATATATATATATATATTAGATTTAAATTAAAACTTACCGCTATCGCCGCAGATTTCGGATCGGTGTATGTCCCGTCCGCATATCGATGCTCGTCCAGAAAGGAGTCGAACATGCACGAAATGGGAGCTACTCCCCTCTCACGATCCTATGCATCAAATCACAATGGAGTTGTGTCATTGAAACATGTGTATATGAATTAAAATTGTACCACATAATTATAATTATTATTTAAAGTATATTAATTATTACCTTTTCCTCAGCTCGTTTCATGACCGACTTGGACCCTCCCCTATGCTTGATAGGACCAGTACCCAGTCCCTGAGGCTCAGACAACCGGTTGCGCCTCGCTGCCTGAGATTTGGCCACAACGTCATCCCGGGACCAGTAAGCGAGCCAACCCATCCAGACATCATCAGTCCACCACCCAGGTTTCCCACCTCTGGGTGGCGGATCATTCCTCCTCCTCTTGATCCCGCAGATATAATCCTTATATCTCTCCCGGATCTTATCATACCATAACTCCCGAATCTTGGCATCGAGTGCCGGTTCCCAAGTAAATTTTTTCTAGCATTGAAAATGTATGTTAGAAATTGTAGTTATAAGTTATAATTAAGAATGAATTTGAAAGGTTTAGTAAATTTTCGAACCTTAAACTCCTCCCAATATCGCTGTCTCACGTCCTCAGGCGTGAGCTTCCAACTGTAGCCAGTCGGGTTGGGAACTATCTTAAATAGTTCCCAAATGTAATCTGCCGGGTCGGCATGCGGGTAAAATCCCCTGCATAAGTAATTTTAGATTGATTGATTGAGTTAGATTTTTGAATAACTAATTAAATAATTGTCAAAATTGAAGATGTGATTGCATTTACGTACCCCAGCTCACTCACAGAGAGAACACAGTCTCCTGTGGATCTACGCTCTCTCTGATCATCAGTGTCAGAGCCAGAAGATGGACCGCCTATCTGTATGCCACCAATATGGTGGCTCAGCCCGCCGGTCCCGGACTCATATCCAAATGATGAGCCCGATGAACTACCCCGTCCAAGGGATAACTGTGAACGGCGTGAACCCCTACCACGAGGAGTCCCCACATCCTCTCGCCGACTGTAAGACATCTATTATGTTGAAAATAAATAGATATATAAGATTCATGATAGACATATCACGTATACGTAGAATGCTTATATTGAACATATAATTACAAGTTACATTTATAATTAATAATGTAATATTTGAATGTGTTAAGTTTTCTACACGAAGTGTTAATCTTCGTCCTCTTCATCGTTATCATTTTCATCTTCCTCATTCTCATCTTCATAGTCATCCTCCTCATCTTCATCTTCTTCTTCGTCATCTGATGCTTCATCCTCTTGATATTCATCATCCTCGTCATCTTCTTCTTCTGTTGAGAGGACATTATCAGAGTCCACGTGGTCATCATCATCTTCAATTTCTACATGTTCACCGTCTCGGGCAACTGATGTAATATCATCTACATCAACAGTAGTTACCACATGAGCATCATCATCCTCCTGAAACGGTGACTCCAACGTAGACACATCCGCTCGAGACTCATCGATAGTGGCCCTTGCTTTTATAGAACAAGCTTCCCACCATTCTCTACACTGTTGGTTCATACTCGGATATGAATAGTAATACACTTGTGTAGCTTGAATGGCTAATACAAATGGTTCATATTTTCTAAGTCTGCGCGTATGATTTACAGACACTAGATTGAACTGTGTATCAACCCTTGTACCGGCCGGAGAGGTGTCGAACCAGTCACACTTGAAGAGAACGACCTTCTTATTGTGTAATCCTGGGTATGTGAGCTCGCACACTTCGACTAATTGTCCAAAAAATCCGTCTGACACGTGTTTCTTGAGCATATGAAGGTATTTCATTTTCACCATGAAACCTCCAGACCTCGTAACCCCGTGTGAAACCCTTTTTAGCCAGATGAAGTTGTACAACATCTGTACTTCTAAAGTATATATTCTTACACTTCACACACGGACACTTGATTTTTTTCTCCATCCATTAACTGAGGCTGACTACTTGCAAATTTTAAGAACTCGTCAAGCCCAGCAAGGAAGTGCGGATTAAATCCCCCGTTCGGAAGTAAACGCAGATACATCCAATCTCGACTCATTTTTATAACCCTGATTAATATTAATAAGTATTTACATAGTAAAATGAAGTTGAATTAGTTACGGAGAGGACAAGAATATATTAGTGGTCGATTAAATGAGACATTAATTTGAATGAAGATTAATCATGTGTAAACATAGACTCACTTAGGAAAGTGTTATGATTCAGTTGAATTATTTGAAGTTAAATAGAGGAAGAGCATTATAAGTTGATTTGGATTAGAATAGTGGACGACAATAGAAGTCGGGAATTATGAAAATTATGGTCCGAGGTTGAGAATTATGGTTTGTCGGCGAATATTATAAGTTCATTTGCACTTGATTGCATTTGGTTATTTTCGGTCATTTAATTTGGTCATTTTTGGAGATTGGCAGTTGATTGCATCCAAATTAATATATATCCCATATCACTAGATTTAATCAAAACAGCCAGCTGATACAATCATGAAAATATCCTAACATGATCAAAACATTCGTACATAATAATTAAAATATCGCAACACATGCATCTCATCAAACCACCACAACATAATATTACACATATTGGGAGAAGATCCTTAAGACATAATCAAAATCTATCCCAAAGGGAGAAGATCCTTAAGAAATTAATTATGTCTATCCCAATGTCATAAATCCCCCATTTCGTTATACAATATTACCAAAATTAATTAGAAATTAGAAAAAATCAACTACAAACTAATTAAACATCTACATTATATGTTTGTGTCAATTAAAACAATAATTTAAATTAAACAATGAATTCACTCATTATGATATTAAACAGACTTAGAGAAAATATGAACAAAGCTTAGTCTAAATGACTTGGGTGTAAATTAGTATAATTAACCTACACAATTAACTAACATGATTAATCAAATTAAATACAAAAATTAACTAATTCATTATATATAAATGCTAAATAATCTAAAAATTACCTAATAAATTTAAATAATTAACCTAAGTAATTAAATAAGTACATTAATATAATTTAATTACCTTTCACCGAAGTACGGAACGCCGGAGCGGCAGAAGGCGGCTCGGAAAGGCTGAGAGAGGAGTCGGGCAGCGACAGGCGTAATTAAATAAACCCTAATTAAACAATTTAAATATATAATTAATAAACTAACGCTCAATTAACAAACAATAATACTACTTAACAAGTCCCGCCCTAATTAATTAAGAATTTAAACTAACATATACTAATTTACATCAAGCATACAAATTAGTCAATTATCCATAACACTAACACTAACTAAACTAATTAATTTGTTTTAGATTAATTACAATAATTAGAAAAATTATTCAAATTAGTCAATTAACTAAAGTAATTAAAATACTTAAATAATTAAACTAAGTAAACAAGTAAACAATTTATTTAAACTTATGCTAATTAATTAACAATCAAATAACAATAATTTTATTAATTTAACACTAATACCACAATTATCAAACAACTAGCAACAATTAAAACAAATTTAACAATTAACTAATTTAAATACCAATTAACTAAATAATTAATCGAAACTAATACAATTAATATACTAATTATCAAATTATCACACTAATACTAATACACTAATTATCAAACTAATACAAATTCATACAAATAATCACATTAACCACAATAATACTAATACACTAATTATCAAACTAATGCAATTAATATACTAATTATACAAATTATCAAATTAACCACAATATATATATATATATCCAATTAACCACAATAATCGAAACTAATAACCACAATTAACCACAATAATCACAAATCATCAAATTAACCACAATAATCAAATTATCAAATTAACTACACTAATCAAATTAACCACAAATTATCAAATAATTCACAAAAATTAAATAAAAAAAACGTACCTGGAGCGGCGGCGGAGCAGCGGCAGTGGAGCAGCGGTGGCGGAGAAGGGTCCCAGCGGCGGAGCAGGCGACGTAGGGGGGATATCTACTCCGACAACGATTTTAAACGGATAAAAATTGAGAAATTAAGGTGGATAAAGATAGGGGAAGGGAAAATGGCCAAATGTACATACCCTGGTGGAAGGAGGCTCGATATCGCTGGAGAGGAGGAAATCGCCGGAGAAATGGAGTAAATCGCGTGGCTGGATGTTCTGTTTCGCGAAAGGGGGTTCTGCCCGATTAATAGGGCGGGACGACGGACTGGGCGACGGACCAGTCCGTCGTCTGCATTAAAAAAAATAAAAATAAATAAATTAGACCTAACGACGGACTGGTCCGTCGTCCAATCCGTCGTTAAGTTTGGCGCCATCATACGCGCCAAAAAACGGTCGCCAGTCCGTCGTTAACCAAAATCTTTGCAGTCCGTCGCCAGTGGACGACGGAAATCAAATCCGTCGTCCATTCCGTCGCCAGATTGAGGTTTTTTTGTAGTGTATGAATTAATTATTCTTTTAATTAGACTATAAATAAAGATAGGAGGTAAAGCCTTTCAAGAAAAAAAGAAATTTACTACAACAAAACTCTCAAATAGTGACACTTGTGTATAACTATTATGAGTGTCAAAAATTTTAAATGCATGTCACTAAATTTTTTTAGTAACATTTAAAAGTGTAATTATTAAATAATAATTTGTGACATGTATTTGAGAGGGTCACTACACAAAATTAGTTACAATATTAAATGTCATTAATAATTTTAGTAACATGTATTTAAAATTTTGTGACATCTATAATAGTTACACACAAATCCCGCTTTGAGAATTTTGAGTTTTGTTGTAGCGAAAAGATACGGAGGTAAAAATCATGCTTGAAATTTGTGAGTGAATAAACTAGTGAAAGTGGTAATAAAAGAAATTTTGGTCACCTCACGAGTTGAATTTAATTGGCATATGTGGTTGATCAATAAATTTGTAAAAGAACTATCACATTTCCAATTAAGATTTGATGATTATAACTCAATAATTTAAATTTTTTGAAATTTTCATTTCCTTTTTATATTATATAATCAATAATGTATAATCATTTAGCAACACACAAAAGCAAATTATGTAGAAAACTTCTACAAAGAGTTCCCTTTCATGACCAGCCAGATGAAAATCCAGTACTTAATTTCATTTGGAAATTGAAAGTTCACATCTCTTCAAGCTTTATGTTGTTTGGGGTTTATGTTTTATTATCTTGATTAATACTTTCTCCATCCCAATAAGCATGACACAAAACTTTTGGGCACGGTTATTAAGGAGGGTGTATAAAGTAGTGTAAAAGTGATAAAGATGGTAGGATCAATACCTTTTTAAAGTGATAAGTTTTACTATTTTAGAAATGTGTCAAGCTTAATGAAACATTCAAATAAGAGAATTGTGTTGGACGGAGGGAGTATATCTCTTCAATTTTCCTTCCACAAAACGTGGAATAAAAGATACAGGGAGTATTGGTTGGGGTTGTTTCTGACGGCGGCGGCCGCGGCGCCGTACGGATTGAGCCTGCCCCTGGTGGAGCTAATGTACAAGCAGGCAAAGCAGGGGCTGACGTACACCCTAGTGATGGAGATTCAGTTGGTGTTGTGCTTTTTCGCCACCTTATTTTGCACTGTCGGAATGCTCCTCAACAATGATTTTCACGTTACTTATAACTCTCCTTCCTTCTCTCTTATTTTGTCATTTGCTAATCACTAATGTCTCATACTTACCTAAGTAAATCCAAAAGGCACTCCATCAAATAATTTCTAACCATTCCAATGACATAAAAGTTTTCGTTTGTCATCGAACTCAGTATTTTCTAACTGACGACCTTAATTAATTATATGTACTTTAATGTGTATCTATAAGAATGGAAATTAAAGTGCAGTATGTAAGAAAAATATATAAGATTAATGCATGTAAAAGAGCTACTCAACCACCTCATACGTGGGTACGGCATGCATAGGATCATGACCACGTATTGCTACGTACAATAAAACAAGTATACTTAATTAATTTAATTACTGCATGATAAAGATATTCTCCATTTTATCCTACTACTTTTCGTCTCAATAGTCAATAAAGAGTTTTGGTCAAATGAGATAAAAAATAATAAGACAGATGAAGTATGATTTATTTTAGTCTACTTGATATATTACATATATATATATATATATCATATATTGAGCATTAAATAATGTATTTTATATATTATGATG
Source organism: Leonotis leonurus (assembly GCA_026898415.1). NCBI lineage: Eukaryota > Viridiplantae > Streptophyta > Magnoliopsida > Lamiales > Lamiaceae > Leonotis > Leonotis leonurus. Next base: position 1,535,683 of record JAPKLX010000029.1, read on the forward strand.
ATGCGCTATGTATTTTAGCATGAAAAATTATTTTTACGTTATCAATATCTAACAGAACAGGGAGAGGAGGACATGCATGAAGTGTATGTTTTGAGAGATTATATTGCTATAATTATATAAAATAAATTGGAGATAAGATATTTTATTGATATAAAATAAATTGGAGATAAGATATCTACTGAAATTAACAGAAAAGTTACAATAAGGAACGAAAAATTAGATCTACATTAATATTAAAATATGGTTGCTTGCACATGCTAGCTAATTAAATTTAACTTTTTGAAGGCAATCTCAAGAGAGGCAAAAGAATTCGAAGTGGGGGAGGCGAAATACTACGTTGTTATAATTTCGAATGCCATAATATGTCAATGCTTTTCCTTGGGTACCATTAAAGTAATATTCTACTCATCATCCCTGACATCGACCATCTTCATCACTTTCTTGCTCCCTGTAACTGAGTTATTGGCTGTTCTTTTCTATCATGAGACATTCCAAGCTGAAAAGGGTGTCTCTCTCTTTCTTTCTCTTTGGGGTTTCCTATCCTATTTTTATGTTGATATCAAGCAGCACGTGAATTAAGCATACCAAGAACAACCACCACGACAGCGACAACAGTTCTGGTAATGGAGGGACAAGAGAAGCACAATTGGAGGATCAAATTACTTCTGTTCCAGCTTCATTGATCATTTCATTCTTGTTCATCATATATATATATATATATATATATATATATCTTATTTACCTAAGCTGATTATTAGAATACTTCAAAGTTAATCAAAGGGTGTTTCTATGGTTTTCGTTGTAGATGTCAATGATACTTAATTTTAAGTTATATATACAGATGTTTCTTAATCGAATTATTATATTTAAGGAAGGACTATTAATTAATTTAGTATTTTCCCCCATCTTAATATAATTGGTTTATGTCCGAATGGTACGTCTCTGTTTTTTCATGTAATTTTTTTATTTGATTTGAACATCACCATTGTGAACAACGTACGGCAATATAGTGTCACATAAAAAAGTAATTAATGCTAGAATTGTTCAAAAATGGGTGTATTCAATTTAGACAAAACATCACTTTTTCTATCTCATTAAAATAATTATATTTGACAAAAGAATATTTACATATTCGATTAAACCAAATCAATAATAATGAAACACATAGTATTTAATTTAACATGCCTATAAATTAAAATATTGATAAGATATCAAAGCTGGCCAACGTAACATGCTAAAAATAAAATTATATGGTCGCGTCACGGAGGACTCTAACTTCAGAACTATTGTCTTGAGCATTAACTTCACTATCACTAGACCGACACACGTCACGGAGGACTCTAACTCCAGAACTATTATCTTAAACATTATCTTCACTGCCACTAAACCAACACACCATATATACAAGTAGATGCCTAAAGGCCGGTAAAATAATTAAGACATTAAGTATTTCTCCAAATATTGGCCCCTCCCAATTAAAAAGCCTTCCTATTCAAAACATATCCACTCATCCATTCTCATGTGTATGTATTATATATCTGACCCCAATCAATTGAATAAACAAAATAAACAAATTGTAATTAGAAAACTATTTGAAGTTTCCATATTCCACCACAAGAAGAAATTACATTTATATACCCCTGACCATGCCACGAACCATGAATAATATTATTAAGGGCCGTTTACTTAGTGAGTGAAATAAATTAATCATTATAGAAGTATTATAGAGTACTTTAATAGTTATTAATTAATTAAGATTATATTAATGGATATCTCAAATGATAGTATTAGAGCATGTCCATCGTAGGTTCTCGGGTAGGAGCTCGTTGCTCGCGAGTGTGAAGCCGCGGGCAAGTTGATAGGATATGGCCCATTAATAAGGCCCAATACCCAGGAGCAGCTCGGCGGCCCAACACCTCGGCCCATCAAGAGCAGCTCGGCCAGCCCATCTACCGCGGCCCACTTACTATAAATAGCTATAAACCGCCTCTATTATCTATAAATACTAGATTATAGTTAAATTAAAGGAGGAGGACATTCACTTTCTGTAAATCTACATTTCAGCTCTCAAAGTTATAAAACAAAAGAGATCTCCCCGTGGACGTAGATCTATTTAAAGATCGAACCACGTAAATCCCGTGTCGTTTATTCCCTAACTATCGTGCAAATCTCACTTCGAAAATCAGCGACCGATCACAAGTCTTGCATAGTGGAGGAGAGATGGTCAGTAACCTTTATTGGAATAATACTCATTTATTCTCATTCCTATACTGCTACACATGAGATGTACTCGCTCCATCCCATTAAGTTTGACACAATTCTTTTATTGGAACGTCTCACTAAGCTTGACACATTAATAAAATAGTAAAAATTATCCCTTTAAAAAGGTGTGGATCCTACCACCTTTATTATTTTTACATTACTTTATACACTCTTCTAATAACCGTGCCCAAAAATTTTGTGTCATCCTTATTGGGATGAAGTTGACAACGTTAGTGATGAGATAGCCGGGCCGGCGCGGGGAATAGATGCATGCACGTGCCCAAAGGCGTCTTATTAATTCATTAATTAGAGTAATATTCTTAGGTAGATTTATTATATTGTTGTTGTTTTCCTTCTTTTTGCAACTCTATAATTGCTAGTAGTTTATTAGCATTAGGATGTATAGAATTAACTAATAGCAGGATCATTAATTTTTAAACATGTCCACTGCTAATTTATTTTATTTACCAAGTGTTTATTGATTGGATTCATTTAATGTATATAATTATTTTTTAGTATTTAACATAATCATTTTCCCTAGAATTGATTACATTTGATAAATTCAAATTTAGTGCATGAAATCGAAAATAGGAAGTTATATATATAATTGTAAGGTAATAGTATTCTTATCTATGTCCATTCACAACTCACTACACAAACTGAAAACATATTATGAAACTCATATGTATGGAGTCAAAATTTCAGACTTTTTTGACGGGAGAAGTATTATAATTCCTTCTTATATAATATTTTCAATTGGAAAATAGAAAAAAGAATTGTGTTGTGTTGGGAAGTGAACTCCAACACCTATCAGATGGTGAGTTCTCCGTGTATTGTACCTAAGAGAGTTTATAAGAGTGCGGCTTGCCTCAGTCGAAAAAGGGCATACGCTACCGTTGTTAACGAGGAGTTAAATGAATTGATTAATACTACTCATACTAATATGACGCATCATCTTTTCAGGTGACCCTTATTAGAAACTCCAAGGTTAAGCTTGCTTGACTTGGATCAATAATATGTAAAAAATTATATTTTGTTCCAATTTATTAATCCATCATAATTTTTTATATTAAATTTATTTTTTATATATTATATATCAAATTAAAATTTTGTCGAAATATTTAACTTCAAATGTATATTACAATTATTTCATGAACAAAATAAAATAATTTAAAAAAAAGTTATAAGAAAGGGAATAAAAGTAGTTATTTGTTTAATTTTAAAATCTATTTAATTTAATAAATTTAATATTTGAATTATCTTTAATATTAAAATTAAAATTTAGTGATTTGGAGATTGGAAGTGGTTGGGAAGGAGCGATAAGGATTAAAGGAGATTGACCCACTGTTGTTAAATCCTAGATATATAGCTAATAAACAAACAAACAAACAAACCATAATCTCGTCTCGTTTCGTTTTGAAAAAGGAAGAGAAAAAAAGAAAGAAAAAGTGAGAAGCATTGATGGAAGTGGAGAGAAGAAGCGGCGGCGGCGGCATGGAGAAGGAAAGCAACGTGGCGGCGATGAAGAAGGTATTTCTAATAATAAACTGCGTGATACTGGCGATGGGAAACTGCGGCGGCCCCCTAATCATGCGCCTCTACTTCCTCAAAGGCGGAAAGCGGATCTGGTTCTCCGCATGGCTGGAGACGGGTGGTTGGCCCATCATCCTAATCCCCCTCGTCGTGGACTACACGCGCCGCCCCGCGGGTTCAAAGTTATTCTTCATGCGGTGGCGCGTGTTCGCGGCGGCGGCGGCGATCGGCTGCCTGACCGGGTTGGACGACTACATGTACGCGTTCGGCGTGGCCCGCCTCCCCGTGTCCACGTCATCCCTCATCATCGCCACCCAGCTGGCCTTCACCGCCACCTTCGCCTTTCTTCTGGTACGGCAGAAGTTCAGCGCCTACACGGTGAACGCGGTGGTGCTGCTGACGCTTGGGGCGGTGGTGCTGGGCCTCCACACCAGCAGCGACCGGCCCGAGGGGGAGTCCAATAGGGAGTACCTGTTGGGATTCTTTCTGACGCTGTGTGCGGCGGCGCTGTACGGACTCGTGCTGCCGCTGGTGGAGCTGACGTACAAGCGGTCGAAGCAGGTGATGACGTACACCCTGGTGCTCGAGATTCAGTTCGTCATGTGTTTCTTCGCCACCGCCTTTTGCACTGTCGGAATGATCGTTAACAAGGATTTCCAGGTACGTACTCAACACATTAATTCATTCACTCACGTTAATTATATATATATGGAAGGTATACATGTCTCAGTTATCATGTACCAAAACAAGCTATTTTCTTGAAATCTTTCCAATCCAATGCGAAATCATGCATGGTGTGGTCCGTTAGGTTCCAATGTTGAAGGCTTTTAATTATGTGAAATTAATCCAAACATAACTAAACACTGTCACCAACTATATATACATTGAATTTATAATGCAGGTTTCGATCCTGAATTTTCATATATTGAGACCAACAAAACCTAAATACCAAATAAATTACAATTATGTTTATTAACAATATGGGTTTGTTAGCATTTATTTATTCTGTGTCATTAAATGAAAAAAGGGGCCGCACAATGGAGGACTTTAAAGTGTAGTGTTGTTGGGTAAATGTGTTGCTCTTGATCTTGACTAATCAATTCCGACTCTAAATAATTGACTGATTGTGTATCAAGATATAGGCAGTTCTCGGTTGTTGAAGCTGCAGCTTTAATTTCACCTTAATACTAGCTAGGGAGTGTGCTAAATTTAATTAAATATGAAACTAACCAATAAAATGTAACAGATTCTCCCACTTATAGATGAAACCATTGGTGTTGCCATGCATAGGATATATAGGACCATATGCAACTATGGCCGATAAAATTGAGTAGTGGAATATAATTACCTTTCAAACTGCCTTACCTTTTTCTAAATATCTTGCATTTTGATCGTTGGACATCAAAAGATGACATAATTTTAAGATTGTGCTTTAATCTTTAATCATGCATTCATGTTATGTCAGAATAGTATATACATAAAGTAAGTGCGCATGCATTTTCAAAGGTCGGACGTTGCTAGCTCCTTATTTAATTTTCATCTCACATATATTTCTAGATGCCACATCTATGTATGTGTGTGTTTTTGATATATATATATGTGAATATATATATACTTTGTAGGCCATCTCAAGAGAAGCAAAAGCATACGAACTAGGGGAGAGAATGTACTACATTGTAGTTGTTTGTTGTGCCATAATGTGGCAATGCTTTTTCTTGGGTGCCATTGGAGTCATATTTTACTCATCATCCCTCTTATCGGGCATCGTCATCGCTGTCTTGCTTCCTTTAACTGAAGTGCTGGCTGTCATTTTCTATCACGAGAGATTCAAGTCTGAGAAGGGCCTCGCTCTCGTTCTCTCCCTTTGGGGTTTTGTTTCTTATTTCTATGGTGATATCAAGCACAACAACAAGAAGAAGAAGAACAAGAACGACGACAACAATAATAACATTAATATTAGGCAAACACAACTGGATTATATACCTTAATTGATCCTGAGCACTTAATTATTTGTTATATAAATATGTTTGGCTGCTGTTTTTCTTGTATTTCATTATGTTGTGTTGTATAGTACTGCTACCAAGTTCTCCCAATACATTGGTATTATTATTGGTTTGAATTAAATAACTGACATTTTACACATATATAGTCATGTTGTGGAGATATTATAATTGATTGCACAATATATATCGTTATGAGTAGTGTAGAATAGTCATCTGCAGAAATGTTGCTCCTTTTCTGTGACAGCAAAGTTTAGATATTTTCATTTCTCTTACTTTATTCTAGCTATAGCTATCGTGATGACTATATATTATATGTGTTTATGAATGGTCCGGCGTATCGTCCCCAAAGATAAAACGACTACGTCCCTAGCGAAATCAGCACCGAAATTTGAAAGGGCCCCGGTGAATTTGACGAGATAGAGAACCGAACAAATTATGAAATTGCTAAAAACTAATATGGAGACTAATATCTAGAGATGATAAAAGAGAGCAAGAAAGCTTGTGATGATATAGCTCTCGTTCTAATGCTCCCTTTATATAGCCACCATGAGGGGATTTAGTCCGTCACATCACTCAATGCTCAATCTGTTACAACATCCTTTGGTTTGCTACAATTACAAGCACTAAGACCTCATAATTGTTTAAGGCATTTAAACCAAATAAATAGGAAAACAGAAAGCCAAAAGTTCCTTCATGTGCATGAATACACATGGACTTGTCACATTACAAACCCATATACACATATTTACGTGTATAAAGTGGATGAAACAATTACCCACCCAATCCAATTGGGTTAAAATTGTTTTTCCCTTTTAAAGAGTCCAATCTTAGTTCACTAAAGAACTAATAACAATTAAACAATCTTAAGTCCAAATTCAACACATTAGCATATTATTTATCACTTATCGAAAATCGATTTTGAGAAATACAAAATGCTACAATTATCTACTCGAAATGTAGAATAATTTTTAACGATTTAATTCTAGAAAAATTAAATATACAACAGTCAAATTAATTAAGAATCTTACTAGTTCAAAATCAACTTTCCAACATCTGAAATAATAATGGTTTCTTATATTTCTTGGTGTTCCATCATGATAAATATAGGGTAAAGACTAAATATATAGGATTCCTTAGTAACATGCACCTACTATATAGCTAAAAAAGGTTACATACATCCACTCCAAAATTTTGTAGGATATATATGATGTTGATATTTCTATGCAATCTTTCATGCACTCTTTCGTCTTTCATTACTTTTTAGATGATGTGGGAACCTGCATTTATAATGTACTGAAAATAATAAAAAATATTAAAATAAATAAAAAATGAGAATTATAATAGTTTGTGTACTAATTTGGCAATCAATCATGGGCATATTAATTAGGAAAACAATTACTACGCATAATCATTATTTTGGGGTGTGGGGCCGGGATTTTTTATCAAAGAAAAAAGCAAACGAAAGGTAAATATAAACGCATGTTAACTATACACGTGGCAAGATAAATATGTTAGCTTTATGTCATTCTCTTCAAAGAGTAAAGTAAGAACAGTTTGCAGAGATTAAAATGAAATGAAAAGAGAGAGTCACATAACAAGAAAGGAGGAAGGCACAATGCTTCATGCTTGCTTGATTCATGGTATATCATTGGTGAAACTTTAACGGCCTTGTGCAAAGTGGCTTTTGCAAGTGTTGGTTACCATTAAAGTTCAACCTATAATTGGACTCGGCGTTTTATTATTTCGAAATCGTAATAGAATTATGGTTATAATGGTTCGAAATCGAAATTATCCACAGAACGGTTTCAATTTCAAACTGATTGTTTAGAGTTTCGAATCACTAGTTTTTTTTTTAAAACCGTCTTAAAAATGTGTAGTATATATATGAATTTATAAGTTAATAATAATTTAAGTGATGAACAATGATTTTATATATTAAAGATAAAATTGAATAAGTGATAGAAAAAACATATTAAAATAAATGTTTAAGAACTACCGATTTACGGTTCCAAACATTTAAAATCAGAATCAAACCGTTATCTACACAATTACTGTTTATAATCGAACCATCAACGACTACTATTATTTCTGAAATTGTCAGTTACAGTTTGAATATAATCCGATTTCAAAAGTTACTATTCTCTAAATACTCTAGTGACATTGTCATTCACTCCGTTGACTTTTCAATGATCGCATAAAGTAAGACAATAGTGAAAGGTGTTATAAAATATAGTTATTTGATGAAAATTACTATTAAAATATTTAGATATTTATTTATGATTATGTAATATCCTTTGTATAGTGGACCATCTATAAATATTAATAAAGTTCTAGAGTTTTTCAATCCTACTGTTTCTTTTCTCTTGTGCCGTCTCTCCAGTTCTCTTTATTCTCGCCTCTACTTTTATCTTTCTCTCTATATTATCTGCTCAATTTGATATGTGGAAGAAGAGAGATTACAACACCTTATTATCAACCAGTAGAATCGAAGATGAATTACAATAAATTATTACCTTACCTTATTATTACTTAGCTCTGTATATATTGGAAGGCTTAGGTATTGTTGGGAAATATTTATAAGTGTTTTGATTCAAATCCCAATACCTCCCCTGAAAGATGTTATAAGACCAGTACTGAATCTTAGTGTTTGTCTAAGAACTCACTTGTTAGGGAGTTCTAATTTTTCAGGTACATTGAAGGACATCTCCACTGAAGATTCAAGTTATCCCAAAACTGAAGGACCTTCTCCACTGAAGTCTGTCCTGAAGTTTTGAAGTTGAAGTTAGAAGCTAAGTCCTTGCCAAACTAAAGTCCAGTACTGAAAGTCCATCCTGAAGTTCTGAACTGAAGTTCAGTACTGAAAGTCCACACTGAAGTTCTGCACTGAAACCCAAAACTGAAGTTTCCACTGAGTGTTAGCCTAGTTCGTAGGCACTTCCACTTATGGCAAAAATCTCGGTAGGTAAACGCAATCTTTCTGCAGACACCAAAAATGGCAAAAAGGACGAAGACTTCAACGGGAAGAATTCAAAAGAAGCTTTATCTCACAACGGTCATATTCTATGAGATAAGTATATATACCCCGCTGCTTCAACACTTCAAGACACCGGTTACCCAATATTCCCAACTCGCTATCGCTATTTCTCCATTCAAGCTCTCAAGCTTTCAGTCAGAACACACTAAGCCTTCAGTTTTTCATTCTTTAGTATTCTTAGCGATCATACTGTAACCGAAGAATAGTTTAGCATTAGATTAAGTTCGAAGCTAGAAGTGATCAGATTAATCTGTATATCTAACCCACTGTGGTTGATCACTATAAGACTATTACATCTCCATTAAGTTGGAAACTCTCGACTAACATCGAGTACTCGTGGACGTAGGAGTTTTTATCTCCGAACCACGCAAACCAAATCACTGTCTCTCTCTCATTTACATTCAGTATTTCTTATCCATTATTTATCATCAAACGAATACTGACTAATAGAAAAGAGAAACATTGCATTAAGCTTTCTGAAACAAACGAGTAAAGATTTAAAATCACCACATTCCGCACACTTAAGATATTAGTCCATCAGTCAAATACTCAGTGTAGACTGAAGGATTCCTATCTAAGTCATCTTTCTCACTGAAGTTCCTCCATTCAGTTCAGGAGCCACAAAAAGTTCTTTAAACTTGAAAAATCTGACTGGTGTATTCCCCCCCCCCCCATACACTCAGTTCACTCGTTTCGGGACCAACATGTATTGCTGAGAACAACATTTAATTATAATAAGTTATTACCTTACCTTATTTATACTGGGGACCTGGGATATAATATTTAATGTATGAAGGATTAATTAGTTTCAACCTTTTTATATATAAATTAGGGGTGTTAATGTATAAGGAACTGGTACCGGAATTGATTTTTTTACCTGTTAATCAGGTATCGATCGGTTCGGTCCGGTTAACCGATAGAACCGGTTAAGGTACTAATTTTTTTTTAATTTTTTAAATATTTTAAATATTTTATTTTAAAAATACAAATTTAAACAAATAATAATTTAATATAAATATAATCAAATTTAATTTGTAAATATTTTATAATTATAATATATTAAATATTTTTAAATAAATATAAAATATATTTTTTATATTATTTAATTTTATTATCTGGTACCCGGTCCGGTTATTTTCAAAACTTGAAAACTAGGAACTGGTTAATTTTTCGTAAAATCGGTACTCGGTAATCGTTTCCCGATCCGGTACCGGTTCAGTACCAATTCTTCCCTAGAACCGGTTACCGATTGACACCCCTAATATAAATAATGTTTTATGTTTTTCTACGAGGAAATAATTTATAGGATAACAATATGATTGTAAATGTAATTTTCGTCTTAGATAGTTGGTAGAGATTTCACAAAATAGAGAATTGAATTTGGTTAGAGGTTAGCAAAATCGAACCAACAAATAAACCAAATTGAATCGTTTTAAGTTTAATTGGTATGGAATATGGATCGATTTTAATATATATATATATATATATATATATATATTTGAATGATTTGATTTCAATTTTTAATAATCGAATTTTTCTGATTCAGATCCTTTTTTTTGTCTGTTCGTTTTAACTGAACTTATATATTAATTTATAATAAATAAGATAAGTACAAAAACAAATTACATAATTAATATTTATCACAAAATTGTATTTATAAATTAATTTTCTCAATATTAGCTATAATTGGTAAATTATCATATATAGCCATAGCACTGAAAGCATTTTTTTATTATAAAAATTTGATCGAGTATCAAATGTTCAGTAAAAATTAATATATATTTAGTATTGAAAATTATATACTAAGCTTCCGGCCGGGTAATAAAAATCGAATTGAAATCCAGATTTTGGTTTTGTAAATTCAATCAAATTAATATTGATTTCATTATAATATCAAATTATCAATCAGATTTCAATGGATTCAATTAATAAAACATCTCATGAGTTACTTACTGTTCAATCATGCTTCAGATCTATCTATATTCTATACGTACAGATTTATCACCATAATTTCCTTGCCTAAGCCCAAACCCAAACCCGAACCCAAACCCGTTTTCATTGTTGGGCTGGATCATGCCTCTAGTCTAAACCGGTCTAGTTACAAATTTGATCACCCCTTACCTGTATAATCACATTTTCTTTTTTACTTTTATTTGGAACCTAACATAATTGGAGAAATCACAAATAATAAATGGCAAAAGACAGATATACAAGGAGAAGGATATTTTTGTTATAAATTGTTGACTTTCTTTTGAACCTAAATTGGGGTAAGGTAAGCAAACCAGTTTACCTAATTCATTATATGGCCAAAAAAATATTCAACTACATAAAAAAAAGAAGATGTTGATGGTGTGATATAACATTTCTACTTGTTTTAATAATTTTGTTTAACGTTTTCTCCTTAACAACTCTTCATCTTTTTTCCCACTTTTAGTTACAATAATGATTTAATTATTACAAACAAATTACAAAAAAAACTGGCCGGCTAGACTAATATTTTACTAATTGAGTTATATATATATTTTATAAATAATTTAGACAGTTTTTATTTGTTGAACAATTAATAATCTTCATAAAATAGTGACACTCCTCATGCGAAGCTAGTGAAGCTTCTTCAAACCATAGGCCCACTGTGGAGTCCATACCAAACAAAACAACCAAGAGAACTCACTCCTAATAATTTCATTGTTATGATTTGTATACAATTACATATATTAATGGTGTATTTAAATTTTAACATAAGCATTTTGGAAAATGGAAATTATCGTTTTTGGCATATAATATAATCTGCGTGTTTATTAATATTTAGAGCATTAATATAATCTCTCAAATTCGTTAGAATTTTTTTCCATTGACTAATCGAAAACTTTTAATTATGAATGAGAAGCGGTAGGCACTTATATGTTATGTCCGCAGTATTTACTTCTTCTGTTTATATTATTGGGGCATATGTCATTAATAGTTCACTGGATATGCACTCACGAGTTGAAAATAAATTGAAAAGTACTTTTTTTGTTTGGATATCATTGACTAACTGCTAATACTAAGGTTTTGTGTTAGGTATCGTTGACTAACTGAATGGTATGAATTCTCAGCATGAATAATACGAATCTCAAGTAACTATAATTTATATAATTTATGTTGGTGGTTAATATTTATTTTTTATTATTTATTTAACATTAACATGGAAAATAATCACTATATATATATATAATTTCTCGAATTATTATTTTTATTTTCCATTCCAGTTTTGCGCCGAATAAAGCAAAAAATATATATAAGTCACGAGGTTAGTTATCTCCAACAAATTAAATTAAATGAAGTTTCTTTTTGCTGATGTGGATCCACTTTAATGTGATGATACAAACTAGAGTTCAGATGTCGTGGATTTTAAGGTAGAAGTCACGTGATCGTCGACGATTCCATTAAATCTCACGTGATCATCAGTTGATGATCCTCTTCCACGTTGGAATCAGCTGATTTATTCGCAGATAATAATGAGAAAAAAAAAAGAAACAAAAAAGAGAAAAATTCTTCCTTATCTTTAGACATATACTTTAGTGATTCAGACTTGCAGGGCTTGTTAATTAAGCTACTATAGTACTTCTATTCTATTTCCTTGGTTAAAAATGAAGACGTACGTTTAATTTTAATCATCATATAAATCAATTATCATTTATTATTGGTATGTAAATGACAATTTAGTAGACCACTATTATCATTTTACCAATATATAAAACCTTTAAAATATAATAATTGAAACCCCAATATTAATGTTCTTTGCAATTCAAACCTACTAATTATCTAGGATAGGATGTGAAAATAAAATATTATCAAGAATATCCTAAAGTTTCTGATAATAAAGTTTAAAGTAGAAAATGTATTTATCTTTACCATATATAATAGGAGTACATGCATGTTTAATCAATACGTTAAATACCATCTAGAATATTACTTTTGAGTCAGTCCACAAATCATTATGCTATTTATTTATAGCTTTATTAATTTTTTATATAGAGAAGCATATGGAATATTAAATTTTTATATATGCACCATCTTCAACCAAAGTCGTTAATAAGTCAATAATAAGTGTAATTGATAGTTGGCAACCAGCTTATCAATGTTTATTCTTATCAGAGAAGAAAAAAGTAAGACTATATTAATATTAGTGGGGCTAAATTGGAACTGAACAAACCCATTATCCATGATAATATTGCATGTTGTAAATTGGAATCTCATCTTTTGTTTTATCGTGTATGATAAAATGGAGTAGTAAAGCATTTATGGAAAAAATATATAATTAATGAAATCATTTTTGTTAAACGAATAAATGAACATTTACTCCGTATTAATTATAACTATTAAATTTTTTGTTATAATAATACACTATAATTAGACAAATTTTAATCCAAAAAATTTCGCATCTTTGCCTAATAATAAAATGCTATTAAGTAATATGGGGACTAAATTATTGATGCTAATTAAGTATGCCCAAATTACATTTAAATCATAAAATATAGTACATGAGACCCTACATTATCTTATTATTATGAGTAAACGTACGGTACTGAGTTGCATATATTAGTGATTGATCTCCTCTCTAATTCCTCTCTTGTAAATTCCTTATAAAACTCCACTCTTTATCTTGCGATGTTTATTTTAGAAATATTACGTTTCACTATCTACTATAAACTGAAACCTAAGAAAATAATTGATGAGTATGCATGGGAATAGCAGATTCATTTATCTCTTCCTCTCATCACCTTTAAATTTTTCAAATTTCACTCGCTTTGGGTTATTTTCATTTTGATACATCAATATTTTACTGTTTGATCCGTTCACCCAAGAGATTATTCTAGAGCAGACGATTTATACCTCTCTTCCTCTTTCAAAGTATTACACTCCCGTTCCCCGAAATCAAGTTCACCTAACTCGCCCATCTTGAACACCACCAGCAATCCATCGGGGGATTTGCGTTAGCCAATTTCTATTTATTTTATATCGAATCTCCGGGAAAAAAATATGTCTCCTTTAGCTATGCTAATAAAGGCATTTTGGAGAAATAGAAAATATCGTCGACGAATCCAGATTGTTCCTTCTATTTCCAATGTGATTGAATGACTGGTTGGTGGCTTTATCCATGCAATTATCAACCATCGACTGCTCCTTTAATACCAAACCTTCGTCTCATGTTCGTGCGCCTCCTCTAAGTAGAGGAAATAGGTTTCCTAGTCCATTTGGTGGATTGAAACAACTCTCTTTTTGTCAAGATTGCTTGTTTTTTTTTTTGCATATAACGATACCTTGGAGGCCCAAGTCGGGCACGAGCCTGATTTGCAAAAATTGGCTTACATGCGCTTGTAACGGTAATTAAACATTATCGAATTTTAAAGTTGCACGATCTAATTTAAAAAATTTCACCCAATTGAGCACATCTAGCATATTTTTCATTTGTATCGTTTTTGTTATTCGATTTAATTTTTTTTTTCTTTTTCTGATTAGTGGTCATCTACTTAATTTATAAACACAATGAAATTAAATATAATAAATAAAGTATGATTCAAACTCCACTCAATATACAAATATACAATATATAAGTTAAATTATTTTTTAGAATATAAGAAATAATATTTATTATATTATTATTGTTTAACAATGAATATTAACAGACCGTTACACACTAATACTAGTGCTCATATTAATTCTTTAACTTTGAAGAAAATATTCATGAAAATACGGACACATAAAAAAAGAAAGGGAAATTACTGGTGATACGAAAATATATAACACAAAGTAGAGATTAGTAAGGAATTTCAATGGATCGGAAAAGGACAGCAAAACAACTTTCTCTCTCTCTAACTAAATTCTAAATATATATTTTTATTTGCAAATCTTGATCTTGTTCACTCAACGTTGTCGATTGGATGTCCAAAATGAATGCATTTCGGTTTGCATGAAAGAAAAACCCTTTTCAGTTTTCCTCTTATTCTGTCTCTCGCTTCTTTCATTCAAATTCCTACCTTCATTTCTCATTATTCCCTTTTCAGTTTTTCTGCCTCAACAGAGCTTCTTTTCTTTTCTTTCCAGCTCGTGAATGTTAATTATTCTCGCCTTACAATTTTTACGCCTTTTAAAAATTGCATTTCATGAAATTCTTCACACTATTTATTTTCCAATCGTAACCCATTCAAGAACACAGAGAGAAGGAGAGAGAGAGAGAGCAAGCCCATATAAACAAAAATGTTTGATGGGTTGTTGAAAAGCAAGTTTTTCTCCAAATGGTAAGATCATTTTTGATGGTGACTGTTACATATCGCATATCTTCGTGTTAGCGTGTTGTGGGTTGATCTAAAATTTCTTATTAATTGTTAGCAAGTCGGATGTTAAGCTGACACGGACACGAATCGAGATTATAAAGAAGAAGAGGAATGCAACGCAGAAGTATTTGAGGAATGATATTGCTGATCTGCTTAAAAATGGATTTGATACTGACGCCTTTGCCAGGGTACACTCTCTTTCTCTCTTGTTGTGAATTTTCATTCTGTTTCTTCAATCAAATATTTGAACTTTTAATCTATTACATTATGTATTTTGATTCTTGTAAGTTTATAACATCTGGGATCTTGTAAGAAGAAACCAAAGACATGTCATTTGTCTGAATATTTTCTTGGATTTCTTTCATCTGAGATTTTGGTTTTTACGTTTTTAGTTTTCATTTACGAAAGAGTTTTTTGTTTCAGGAGTCTGCGACCTGACTGAAATCAATCATTGCCATTATATATGTATATATGCTTTTCAATTTTGAATAATCTAAGTTCTGATTGCTAGAGTTCTTGATCAAGAATATTAAAATAATTTTCCCAAATAATCATGTTATCCTATTCTTTAGAGTAATATAAGGAATTGAAGAGTCTTGTTGGATCAAGGATGGAGAAATGGGCGGTTTTCGAGATTTGATTTAATGGAAATTTTGTTAAAATTAAAAAAGTTTGGTTCATAAAGAGTTGGATAGGCATATAGCTCCCTAAACAAGTCTTGTAATATATCTTTATCTTTTTTTGAACATATCAATAATTGGTTTGATTCACTCTTTATGTAAAGATCATTGCTAACTTGTTCCATAATTCTAAGTTCATTTTATTGTCTGGACAATGACAATTTGAACTTGTGTTGTCTGTCATGATTTTTCTTTGTAGTTGTTGCTTGTGAGAGTGATTTTTCTGATGTGACAACATTATTTACCATCAAACATATAATATTGGTTTCCAAATCACTGCTCCCAAGAGATGCCAATATACATATGCTTACATTAAGATTGCTGGAGCGAGCTTGAGTTTATTACAACAGTCAGAAAACGAACCTGTATCGTATTGTTTTTGAGTTTGGTCTAACAAAAATCTTGGCTACGTACCATTTCTTGTAAATCTGCATTTCTTTTACCACTATTATTGTTATCGATACATCTATTAATCGGTGGTTTAAACAGGCTGAAGGGCTTCTTTCTGAGATGATCAGGTCTCGGTGTTATGAGTTAGTTGACGAGTACTGTGACCATATCTCGAAGAATCTCTCTGCAATGAACAAACAGAGGTATGAGGACCATCATTTTTGATTTAGGACAATGGAACATGGTCCTACTCTATTTGTTGAAAGCCCGTATGTCAGGAATGCTAGAGCTACATGAATATCTAGCTCTTTCAAGAGTCCGATTCAAGTGTATAGATAATCCAAGTCCAATTCACCTTAAGGCTTGAACTGAATGTATATCGTAAACAGGGAATGCCCGGAAGAGTGTAGAGAAGCTGCTGCATCGTTGATATATGCAGCAGCGCGATTTGCTGATCTACCAGAGCTGCGTGAGCTGAGAACCTTGTTTTCTGAGAGATATGGGAAATCACTGGATTACTACGTCAATAAACAGGTACGAATACGATGCATGCCATGTCAAGTCAAGCATATGATTCTACATTTAAATCTTCCTTCTATCTGAATGTAAAATTTTGATGTTTTTATGTATAGTTCACTGAGAAGTTGAAGCCAGATCCTCCTTCAAAAGATATGAAGCTTCAGTTGTTGCACGAAATAGCAGCGGAATCTGGCTTAGAGTGGGATGCAAAAGCTCTGGAGAATAAGCTTTTTGCTAAGTCTGCATATGATATGGTATTGTTCTTTATTGGAAAAGAAAGATAGATGTCAACAATTTGTTTACTTACCATGCACCTATGATGATTATGCTTTAGGTTGGCTTCATCTAGCATCACTCTTGAAAATCTGAAACCTAACTCTAATTCTTTGGTGAAATCATGGAATCTTGCAGAATGCAAGAGATGGGCTTAGTCCTCCTCCTATCAAGGTGAAGGACGTCGAAGTGGATACAATTAGGAGAACTGCAATTCCCAAGGAAGTTGATGAAGATGAACCTCTCAGGCAGAGGTCAATTCCTCCTCCTTATACTAAACCAGTGGCAAATAAATCTATGAGCAGCTCTTCAGGCGAAAGCGATTCCAGTAATGAGGAGGTGGAAGCCGTGGAACTAGCAGCAGCTAAGCCAATGGGGAGATCAGTTCGGACAAGACATACCAAACCTTCACCTGCAGGTGAGGAGGAGGTTGTTGGAGGCTATGAAAAGGAGATAAACAAAGAAAACGTCGCACAAGGTCGAAAAATCTTGAGATTCTTTGATGGTGGCCGTGGTGGACAGCGAGACGAAGAGGAGAAGATGATAGACAGGCTTCTAAGACACTACAGCAGGAAAAAGGGGCCAAACATGTATGTCAAACCAGAAGCAGAGTTGAAGCCGCCACCAACCGATTCAAGCAACGTGAAGAACCTAAGGAGCCAAGATGGTCACACCAGAGCATCGTCTCTTCGTGCAGAACCAACAAGCCCCACGGGGAGTCCGTGGAAACATTCTCGGGCTGCTTCTTTCCACCCTGACCTACTCAATGCCAATGCTCATGTGCACCCGAAGCTGCCTGACTATGACGAATTCGTGGCTCGACTTGCGGCTTTTAGAGGAAAATGAGCCTCTAATCTATATATATACATATTACATATTAGTGTGAGAAGCATTCATTTCATTCTTTGATTTCTCTCTTCTCCTCCTTCACCATCCCTTGTTGAAGCAGCAGTACCAGTGTAAATCCATCCATCCATCGTTGCTAGGTTTCGTTGTAAACCAGATATTCATATTCTTTATGAATATTTGGAACCAATTATTACATACATATCAACATGCTCACCTTCATGCACAATTTTCATTTTTGCAATTAAAATGTGTTCCATATTGCTCTATTTTTCATGTTAAGTTCTTGATTGTTTTGAGTTCATGTGAATAGATGAAGGAATAGTCTAAAATGACAATTATAGTAACTAATTAAAATCGTACACAAATCCGTATCTATTGTAAAGACGTGTTATATTTTTCACATATTATATTACAGCATAGGTTTAAAACAAAAAATAAATAAAATGTCATCATATAATCAGATAATAACCATTTATATTGCCAAGTCCTTAAAATGGGTATGATTTGGCATATTATAGAAAAGTAAAACATTTGTTGTATTTCTATATGGAAAAATGACGAATTTTGCAAGTCTGATATAATTTTTATATCCTCAAATTATATACTCCCTACTTACTCTGTTTCATTATGATATGTGTCTTGTTAATTTATAGCAACAAAATCCTATCATGCAGTGTGATGAGAGATATTAAATCCTCCCACTCTCTAATTAATAGTTGTAGATAAAATACAAGAAAATACTTTTTTTTAACTACCATAACATATTAAAAACACGACTTAATTACGCAATTTTGTCATATTAGTATTATTTTTGTACGACTATAACACTACTTATTATGATTATATTCAAATAGTTTGACTCAAAAGGATCCGAAAACATAACAAATTAATATTTGCGTTGAAAAATTATAAGCCATAAACCTATCTAGCAGCCTAGCTAAAAGTTATTTTGAACACATATTTTTAAATTTGAAAGTTTCCTTCAAACTTTAGATGTAATTATATATCAAAGTTCAAGTCCTGATTGATACTAATTGATTGATACACATTACATTAGTGATTACAGATTATTATTCATTCATAAATAATAGAACCTTCTAGAACCTTGCCCACTGCCGAAACAGTAGAATACTACAGCGGAGGCTCCGCCACGCCGGAGTTGTCCTTCATCAGTTTAGTAGCTATAGTTAAAAGTCGAAAGGCCTATAACTGAAAATTACTGCTTTATTCCTCTCAGTGACGAATCTGCTTTTTCCACTGCTACAAAGTTTCCACGTTTGATCCCTTTCTACTGTTCTGGTAAAAGAGAAGAACCCAACGTCGTCGTTTCCTCTGCTCGCCCGCTCTCATAATCAATCGCCATCATAGGGATTGCTTGCTTCAATTTCACTCTTTTGCCAATTTTGATTCCCCCACCACGAGAATAAAGGGGAAAAGGCGCAAGCAGTTGATCTGCATCCCCAAAACCCTCAATTTCCGCCCCTAATCAGCCGTTTTAAGCACAATTTGCTGTGTTTGACTGTGTGTGTGTTATTTGGGAGAGTTCTGCTCTGGTGATTGAGATCGCCTGAGCGCTCAATGGGCTGTACGCAATCGAAGATCGAGAACGAAGAGACGGTTAACAGATGCAAGGAACGGAAGCAGCACATGGAGCGCGCCGTCACGGCGAGGAACAAGTTCGCTGCCGCGCACTCAGCCCATGCCATGTCCTTGAAGAACACAGGCGCCGCCCTCAGTGACTTCGCCCAGGGCGAGATCATCTACCCCGCCACGGCCTCCGCTGCTACTTCCATAGCTTCCGCCGCCGTAATAGGCCCCCCTGCCCCTCCTCCCCCTCATACATACGAGAGCTTCCCTCCGCCGCCCCCTCCCCCTCATGAAACCTTCCCGAAAACATCGCCGCTTCAGCGCTCTGCAACTATGCCGGAATTCGCGATCCCCGGACCTGTAAACAATCACGCCGATCCGATAATGGAGGAAGAAAATGAAGAGAAAGCTGAATTGGAGACTAGCCATAGCTTGAAACCGCGTAGTAAGAGTGGGGGTAGAGGTGGGATCTTACCTCCTGAGATTGTAGAGGACGAGGTTTTGCATCAGCAGCACAAGAATGACCATCAACGTGACCGGGATCGGTTACCTCAGCAGCCACCTCCTCCACCTCCGAATTCATCGTCCTGGGATTACTTCTTTCAAACGGACAACATCCCGGGACCTACATTAGCCGATGTGGATGAGAATAGTATGGAGCGAGCGGAGATGGAAAGGAAGATGCTTGAAGAAAGGGCAAGGAGAAAAGAAATGGAGGAGATGGCTGCGAAAGCAGGGCCAGTGGCAGAGGTGGTGGAGACGGTGAGTGAGCTTCCTCCGCAGCCACCGCCACCAGAAGCTGCAATGCCAGCCGCAATGCCTGCGAAGAGAGTCAAACAAGTTATTCCGGCCGAGGGGAAAAAGAAAAGCGTGGGTAATCTCAACTTGGCGCAGATATTTATTGAGCTTGATGATTGTTTTCTCAAGGCTTCAGAAAGTGCTCACGATGTCTCTCGGATGCTTGAAGCTACCCGCTTGCATTATCACTCAAACTTTGCAGATAAAAGAGGTATTAAGAGTCATTTTTAATGTTGTTGGAACTAGAAAAAGTCTTACTTTGTTGATTGTGGACGTTTTGTTCTTGAGCTCTATATCATTCAAGTACAATATTTCAGTATTTGTTTGTTCATTGGCAGGAAATATAAATCATTCTGAAAGAGTAATGCGCGTCATTACTTGGAATCGGTCATTCAGAGGTCTGGCTAATGCGGCAGATGATGCTGTGGATGATTTTGATTCGGAGGAGAATGAAACTCATGCTACGGTGTTGGACAAGATGCTGGCATGGGAGAAAAAGCTTTATGATGAAGTGAAGGTATCATTATGCTTCCTTCTTGTTACTGATTTTCCATCATGTTAAATGTATAAACTTTGTTGATCGGTTTCATACGTAAAACAAGTATCCTTCTTTTTTGGCATTCATCTGGTTTCTCTTGAGAAATTGGTGTTTAGATTTAGACATCATAGATTTAAGCTTTTTGAAGGTGAATCAAATGCTATAGAGTTCAGTAAGTTGATATCATTTTTCGAATATAGAAACTTGTGGTGTATCATGACTTCTTACTGTTGTGGCTTTCAGATTAAATTTTTTAATTAAAAACTGCAGTGACCTCATAATATATATTGAAGATGGCCTAAAGAACCTGTCAGTGCAATAAATTTACAGCAGTAATCTCAACCCGTTCTCTCTCTCTTTCAAACAATGAAATGGGAAACTATATTTGTAAATTGCCATTTCTTCCAGTAAACAGTTAACATAAACTAAACACTATGAAGCAAAAAACCATATGTTATTTTTTTGATAGAACCATAAAATAGTTAGATTCTTGCACAGGGATCGGATACAGATACAGTAGGAAATGTTTATTTTAAGGCTTATTCCAGTGTCTGAAATGTTAAGTTGTCCTCGTGTTTTGGTGATTAACAGGCAGGTGAACAGATGAAAGTTGAATACCAAAAAAAGGTGGCTTCGTTGAATAAGTTGAAGAAACGCAGTTCGAACACAGATGCATTGGAGAGAATGAAAGCAGCAGTTAGCCATCTTCATACAAGATATATTGTCGACATGCAGTCGATGGACTCCACTGTTTCCGAAATTAATCGTCTGCGCGATGAACAACTCTATCCAAAACTTGTAATCCTTGTTGATGCGTGAGTTCTTGAGCATTTCCCTCCAGAAATTAAAGATCTTTCTTACTGCTCTTATAGCTTCTGTTATGTGATTTTTATACTTTAGAATTCTTTTTTTTCGTACACGTCTTTCATATTATTTCTTAATTATCTCTTCAAAACACTGTTTTCTGGGCTCACCATATTAGGCTAGATCCGTTGACAATTAGGTTTTCCTAGTTCCTTCTATAAGGACGAAATTTTATACGCAGTCTCCAATGTCTGGACTTGTAATATCCTTTTGCTCATCTTAATAATCTAACTATCTAAATTGCTTTTTTGGCAGTATGGCTGTAATGTGGGAGACAATTCGAATGCATAATGAGAGCCAATCCAAGATTGTTCAAGCATTGAGGTATCTTGATGCGTCTCATGCTCCAAAAGAAACAACTGAACACCACCATGAGCGCACACGCCAGTTAGGTGGTGTTGTTCAAGAATGGTATACAAATTTCAGTGAACTCATGGGCCAGCAAAAAGAATACATCAGAGCACTGAACCATTGGTTGAAGCTAAATCTGATTCCAATAGACACAAACTGGAAGGAGAAAGTCTCGTCACCTGGGCGACCTCAAAACCCTCCTATACAGATCCTTCTCCTTTCTTGGCAAGATTACCTAGAAAAGCTCCCGGACGAGCCAGCAAGAGCAACTATTAACAACTTTGCTGCCATGATAAAGAGTATATGGCAATACCAAGAGGAGGAGTTGGATCATAAGAACAAATGTGCAGAAGCCAGAAAGGAGCTTATCAGAAAAACTCGAGAATTCGAAAATTGGTACAACAAGCAAATGCAGAAGAGAACACCTGTTGATGATATGGATCCGGATAGGGCTATGGATGAGAATCATATTGCTGATAGGCAGCTTGCTGTTGAAGCTGCAAAGCAGAAATTAGAGGATGCGGAAGAAGTTTACCAGAAGCAATGCATTCAAGTTAGAGATAAGTCCCTCATGAGTCTCAAGAGCCATTTGCCTGAACTCTTCCGGGCGCTTTCGGATTTTTCTCTTGTTTCCTCGGATATGTACAGTCATTTGAGGGGCATTGCCCATTCGAGAAGAAGCAGGAATGAATGAGGTAAACCATATTTCTGCCCGTGTGCTTACTGCATGCACATGTAATTTTCCCTATGTATCTCTATGAATAATTTACCACTTAGATGTGTTTTGTTGTGAAATAGTAGCAGAAAAGGAATTGTTGCACTCCTTTTATTTTACTCCTGCATGTATAGAGCACAAATGGGATGGGATTATAAGTTGATTCTTTCATATATATGGAATGTATGTTGCTAATTTATAACGAACTCAAGTTTGGCTTTGTTTGATTATAGCATGATCACTTTGTGTAAGTATGAACCTCATCTTCCAAATAAAACTTCAAGCTTTTAAGCTATGTTCTTCTTCCTGCTCAAAACATTTTCCTTTCTATGTTGTTTTTTCTTCTTACTTTTTAAATGGAAAAAATTATTAAATGAGGATGGAATGAGAAATATTATATTAGTAGTCGACACATATTTTTAAGAATCGTGTACATATGGATCACCAACAATGATTGGGCGGTGTGTACAGAACACGTTGGCGCGTTTTGTATAAATAAATAGTCCAGTTATGACTTGACAGAACCGCATCGAACAAAACAGGAGAGAAGAGCGCTAATGGGTGGGGTGGACCCCACATGGCCAACCCCTATGTTCCTTCTTCTTCTTCTTCTTCCTCTATTGACATATACGAGCACATGAATGTGTCTCTCTCTCCTTGCGGGTGTGTGATACTACATCTACACACACAAATATGACAGCCTCGAAGAACTCTGCTGCGGCGTCGTTTCAGCAACCTCTCCTCGACCCCCTATCCCCGCACCCACCATCGGCGCAGTACGTCGTCGTTCTGCCCCCTCCGCCCAGCCGTCCGCGCCTCCTCAGCACCGCATGGCGTCGATGCATATTCTGCTTCGCCATCTTTCTCCTCCTCGGAGTTGCCGCCTCCTACCTTCTCTGGCCTTCCGACCCTGAGCTCTCCATCGTCCGCCTCCAGCTCGACCGCCTCCAATTTCATACTAGCCCCAAAATCACGCTCGATACAACCCTAGACCTCACAATTAGGATTCAGAACCAGGATTTATACTCCTTCGATTACGATTCGATGCTCGTTTCGATTGGCTACAGGGGAGAGCAGCTAGGATACGTGTCTTTGGGCGGTGGACAAGTCAAGGCGCACGAGAACAAGTTTGTGAACGCCACGCTCCTGCTCGATGGTGTGGAGATTTTGACCGACGTGGTCTTGTTGCTTGAGGATTTGGCCAAAGGAGAGGTTGTTTTTGATACGACGTTGGAGATTGAGGGGAAGCTTGGATTTATTCTCTTTGACATGCCTATCAAGGTAAATCTTACTTCTTCTACTCGACTGTAAATTTATTATGAAGCTTCACAGATGTCACTGCATTTTTTTATTGGATTGGAGTTTATTTCAATAAGAATGTGATGCGCACTGCCTATCTTATTTGAATTCCATTAGCACATCAAAGCAAGTCCCAAATCGCCGAAACATCATGTCTTGGACTATGAGCCAAAGTGTTTAAAATATTTGAATATCAAGATGTTTTGAGGCAAACGATCATTTTTGCATGCAATGTAATGTGATATTATATTGAAAAATATAGTATAAATGATTTGATTCCACAATACAAACACTTTACTTGGTTACTGCTTCCAACTGAACTTTATATAATAGTGAATCCTCTTAGGCTTTTTTAGCTTATAAAATTCGTCATGTTGTAGTCCGAATACATAATAATGGTTTACTTGATCGTTCATTGATAACTTATATGATCTATTGTTTGAGGACATTCCACTTTTATTTTTTAAAATGGAAAAAGTGGAATAGGATAAAAAGAATGAAACTCAGGATGAAGGGACGATGGTTTGCCTGCTCTGTATCAATTCCAATAAGTAGCTGACTGTAGCATGCTTTTATTTTTAGCTCGACTTATTATGCGTGATTGGATAATGCTTACTATCTTCGTTTGTAACTTTGTATTTGTTGCAGACAGAAATACAATGTAAAGTTGCTGTAAATACAGAGAATCAGATGATAGCTCGTCAAAGTTGCTACACTGAGGTAAGCTTTTCCTTAGAGATTTTTTGATTGATTCTCCTCCGTACTTAAGTGATGGATAACTAGGATTCTAAGAGTTGGAAAGAGTAAAAGTTTTCGCCAGCTCCCTAGACATCTCTAACCAGTGGCGGACGCAGAAAAAATGATTTGTAGGAGCTTAATTTGAATTTATCAAATTAAAAAATAGATTTTGTTAAACTTCCTATTAAAGATAGGGGCTTCTACATAATAATTTGTTAAAATATTGATACTTTTACAATTTTATAAGTATAAAAATCTTTAAAAAAATTTATTTAGTAGGGGCCCTCTTGGATCTTCTTTAGATCCGCCACTTCCTCTAACAGGCCACTGCATAAAATTGAAGCAAAAATGATATTGTGATTGTGCCAAGGAATCTTCCCCAATCCCTAGTTTAGTAAGTTAAATGTCTTGAAGAAAGCGTTGAAGCTTGTTGTGATTAATTCTTAGTAATGTTTCACAGGTTTCTGAGGTTACTAATATGAGCAGAATTCTACAATTTCAATAATCTGGATATCAGTTAACTGAAGGAATCCATATACGACTTCTCTTCCCTCCATATTGTTTCTTCTTCATGTATTTGTGCAGTTGCATATACTGATGAAAAAATCTGTACAGTATATACACATTAATATTTCATGTAACATTCATATTCCTTTTTATATCAGAGTGTAAAGTATATTTAGATGCGTCTAATAATCTCAGTTTTGCTGATTAGCATGTAGGAGAGAAATATCATTTGTTTGCTTTTGGGTGTTTGCTTTAATTGTGAACTCTTGGCTTTTTAGAAAGGATCTGGAAAGGCCTTGAAAGTTGAAACTGTGCTGTGCCTAGTTTTTTCGAGTTCTCAAAGTTGTGTTTATTCCTTTAAAATATGGCATGTGATCTCATTACAGAGGGGATAAGGTTCATTCGTCTGTTTATATGTTCATCAAAGTACACATGAAGATTATGTTTTGACATTATGTACGTATATGACAATTAATTAAAAAAAAAAAATCCAGCAATTTATTAGTATTGGGAGAAAGCAAAATCCGAATGATAATCAATCGTTCAACGTTGATTACCATATTGTGGATTGACGATTGGAAATCCCAATAATTATAATATTATTCAAAGTGTTTTTTCAATCCAATAATTTAAGCTTAAGACAGAAAATCAGCACGACAATTATAAAATTATTCAAAACTAAAACGAAAAATAAACATGTCGATCAAACTAGTTTTATCCATGTTTATCGATGGTTTGTGAAATGTTAAATTGAAAGTAATTCCACAAATAACTTTTCAATTACACAAAAGACCAGCTAGATATTCGAAGTGCGAGATTTCTAGAAAAATAACCATTACAAAATATATTTGTTACACTATCCGTCCCATTATAATTAAAATTGTGAGAATTTTTTAGTTAAAATGTGTCTAATCTAATAAACTAGATGGAATATTTCAATATTATACCTACCGTAATACTGACCGATTTGGAATACTTTTTGTAGGTTACTTATCATCTTATTGCTCTAAAACAACATATTTTACTTTTGAGTTTTTATAAAGGGATCAATTGAAAAAATAAGTCAATGTTAATAAAAATAGTATTAATCAATTTATTTGACATTTCGTTATCAGTGGTTGGTTGCACATGCTCTCTTCAACTGAAGCATATTATATTCTCATAAGTTCTCTCAAATATGATACGCGAAAAATCATCCTACATGAATACTGGATTCCTTATCCCAAGAAGAAATACACATAAATACACATGATATTATATTTTGAAATACCCAAATTTCTATCTAAAAATTGCCCTAACTTATTTTATAATTGGCTTTGTTTAACCAATTAACTTGAATGAATATATTTTTATATCCCAATTAGCGAGTCAAACTCTGGATAATAATCATTGACAGCCATCTTTCCACCACATAAAAGAGATGAGTTGTCAAGACTAACAACCAAAGCCACAATTAAGTATATCAAGATCTCAAGTGTACTCCATTTTGTCAACTCACCCCAAATCATCCTTAATGTTCATTCCTATTCTTTTTTTCTTTTTTTTTTAACTTTTGCTGCAAAATGCAATTTCAAATGTGCCCTGTTATTGATAGACAATTGCAATACGAATACAAGTAAGGAAACAACTGTAATTCCTATTATGGAAGACAATTAATATTTATTTGTCGTAAAATATATTTACTCAATCCATCGAATTAGAAAAATCTCATTATGCTGTTCTCACCAATAAAGGAATATTGTTGAATGTAACTTTAATTGAAAAACTGGACACAAATCCCCTATCTTAATGTAGTCACTTACTAATCCAAAATGTAAGATGAAACAATTTTTGAATTGGGAATGTAATTTTTAAAGCAAGCAATTAAACACTCTCATTAAATAAGAATCATGATTTGAATATACAATAATGTTTACAATTCATAATAGAGATAAAACACAACTCATTAGGTTACAGTCCAAAACCCAAATGTCTAAGATTTGAGTTTATTGTAGCGCGACTATATAATTATCTCGGATTTGAGTTTTCTGTAGCGCGAGTATATGATTTAAATTTAATATAATAGTAACTAAAGAAAATGAAATTTCTCTTCCATTTGGGTAAAAGTGGATACACCACATCCTTGTACACCCATGTTCTATATGAAAAAATAACTATGCAAGATTTGGTCATACTCAAGCTCACATTTGAGGCAAGAGAAGCAATATTCAGCTAGAGTAATTGTCAAGTTTGCCCCTCAAAAGTTGCCAAATGCCATTCTCCATTGCATTTGCACAAAACCAACAGCCAGCCAAGGTTCATTCATTGCTAAG
This sequence comes from Leonotis leonurus, assembly GCA_026898415.1. Classification (NCBI taxonomy): domain Eukaryota; kingdom Viridiplantae; phylum Streptophyta; class Magnoliopsida; order Lamiales; family Lamiaceae; genus Leonotis; species Leonotis leonurus. Next base: position 1,563,252 of record JAPKLX010000029.1, read on the forward strand.
AATCACACATACATAGTAACAAGACTAAAAGGGCACATCCCCTTATCTTCACTATAAATTCCCCACTCCCAACTGTTTAACTTTCTCCCCCACCCCACAAACACACACTGCAAATCATCTGTAAGCAATATTAATTTGTGTTCAAGAATGGATGAAGATTGGTCGAGCAATGAAAATGCTTGCTGGCCCAGAAGCTACTCGAGCCTAAGATACGACCGGTTCGATTCGTACAACGTTGGTGTGAAGAGATCAAAAGCTCCTTCCATTTGGAGACAGATATGGAACAAGTTCAAGAAAGAGAAGAAAAGAGTGTTCCATTGCTCTAACTCAATGAGGTTCACTTATGATCCACATTCTTACTCACAAAACTTTGATCAAGGCTCCCTTTGGGATGATCATGACGATCTTTCTAGATCCTTCTCCGCTCGCTTTGCTGTCCCTTCAACACTCTTTGATAATCCCAGATTCATGGTCTAGTTTTTTTTTTTTTTTTTACCCAAATAAATTTTAATGAAAAGAAAATACATCATTTTTCTCGTATTTTTGTGTTATCTGATTATCATGGTTTCATTTACCTTTTTATTTTAATCATAAAAGTAGATGTGAATGAGACAGATACATCTTATTAGTTTTTATTGAATTTGGTTGGCAGAGTTGGATGCTTTTGGGTCTTTTTTCCCCCTATTTCTTGATTATTTGGAATTGTGTTGACTTTTTATGATATGATGATGATGTTGAATTGTTGATGCAAGTCATGAGGCGACAGATCGAATCAAGATTAAATAAATTGAGTTATGAATTGAATCAAGTATTAATCATCCAAATTAATTTGCTTAGTATGGGAAAAGTTTGGAGCCGTAAATTATAATTCCAGAAACTGTGGTGTGTTGATGACGATAAAATATTAAAAAAAAAAGAAGAAAAAAATTGCTTTTAGGGGGAAAGACTTGGCTGAATTGTTTTTATATAAACTTTTAAATTAATTAATACAGCTAGAGCTATCTGTATAGAATATAGTGCTAGTTAGCCGTTGCAAAAAGGGTTGAAGACAGTCTCTAAAAGAAGGTGAAATACATTTTAATTTAGGAAAAATGAATGCTAGAATTTCAACCATCATTAGTTTGAAGTTTGAACTCAATTAGAAGGTAAAAATCTCTTGTTATTCTGTTTAGAGGAGTAAATAGTAGTTAGTAATTTTCTTATAGTGAAAGAATTATACCTATTAGGTTGGGAGAATCTCTAATTAAATTATTTTAATTTTTATAATATTATTATTACATTGAGAAAATGTCTGAAATTCAGAGGGGCGTTCCAACTAATTTCTGCAGACAAGAGAGTGAAATCTGCTGCAACCATTGACTTAACTTGTGTTCAAACTGAATTAATAATTTTTTATTTCATTATTTCCGTTGGATTCCCTTTTTTCAATTGATAAATACATTATGTAAAAAAAAACTTCATATGGTACCTTGTTGTTCTTGATTATTTCGATTAGAATTTAAATGCTGATTGCATTTTAATTCCAATTTAAGAATCAGCTGCATTATATGACTGAATGTAAAAAACTTGCAATTTTCATTTTAAATTGTGGAAGTTGGTGGAGTTTTTAATGCCATATGAATCTGGTTAATTCTTTTTCTTGTGATTGACATTAATTAAACACGGGATTTTAAATAGTTAATTTGTCAGTCTCTAATCTTTAATGCAAGATGTCCAATTAATCTTTTTTTTTATAAGAAAGTTGCTCTATGTTTATGGTTGAGAATCGGGACGGGATCAGATATTCATCCCGAAGTCTCGTTTTCGATCAGGACTTTGGGACTCCCGAGTTTTAAAATTGAAAAATTTTAAATCTTGGTCCCGAATAAAATAATTCCAAATGGTCTCGAACGGAACCAAAATTTCCCAAATTTTAAAATTAATTTTGGAAAATCAGGAATTTTGTATCCCGATCCCGATCTAACTCCCGAGTCCCGAAAATTTCTAATTTCTCAATCCTAATACCAGTCTCGAAAAATTTGGGACTCGGGTCGGAAAAGTCCCAAGTCCCGGTCCCAAATACTCACCCCTATTCATTTATGTGCATTGTTGTATGTTTTTTGATTTTTTTTTTTATGTGCATGAGCCAAATAAAAGATAATTTATGATATTGTAAACAAATAAAATATGTGTGCGTATATATTATTTAAATGAATTAGAAATGTAGGGTATATTTTTCAAAAAGAATGTAGAATGTAATCTCATCTCCTGAAATTTCTTCTCAATCATAAATAATAGTATTAATATTGATTAAATATTTTAGGGTTAAAAAAAACAATGAATATATAGATGGCCATCTCGTATCTGTTTCCACATTTATATTTATGATACGCGCAAAGCCTCCATGTGGGGACTCAAGAGAATAAGAATACATAATAAAAAATTAGTATCACATAATGAAAGGAATTTATCTTGTCATAAAACAAGGTTTCCATTAACCAATGATTGAAAATTACATTAATATCTCTTTTCCTATTGGAAATTTAAATCCCAGTGATATATTGCTATATCGAACACAAATATTAGTATTCTACTAACAAGGCTTATAAAGATCTCATTAGAAATAAATATGCATTGTTATCTACTAGAAACGTATATTACACTTGACACAATTTAATTTCTAAAAAATGAAGACTCGTTCAATTAAATATTTACTACTAAACATGCACTAGCTAATGTCTAACATAGTATATAAGGACTTGCATGTTTTAGAGTCATATCCATAGCTAGTGTCTTAATCAAATACTGGTGCGTGTCATTTTCTGGAATTGCTTTCATGTTCTGTATGATTAAATGCTCAACCAATTTGCACAATTTATTGATGTTTTCTTGATATTTGCCTTCCATTCTCAACCTATATATCGTGACTAGGGATGAAATCTGGGCGGATAATATCCGCCCGATCCGAAGCCGTATCCGATCAAATTCGAATTCGAATCCGAAAATTAGTATCCGGTCAAATTCGTATTCGGATCCGGTCAAATTCGGATTCGTATTCGAAAATTTGAATCCGTATCCGGAATCCGATTCGATTACATAATATCCGACCGTATCCGAAATTATCCGTATTTTGTCGGATATTATCCGCATAACAAATACGGATATCCGAATTTTTAAAATATTTATTATTTATATTATATATATGTCTGTAAAATATTTATTATTTAATAGTTAGTAATATAAATATTTATTATTTAATTAGTTAGTAATATAACTACTTTTTGCCGATTTTGAATTCTCAAATTATATTTCAAGATGCATATTTTATTATTGGTAGATACTTGTGTTTAATTATTTAATTTATTTTGTACTTTCTTGATCCTAAAAATTATATATTTTTTTTAATTGATACAATTCTTATAATTAATTTGTATTAGTTCTTTATAAAATATTGTGTCAACAGTTTTTGTACGAAATATATTATCCGATTATATTTATCCGAATCCGATCCGAATCCGATCCGAATCCGTCCCGTGTCCGTATCCCGAATAATCCGAATTCGTATCCGAATCCGGCTTTCCCGTATTCGAATCCGAATCCGAGAAAAAAATATGGGTTAGGATACGGGACAAGCACTATCCGCCCGTATCCGATCCGTTTTCACCCCTAATCGTGACTACATGCATGTATAAACTGTGCTAGCTGCAGTGAATATTGGGTTTTCTGATTTCTTGTTTTTCTTATCTCAACCTGCTAGCTGATTAATTTCAACAAACAACATTGATTGAGTTATCTGGTCCTATAACTATGCTCAATACAAGCATTTTGTTATTTCTAACATATGAATACATATATATTGTAAATGGAAAATGAGGTGGTCCAATTAATATGATCAGCATTTGATGGACAAAAAAGGACAGTTAGGACCCAAATCCAACTGAATGTACTGCAAAAATAATGAATGAAGTTAGTGCACCAAACAACCCCATAAGCTTTTTAGAGAGAGCCAAATTGCTTGGCAAAAAAGAATTGAATTTAATTTGCGTCAAAATCAAATCAAATTGAACTTCATACCAAATCCCAACATTAATTTGTAACCCTCATAATATGTACCATATCAACAGCAACAATTATCCCAATTAAAAATGCACTAACAAATTAAACACTTACTTAAGTAGCACGTAATTTCCAAATTAAAAGAGGAAACTAACCACATGCGCCATTTTATATATATATATATATATACGCGCGCTATATCACTTTTAGCATTCATGTCTGAACCTCACTATTATTAACTACTCCCACTGTCCCACCCTATGTTGTACGTTAGTTTTTGGCTTATAAATATATATTATTCAAAGTTGTGTGAGTAATAAAATTGTTTTAAAAAAAAATGTAACACTTTCATTGGAACAATCCAAAAAGGAAAACGTAACACTTAGGCGGAGTATTAACTATACTCACTCTCTAAGTCTCTAATCACATCATAAATCCATCTTTAATTAATGATCACCACCAAGTTCAAGAAATCAATTAATATACAGCTTGTTTTATTTTCCTTGGGTGATTGAGTTCAAATGATACTCCAATGGCTTTCTAGGAAACTCTGTGTAGTGCTTGAGTAGGGGCATGCAGTGTTAAGTTGGGCAGAAAATTTATCAAGATTTTATCTCTTTCTCCTTGCCTCTCTCCATGGCTACGTGCTAAAAAATAAAAATTTCGAATCACTATATTTTATACATGCACAAATTTTTTAGAGTGGACTAATGTTGTATAAAACTTTTGAAAATATAAATATATAACTAAAATTTTTAGACTTGCAATGCAGCCCATCATACCATGCTTAGATGTTAATATTACTAATTGTACCTTACTAAATTTCATAAAGAGTTTAATAATTGAATGAAGTTATGGAATAATAAATATGATAGAATGCATTAAAATTTCTATATATTGAATCCAAGATTTCTTATTTATCCCCAAAATGACAAGTGCAAAATGGAGTACAACGTTTTGGTAGTGAGATGGGTTTGCAGCGTATCCTTCCCTATGGATCCTTAAAGCCCAAAACTTTCAATAGCCTAATTTAACTCTTGCATACAGACCGCCTCTAATTTTCTTGTTTCAAACCATTATATGATATCTAAAATATGTGCAGTTTTTCTTTTCGGTCCAAACACACTTTTCATTTTCTATTACTTCCTCCGTCCCGCTAATAACGACCCATTTTCCATTTTGGAACGTTCCATTAATAATGACCCATTTCCTTATTAGGTAAACATTTGCACATGGGGTATTTTTTGGGTTTTGTGCTATAGGTAAATATTAGGTGTTTCTTGGTTTTCGTGTATAAAGTAAATGAGTTGTTATTAGTGGGACGGAGGGAGTATTATTTTACAAAATATTTTTATTTATTCATCATTTAAGTACATAATGGTGTGCCATCCAACCTGCACTTACCATACATTTAATAATTTTCTCTCTATTCACAACTCATAATAAGTTTCCTCAATTTCTCAACATACTTTTCACAAAATTAATACTAGCATTACTATCAGAAATATAATTATTGCCATGAAATCAGGCCTGTACCTAAGCAAAAGCAAACTAGCCGATGACCCAAAGCCCTATAAATGAGGTCTAATTTATTGATGTATTTGTTATATATATATATAAATATAATATATATAATAAGTTAAAGTAGTCATATTTTTTAGACCCAAATAATAACTACTAATTGAAAGAAAAATGACTAACTAATTGGATTACATAGACATAGTTGTATCTCGTTTACCTTTAAAACTGTAAGACGTGTTGTATTTTTGAAAAAGTGTAAATGTAATATTTTTTTCGTCTATTTTAAAGTTATATATATATATATATTATGTCACGTTTCATATAATTTTTCTTGTATTATAGAGGCATGCATGCTTTCAAATTAAGGTTTAGGATCCCATGTGACATAGATACCGCTCTATTGTTATAAAATTATTATCAATCATTTGCAAGATTGTTTGATTAATCATGTATGTGAATTTCTTTTATCTTGTAAAAAGAATAAGGAATTTATTATTACATGTTATAGTTATTACCAAAAGATATCGTCAATTGCTACCAGTTAAACGAGGATTTAATATAATTGGTACAAAAAATTAAGAGAGTGGAGTGTGGTCAACACGATTTAAAACCATACCCAAATGATAATAATGTGAAAAAAAAAATCCAATTACTTTGATTAAGATCATATTAATTGCATTTAAAACGTCTTTGACTTTTATAGTCAAACACAGAAAAGTAGAGACGATACTAGGGTTTAAAATGTTGAGAATACTAGAGTTAAATAATTAATAGTAGTTGACTGGGTGTTATAATAAAATTTAAAATAAATTTATAATTATATCATAAGGTTTAAAAAGTACATATATTTGTTATCGGAGAAAACCATCGTCTGAACTGGGAGTACTACTACAACTATTCTGGTACAAAAAAATAATTAGCTCATTATGTTTGAAGATATCAAAACCTATATAATAAAATTATATTTATTATATGCAGTTGGTTTATCTATACGAGCATTGTGAACAGAATCGATATAATTAATTAAAGTGACATCACATTTTAAAGAATGGATTATTCTGAAATCCAATGTGTAGATAAATGCAGATAGCTATAACAATAAAATTTCATATATATTTATAAAGTTTTCAAAAGAAAATTTTAATTACAGGAAAAAGTTGGATATATTAAATGAAAATTTATGACAACAACAAAAAGTATTATGGGTTAATAATAAAAATATCCAATTTCGTAAAATATAAAATGCTCATTTGAAAATAATTTTTTTCTATGTTAAATAATAGCATGAACTCATTTAATTCAAATTTTATAAAATAAAATATGTGAATGCATGATAACTTTTTCCTCACGTGCTCTTATAAATAAATATTTTTATCTGTTATTTATTCAAATAGAATATTATCAGTGATCATTTATCATTGAAAAAAGATAATTTTAGGTAAAATCAATTGGAGATAATAATTAGGGCTCTTTCACTGAACTAATTAAATTTCAGCTACCACAGTGTAATTTAGTGAACTATTTCAAATCCTCAAAACAATACAATAGATATTCGTAATTGAATAAAGAGTATTGATAAAATGTCACAAAAAGATTATTATAATAACTTACCTAGAACTATTTATGGCCAATAACAAAACGTATCTATTATTAATTTCATAATCTAATGCCGCTGAAAATAATGACTCTTTTTCTATATATTTTTAATCTAAAAGAATCTGGTTCTATAAATACGAAGACACTGCACTGGTAATAATGTTTCATAACTCATAAGAAAAATCTTTCTTTTTTATTTACTCATAGAAAGGAAAAGAGAAATAGAGATTTTAGTTGGCGAGAGAAAAGGAATTAGAAATGCCAAAGCCAATCCAGAAATCACTACACGAATGCCTCTCCAAACTCAAAATTCCCAACAAACAATTCCCCTCGAAGACGACGTCCTTTTCCGCCGCCGCAAAAGCCTCCAGCGACGGCGGAGTAACGCTCTCAGACATCGACAATTTCCTATTCGAGAATTTCCGATCGCTCTTCCGGGAGGAGCACGAAGAAGGAATCTCGAGGAAAAACGCCTTTATATTCGAATCGCCGCGGCTCCTGGAGCTGCCGCCGCCGGAAAACCTCTGCCGCTCGGCGCGGTTCTTCATCGAGTCCGGGTCGTCGAGCTCGCGCATAACGGATGAACCGTTCTCGTCCGTCTCCTCCGCCACCATCACGAACCAGTCGTCCGAGAATCCGGCGGCGGCGGACGGCGCCTTGGCGCCGGAGGATTTCATCGCGCTGATGACGTACTCGCCGAGTCCGTACGAGGATTTCCGGCGGTCGATGCAGGAGATGGTGGAGATGCGGATGGAGCGTAACCGGAGGGTGGATTGGAAGTTTCTAGAAGAGCTGCTGTTTTATTATCTGGATTTGAACAATAAAAAATCTTATAGGTATATTCTGCGAGCCTTTGTTGATGTGATCGTGCTTTTGCGAGAGGGTTCCGCCAATTCTCCGGCAAGTCCGCCGCCGCTCAACAGCGGACCTCGGAAGGGGAAGGTGTAATGCATGCAATGGAAATTAAAGTTGAAAGTAAAATGAAATTTTAATTAATCGCGCATTCTTGGAAGAGTTTCTCTCAGTCTCCCCACTTTTTCTTCGTTTCTTTTTTCTTTCTATTTTTCTTTTGTCGCATGTTGCTAAATTGTTGCTAATGATGTCATGTATGCTTAATTAGGTACATGCCTTATGTATGTGTGTGTTAGTGTTGCTGTATTTATATAAGAGAATAGACCAGTATCATGTTTTTTGTATATAATAATATGAATTTACCCTTTTGATGGTTATACGATATTGTTTTACAAAATTTTTATTGCTTATCATGTCCATGTTATATAATTAAATTGAGTTTTAAAGTGATATATCAATATCATGCTTATAAGAATTCCCATTTGTTAAAATTTTTGAATAATTTATAAAATAAGAGGGGTATAATAAATAAGTCGTTAATATAAGTTGATACCATTATACCAACATTCATGACCGCCTTTACTTCTGCTGCAGCAAGTCATTAATTATCATGATGGTAGAGGAATTATTATGAACTTAATACATATTCAAATTATATTATATAATCATACTAGTATACATTGAATGGTTCATAATATTATTAAGTTATCATCATTCTTATTATGTTTATCTATGTCACGTTTTTATAAATCAACCCTGGATTATGTTCATATAACTAAGCTGACAATCTTCTCAAATTATTATGCTGCACTTTTACCTCTATTCTATTCCTATAAACGAAAAAGACCAGTTATTAATGCAAGAACACTAGGATCGAATGTTTGAGTTGCAACTTATTTAAAATTCATTGCATTTATATATAAAAAGAAGTCGTTAGAATTTGTAATTATATTTATTCAGCAATTAATCTGATATCGATATATTGGTTTCTCGTCTTTACACGTGTCGGGAATATTTAAGCCTTAACCACCGTCCAGCACCAAGATTGCTACTATGAAATTATTATAATTTGTTGGTATTTTTGTGTAAATTGTTGTACACCAGCTTTCGTCAATTACCCAAATTGCACATAAATATAATTTTCGAAATCTGGAACTAAAAAATATTGAAATTAAAGTTAAGACTTTGTCATCGTTGTTGGGAATTCTTGACTTCATCTAATGATACGCAGCGGAATTATCAGTCAAGAATTAGATCTATAATCGATTACGTAGTCGAGCCTATAAAGAAGTAAGATTGAATACTTACCGATCAGAACGCTTCCACGAACTCCTGCAGCTGTAGAATCCACTACTATGGTATCCACGTGCAATCCAGCCCAATGCAGGAACAATTCCCCGGTACAGATGTTCACAGAGAGAACGCTAGGAATTCTCTCTGGGAACTGACGGCAGTTCTGTAATCCTTTCTATGACTTCTATTATGAATATGAGTGTATTATTTCTTATAAATAATACTGACTATAAATCCTAGGTCCACTGGGCCCATATACTGAAGTATGCTTTATTAATTAATAGCCCAACAATTAATTAATCAAAGCCCATATATCCAATATATCATAATCTAGTCCACAAGATATTAAAATATCTTTCAATCTCCCACTTGGACTAGCATTAGATAACATGCCGTGCACTATGCTTGTACCCTTGGTCGGACCAAAATACACTTGAAAGTGTGACCCAATAGGCCCTCACTATCGACGATGATCTAATCAAAGTCTGCACAAAACTCCTAGACTGCGTTGTGCAGCGAACTCGATATATGGCGGACGTTTACGTGGATTCTGTAAACAACCTTTATATGAAGTTTGAGTAATATCCTTTCATTCGCGACAAACTCGATTAAGCCTTGGATCTGTCATGTGTCTATCCAAATAGCTTAATCATTTGTTCTCACCTTTATTATACGACCCATATGATCATATTCAATTACTCTAATTGAATATATCCTTGCATTGGCCAATGACTTCAGTCGAATAATATAGAGAAACTGAGTGCTCGATCTCTCGAAATTCCAATCGAGGAATGAATCTCAATCTTGGCTCATCTACCATTTTCAATTCATCTCATGACGCACCCAATCCAAGCCGTGTCTTGCCACTTGCAAGCATTGTCTTGGTCAAAGTACACCACTCAACAAACAAAATGCGCAATGACCTCAAGTCAAAGGACTATTACATACTTCATACACTAATAAATCGTAGACACTGAAACAAACGATTTAATAGTTGGGTATACCAATACTCTCCAAAGTATCCATGTGTCCATCACGGATATCAAATATCTCGTAGTTGTGAGAACCACTACGTTGTCTAATAACATGATGCAGACCACATGCCAACCTATAACATATCATCAATATCCCATTCTTGATGATCATTGGTTGGGGTTATTTTAGAATTTACACTCTATCATTTATGTCTCACACCATCAATGACAGTGAAAATTCAAGGGAACAAGTATGGGAATAATATCAAACATTCAAAATAATAAACTCCATAAATGCACAAAACCCATAGAAAATCAAATTTCATAAAATGTGATCAAGTAAATATGTCTTTACAATAGAAAGTTTCTTAAGACATATAAACTAAAACTCCCACTAAATCAAAGCCAACTACCAACATGTCTAACACCCAAGTCATCAAAATGTTTGTTGTGTTTCGCAATACACAACGGCTTGGTGAAAGGATCAGCTAAGTTGCCGTCAGTGGGTACTCTTTCTAATTTAATACTGCCCATTTCTACTATCTCTCGAATCAAATGATATCTCCTTGGAACGTGCTTGTTCCTGTTCGTGGCTCTCGGTTCTTTCGCTTGAGCGACCGCACCAGTGTTGTCACAATACAACGGTATGGGATTGCTTGCACTTGGAACAAGGTCCAATTCTTTGACAAACTCTGACAGGGCAACCGCCTCCTTGGCAGCTTCAGATGCAGCAATATACTCGGCTTCGGTAGTGGAATCGGCAGTCGTGCTCTGTTTGGAACTATTCCAACTCACTGTTCCACCATTGAGGATGAAAACGTATCCAGACTGAGACTTATAGTCATCATGGTCCGTTTGAAAGCTAGCATCAGTGTACCCAATAACTGATAGCTCTGGCTGTCCACCATAGACTAAGAAGTAATCTTTAGTACGCCTGAGGTACTTAAGAATAGTCTTGACAGTTTTCCAATGCTCCTCACCGAGATTTTGCTGAAATCTGCCTGTCATGCTTTGTGCATAGGCCACATCGGGCCTAGTACTTATCATGGCATACATGATTGACCCTATAGCCGAAGCATATGGAATCCTCTTCATGTGATTTTTCTCCTCATCATTAGAAGGACAATCCTTCTTAGACAGGATGATGCCATGTCCCATAGGCAGAAATCCTTTCTTGGAATTTTCCATTGAGAAGCGCCTAAGAAATTTTTCTATATAAGTGGACTGTGATAATCCTAATAATCTATTGGGTCTATCCCGATAGATCTTTATCCCAAGGATATAAGAAGCATCACCTAAATCTTTCATCATGAATGATTTAGAAAGCCAATCTTTCACGGATTGCATCATGGATCGTTTATTTCCCATGATTAATATGTCATCGACATATATCACAAGAAAAACAACACATCCATTTTGGCGTTTACTATAGACGCATGGATCCTCTTTGCTTCTAACAAAATCAAACGATTTGATTGCCTTATCAAAGCAAATGTTCCAACTCCTTGATGCTTGCTTAAGTCCATAAATGGACTTCTTTAGCTTGCATACTGCTTTTGGCCTTTCATCGGATATAAAACCTTCGGGTTGTGTCATATAGACATCCCCTTCTAATTCTCCATTGAGAAAAGCGGTTTTCAGATTTTAAGGCTTCATGCCACATCACCGAGTCGGTGCCCGACACCGCTTCGGTATAAGTCTTAGGTTCGTCGTCATCCAACTCGACTTCATCATCTTGGTTCTGAACCATTAGATTTAGTCTTTCGGGTGCACGGCGATTTCTCTGAGACCTATTGAGTTGGTTTTGCGTTGTTCTAGGCTGCTCATTCTGAACGTGACTAGGTTCCTCCGTGTTGAGGATATTCTCAAGAATTTCACCATGATTTTCCTGAGGTGGGGATGCGTTAGAAATGATCTCCATCTCTACACGCGTCGGACTCATTTGACGCATCTCATTGTCTTGAGGTGACCCTCCAATAGTCATTTCCCCTCCCAATAGATCGTCAAATACTCCCACTGAATTCATGTCCACTCCATTGGACAATCCTTCGTCCTGTATGTTGCTTTGTGATTCTTGAATTTCTTCAAGGTCTATCTCACTGTGACCTTGTTCCTTAGAGATGTAAGAATCTTCATGAAACGTCACATTCCTGGACACGATCACCTTGTGATCTCCAGGTGAGTAGAGTTCGTATCCTTTAGTTTCCTTAGGATATCCCACAAAATAACATTTCTCACTTTTAGTTTCCAACTTGTCAGTCATCATCTTTTTAACATACACAGGACAACCCCAGGTTCATGCATGATAAAGACTTGGCCTCTTGCCACACCATAATTCATATGGTGTTTTGTCAACTGACTTAGAAGGAACCCTATTTAGAATATAAGCTGCTGTAAGTAAAGCATGACCCTAAAGGAATAAAGGGAGACTTGTGAAACTCATCATGGATCGAACCATATCCAATAAGGTTCGATTTCTCCTCTCGGACACTCCGTTCAGCTGTGGTGTTCCAGGAGGAGTCCAATCTGACTGGATTCCATGTGATTTCAAGTAATCAAGAAACTCATGGCTCAAGTATTCCCTTCCTCGATCTGATCGAAGACGTTTGATACTTTTACCAAGTTGTTTCTCGACTTATAACTTAAACTCTATAAATTTTTCAAAGTCCTCAGATTTGTGTCTCATAAGATACACGTATCCATACCTAGAAAAATCGTCAGTAAAAGTAATGAAATACGAATATCCACCTCTTGCTTGAGTTGGAAATGGTCCACACACATCTGAGTGTATCAACTCTAGCAATTCTTCGGCACGTAACCCTTTCCTAGAAAAAGGTTTCTTAGTCATCTTACCTTTAAGACAAGATTCACAAGCACCGTATGACTTAAAGTCGAAAGGTGTGAGATAGTCTAACTTTCTCAATCTTGCGATTCTCTTCTCATTGATATGACCAAGTCTGCAATGCCAAAGATAAGTAGCATTACTCGCATTACTTATTTTAGGTCTTTTATTTTGTACATTGAGAATATTTCGTCCGCATTCAAGAATATATAAACCATTCATAAGAGGCGCATTTCCATAAAATGTCTCATTACGATAAAAGGTGCATCTACCATTTCCAAAACGGAAGGAAAACCCCTCAATGTCTAACATAGGAATGAAAATAATATTCTTCGAAATCGAAGGGACAAAATAGCAGTCATGCAGATCTAGTCTATATCCCGACGGCAGATCCAATCTATAGGTTCCCACGCGTTCAGCAGCAATTCTTGCTCCATTTCCCATGCGTAAGTCAACCTCCCCGGGTCTCACTTTCCTGCTATTACTTAGCCCCTCCACATTTTTACAAATGTGCGAGCCACAGCCGGTATCCAATACCCAGGAATGTGAATTATTAATAGACATATTTATCTCAATGGTAAATATACCTGATCCATCAGCCAATGCACCTTGTACATTGAGCTTTGGACAGTCTCTCTTCCAGTGCCCACTCTCGTGACAGTGAAGACACTGATAATCCATGGTCTGCGCCTCCTAGGCCAAACGCAATTTTCTTAACCAATCCGGAAAGTCTGACCCAGTCAACTTATCAGATTCAACCAAGCAATTAAACATAACAGAAGATATTTTATCTGAACGAAAATATAGAAAAGCAAATTAGAACAGAGTAAACAAAGATCACATTTGTATCACTAATCAAACAAGAGTTTAATTGTTCTGATTAGCTCCCACTAATTTTAACATATAATGCACCCACAAATGCAAAATACGGATTTAGATCAGATATAAATCTTAGTGGTCCAAGATCCAAGTCAATAATATTGCAGCCTCTGCTTTGGCTGATGACCACAATACTATCACTCGGTAGGCCTCCAAGCCAATTGCATCCCTAATTTGTAACAATCAAAGTCAATACTATCGCAGCCTCTGCTTTGACTGATGACTACAACAATATCACTTATTTAGATTGTTCAACAAATTTGCAATTCTTGGTTTATTGATCAAATCAATATGCGTCCACTAATCATTCTGCTCGCTTTGGCGTGTCAGAATGACCAAGCAAGTCAACCCCATCACACGATGCTACCATGCACCTATGAGTGAGCCTCAGCCTCGTTGATTTGGGAGCAAGCACTTTGGTGCAAATACTCTTGGACGAAGAGGCCATGGATCTCAAACAATTATGATGGACGACGCGTTTGTTTATAAACAAGACTTGTATTATGTGGGGAAAAATATGTGATACTAACTGCTCAATTTAATATCCAATATTAAATATATAACAATTACTGGGCGCCGCCTACCCAGGCATAAAATGCGGACCACACATATTGGGCGCCGTCTACCCAAACATAATATTACGGACTACAAATATTGGGTGCCGCCTACCCAAACATATAAAATGCGGTCTCTAACTACTATAATTAAAATTCAAGCATAATATCAAATAGCATGCATAACACAGAAAACGGGCAAATCTCAACGAATAAATTCTTTAATCCAATTAAATAATTTGATCTTCTAATTAAAAGTGGATTTAATATTTATATTAGTTCTAAATTAATATAAATAATTAATTATTACTATTATTCAAAATAATAATAATAATTTTAATTTATTAATCCAATTAATACATTATTTATGTATCTGTATGTTATAATTGGAATTGTGATATTAATTCTAAATTAATATCTCGTCCAATGCAGCGAGATTTACCTAGCAAAAGTATCATTTAATAAATAATATCTAGGCCCACTTTACTGCAAATTGAACTTATAATCGGAAGTGAAGGGCTTTAGGATTCAATCCTTCATACATCATCACCTAGCCCATCTGTAGAACCCAGTTGGTTTGGCCCAGCCCAGCCAAAATACTGCTCCATTCTGACAGTAGCCCTTTACGCAGCAATATGCGAGTGCGGCCAGCACAGCACCATGCTGGTGAGGGCCTCGCTCGCCATTCCAGTTGCTTGCCCGATGTTGTGTACGTCCAACGTACAAAAGCAAATCGCAAACCAAGTTTGCTGCAGCCCCGCAATGTGTCAACCATTGAATATGCAGGTTGCTCTTCTGCCGCCGACAGCCCCCGTCGCTGCCGATTGCGTGCAAATTGATAGCAACAGTCGTGAACAACAGACTACGGTGGTGAAAACGAGGCAGCAGCGACATATTTTGCAATTCCAGTTACATAAATGGATTTCCAAAATATTAATTTTGCAGATTAATTTCTAAAATTAATTCCAAAACTAATCACCAATTTAATTAGAACATAATCGATCATAAATCGAGAACCTCGCTCTGATACCACTGTTGGGAATTCTTGACTTCATCTAATGATACGCAGCGGAATTATTAGTCAAGAATTAGATCTAGATCTATAATCGATTACGTAGTCGAGCCTATAAAGAAGTAAGATTGAATACTTACCGATCAGAACGCTTCCACGAACTCCTGCAGCTGTAGAATCCACTACTATGGTATCCACGTGCAATCCAGCCCGATGCAGGAACAATTCCCCGGTACAGAGGTTCACAAAGAGAACGCTAGGAATTCTCTCTGGGAACTGACGGCAGTTCTGTAATCCTTTCTATGACTTTTATTATGAATATGAGTGTATTATTTCTTATAAATAATATTGACTATAAACCCTAGGTCCAATGGGCCCATATACTGAAGTATGCTTTATTAATTAATAGCCCAACAATTAATTAATCAAAGCCCATATATCCAATATATCTTAATCTAGTCCACAAGATATTAAAATATCTTTCAATCGTCTCATCGATCCTCCCTTCATATACTTCATTGTTTGTATATCTCATCATACGTGCATATAATTTGAAAATTTGAGGCTTATCAACTTAAATGCATGGCATTGCTATTAAAATATGATAATAGTAGATAGGTTATTAATTGTCATGAAGAAGCGGGTTGTTTTTGAACGAGAGAGCATTTAATAGTATCGTTCTATACCTCTTTATAATATACCAAGTTTTTTAAGTCTATGGATGCATTGCATGGCCACATTAACTGATCATCAGTACCTTTTCATAATATTATCTAAACCCATGCAAGAAGAACAAACAAAATTAAATGCTCATATAGACAATGGTATTTTGCAATATTGAACAAGCCATTGTTTAGGGTCCAAACAAATTAGAGCCCATTTTTATAATATTATATTTATTACATAATTTTTAAATCATCAAATTAATTTGTCTTTGACTTTTTATTAGTTATTCCCAAATAATTAAATATCAAATTCCTTACTTTATTTATTTTACTCAATGCCACGGTTATCCAATATCCAAATTTCAACAAATTATACAGTAAAAGAGACATTCCCCAATAAAACAAATTAGAATTTCCAAAAATCAAAGTCTCAAGTATATTTTCTCTCAAACTTTATATTTCACAAGTTCCTTTTCATGTCTTCTTGTTATTATATGTATAATTTTCTTTAATTAGTTTACTTTTTTTGCTTATATAAATATTTTGCTTATTGTTATAATTTTGAAGTGATTGGGTTCCTCCTCTATGTTAGGCGCACACATTGATATATTGGTTTTGTTGTGATACTGCAGATATAATTGACTATAGCAAATTTAATTTTATTGTAATAAAATATAATTGATAAATAAATTCGATTAGATTACATGATTTGATAAATAATTAATTTTCCTCAAATAGTGCAATATGTGCCTTACATAATTGAATGCGAAATATACACTATATCTATATGCAAAGATACGACGAAAAATAATTAAATTTACATAACATAAAATACACCTCGGCCTTTCATCGTGAAAATCTCAATTTTTCTCTGTACAACTGCCAAATGGTAGCTACTTAAATTATGATAACCGACATCCCTTATATTACCAAATTTAATTATGTCAACGATAAAATATATACTATAAAATTAGGTAACTATAACCATAATTATTAAAATATTATTCTCTCTAAAATACAAGATGATATCATCATCATATTACTACATTGTCCTTATGATTATGTTTATAGTATATTTTATTGTATTAAAAATCAATTTTAAGGTTTTAATCTTATGGGCTGGTCCTATAAAATTAAAATTAAAGGTGGTGATTGCCTTTTATTTTGTACTGAAAAAATGCTTTTTATATGATCTACTCTCTACGCAAGGTGCTCAATTCTTCTCGAACTCATAATTTGCTCCAATACAATTTGATAAAAAAATCTATACGTGTTTCAGTCAATTGGAATAGTTTCTTTTATTTTCAAACACTAGCGTTTTACCCGTGCAGTTGCACGGGGAAATATTTTTTTATTGTTTAATATTTGCATTAATTTTTACAATGTAAATCAAAGTTTTTATTTTTTTTTATAGGTTTTGTAAAATTTCTTTATAAACTACATTTGTGGTACACTTACAATCTACAATATGATCTTTACATATCAATATTCAAACCCCTACGAGATGTAACTCTAGAAAGAGCTACATAGAGTTGCCCATGACTAAAAACGGTCTTTTTAAAAATAAACCTACATAAGACAACGATTGTCCTTGACTTTTATTTATTGTTTTTTTAAAGTTGTTGCAAACTTGAATTTTTCTTTGGTAGATATTGGGGCGACACATTTGAACAATCATGATATCAATCTTTTCATGTCGAGTATCGAAAGCTTTCATTACTTCATCCACATTTTCATCTCAAAGTGTGCATAATAATGTCCTATGTCTTTTGAAAATGTAAAATTTGGAAAAAATATTAATTATTAATTATATAAATAAAATTGACTACAAAAAAATTGAGCTCAAAATAATATATTATACCCTTCATCTTCAAGTGTAATTTCAATCAACATTTTTTCCTTGCCATTGAAACAAATAACAGTTTTAATTCTAGTGCCTCTAACAACACCAATAACATCTACAAAAACAAATTATATAAATTAGAATAATGTATATGGAAATATCACAAATAATAATAATAATAAGAGGAAGAAGATGAAAAATATATATGTATACACTTCTTACCGGATAATACACAATCATTCACATTCTCTCCACGTCTTCAAATTTTTTGAAATCGAATAGGTGTCTTGAAAAATTATCATCATACATCCGTGTAATATTTGTGTTACTGATGATCTTGATGTAATACATGTTTGACACAGTTTTGTACTTGTTGTTAGCCATCACCATAAAATTTTTAATTCCATAAATAGAATCCTCCTTCAAAATATGCTTGAACTTTTGAATCAAACTTCGATATATCGTTGCATGGATACGATCGCCCTTTTTAAACAAAATCAATTTAAATTTGGAATAACATGGAGTAAAAAGGTAATGTTTTAGTTCAATTTTCTCTACAATACTTTATTTAAAAATCAAACTCTACTAAAATTGTTGATTTAAAACTTTATTTTTATTGATAAGAAAATATATAAAGTATACCTCACGATCATGTAATACGCAATCGTAACTTGAATTCCTTTTATTATTGGAGGTAGCATCGTAAGAACGCACGACTCTAACCTTAATGGAAGAAATGACATTGTTAGGATGCAAATTTTGGATCATGGACCAAATAGGAGGCATAATGATACAAATGAAAGACAAAAATATGTAATCCAGTAAATAGTATATAATATAGAGTAGAAATAGTTGAAAATGTGATTTGTTCACAACTATGGATCCATAAATAATGAAAAATGTGACTCTTCATTTTTAATATAATTAAAATGAACAATTTAACATTAAAAAAGTTTAGTTCCTACGGCTACATTGGGCTTCATTTGGCATGAATGCAGAAGGTCCATCATGTTTATTTATTTCTTTATTATGAGTTTTAATTTTCAGTTTTGTAATTAAAGACTAAAATATTTCTTTAAGAGATAGTGGGAAAATAAGTAGTCTCAAACTAATAAATTAATTAATTAGGTAGAGTAATAATAAGTAGATAGTGGGAAAGTGAAGAATAAATAGTCTTAAAATTTAATATGATAAATTGATAATTTCATTAAATACTATGACCCCATTTGTATATATAAAATTATAAAATATTAGTTGCATGCATAAAAATTATAGATTATTAGTTGAATGGAAATCGCAGAATTTATAATGGCTACGCAATACATATAATGGCTATACGTTCACTATGAGTTTAAATTTTCATTTTTGTAATTAACACAAACATCTATTTAAGAGATAGTAATTAAATAATGGGATAGTGGGGAATAAATAGTCTTAAACTAATAAATTAATTAAAGAAATAATAAATACATCTATTTAAGAGATAGTAATTAAATAATGGGATAGTGGGGAATAAATAGTCTTAAACTAATAAATTAATTAAAGAAATAATAAATAGGTGGTGGAATAGTGGAGAATAAATAATATTAAATTAATTAGTTTTATATTATACAATATATAATATTATAAATATAATTAATCAAAAATTAGTGCGGATAATATGATGAAAATAAAAAATTAAAATTATAAATGTAAGTGTATTTTAAATGGGCAATTAGGATAACTTAAGATAAATTAAATGGAGACTGAAATAGTGAAGAATGGAAAATATAGAGATGAGATTTTTTTTTTAACAAATATATGATAAATTGTTAATTTGATTAAATAATATCTATCCATTTGTATATAAAAAAAAATTATTAGGATAACATGATAACACCCAATCGGATGATAGCACTTTTCAGCATAAAATAAATATTAATGATTTATGTACACTTATATTAAAGAAATTTAAATAAATAGGTAAGGGTAAAATGGGAAAAAAATGGACAAAATGGTTTTGCTTTTATATATATATAGATTTCAATTTATAACCTTCCGTTAGTTAATATATTATTATTTAGATTAATATTAATTTATGTTCTTAAATACTTGTGTTTAATTTTTGTTGAAACAATAAAACAAAAAATTGGACATTAAATATGGAAGTCCAAAACCAAGAGTCGCCGTTGTGAAATTTTTTATAAAGTCCAATAAGAATGCTCAAATATGTCACAACTAAAATGAATTAAACATGTCACAAACAAAAAAACAACATCTTGTACTTTTATGTTACATGCATACGATTTATTAAAATCCAGATCCAATCGAAGCCCAAGAAATACGGCCCAATTAGACATTATTTCATTTCATTTTATTAAAGTAAAAGCAAAGATGTTTCTAGAAGCTCCAAAACACTCTAGACGCATCTGGGACAACTGCACCAAATGACCGAACCAATCTCTTTTTATTATTTTATTTTCTTGTAAATCTTCGCAAAGTGACGCAAACCCTCGATCTTTCTCTCTTATAAACCCTTTGATATTAGTACCTAGTTACTATTTTCTATTTTTCATTCACATTCCAACAGTATCTTGCAAAGAGCAAATCCCACAAATTCCTCTGCGCGGCCGCTCGATCTGCTCCCCAGGTACCTTTTCTTCTTGAATCATGATTGCTGATGCTGTATCGTATGTTCCTTTTCAGATCTCATTGTTCATCATTTTTTTTGCATTTGCTATTATACGTGTTTGCGTTGTTACGTGAACTTATAAATGAATTGATTCGATTATTAAAACGTGTATTTGTGGATTCACTTTACTTAGATTAGATAAGTTCGTGTCTTTGTTGGGACATTTCAGCTTGTTGCGGTATTTGTTGTATTCAATTTTGATGGACTCGTCGTTTTTTTATGTACTTGGAGCTTGAGATTGTCTCCATTGACTCATCAGCTCTGAGCTGGACGTGTAATGGTCGTGTCCAATTCAATTTCCACCAGTATCCATTTTTAGTTTGTTTCATTTGATCGCGTGCTGCTTAATTAATGTAAATCTAGTTCTATAGTAGGGCATTTCGTGCATACGATGTTGATCAAGCCGATTGGAGGACTGATATAAGCATGATCATAATCGGTCTTTAGCTTTTTTGTAATTTATAATATAATTATATTGTTGGCGTTATCAGATAATTGGAGTTTTTTTTATAAATGGAAGGAGGTGGTTGTGGTAGTTACGGCTGTTATATGCATATCGTTGTTGTTTATGGTGGCAATTCTAATTTTTATAATGATCTAGGCAGTTATCTGTCCTGTTGCAGGAGTGTGAAATTAGCTATCGTGTTCCAGAGGGGATTTGTCGCAACTTCAAGTATCTAAGTAATCATGAGTGTGGTAGGCTTTGATATCGGGAACGAAAGTGGTGTTGTTGCAGTTGCAAGGCAAAGAGGCATTGATGTTGTGCTCAACAATGAGTCCAATCGCCTTACTCCTGCTATTGTATGTTTTGGCGAGAAGCAGCGATTCCTTGGTACAGCAGGGGCTGCATCAAGTATGATGAATCCAAAAAATACAATATCACAGATTAAGCGTTTTATTGGGCGTAAATTTTCAGATCCTGAGTTGCAGAAGGATATCAAATCATTGCCATTTTCAGTGACTGAAGGACCTGATGGATATCCCTTGATTCATGCTCAGTATCTGGGGGAAAATAGGACATTTACACCTACTCAGATTTTGGGAATGGTACTTTCTGATTTGAAGATCATTGCTGAAAAGAACTTAAATGCTGCTGTTGTAGACTGCTGCATCGGGATACCTGTTTACTTCACGGACCTGCAGAGAAGAGCTGTTTTAGATGCTGCAACTATTGCTGGTTTGCACCCTCTTCATCTCATTCATGAGACAACAGCTACCGCCTTAGCTTATGGCATTTACAAGACTGATTTACCCGAAACTGAAGCAATGAATGTGGCATTTGTTGATGTTGGTCATGCAAGCATGCAAGTATGTGTTGCTGCCTTCAAAAAAGGCCAGCTGAAGATACTAGCTCATTCTTATGATCGCTGTTTGGGTGGGAGGGACTTTGATGAAGTACTTTTCCAACATTTTGCTGCAAAATTCAAGGATGAATATAGGATTGATGTTTATCAAAATGCTAGGGCATGCCTGAGGTTGCGTGCTGCTTGTGAGAAGTTAAAGAAGGTGCTCAGTGCAAATCCTGAAGCACCTATGAACATAGAGTGCTTGATGGAGGAGAAGGATGTCCGAGGTTTTATTAAGAGAGATGAGTTTGAGCAAATTAGCATTCCTATTTTGGAACGAGTGAAGAAGCCATTAGAGAAAGCTCTTGCTGATGCTGGATTGACTACACAGGATATACATTCTGTTGAAGTTGTCGGTTCAGGCTCTCGAGTTCCTGCTATTATTAAGATCTTGAGTGAATTTTTTGGAAAGGAGCCTAGACGGACAATGAATGCAAGTGAATGTGTAGCAAAAGGCAGTGCTCTGCAATGTGCTATTCTCAGCCCCACGTTTAAAGTTCGGGATTTTCAGGTAAATGTTTCTTTTAAGAACCCAGTATCGTTTATGAACACCTTTTATCTTATCTCACGTCTCTATGTGTATTCAATACTAGTTTGTGAAGCATATTGTAAATGGCAAAAAATTTGGAGAAAATAAATGGTAGTATGGCTGCCGCCTTTAACTAGTTCTGATAGCTGTATATTATCTGCTGACAATAATATATATTGTAGTTTAATTCAACATCGAAGGGCTTATGACTATGGCTGCCTTCAACTAGTTTTCGGTGAATAAGCAACTTAACTTTATCTGCTTGGGTTATGTACATGTCTTGATTAGCCCCAAATATAACTTGCTCTACTTTCCTGTAATTCATCATAGTAGTATTCCATCAGCAAGATTAGCCCCAAATATTAACTGGAATGATTTATTTGCTATTCCTTTTCCAGGTTAATGAGAGTTTTCCATTTTCCATTGCTTTGTCATGGAAAGGATCTGCTCCTGATACACAAAATGGAGCAACTGATAATCAGCAGAGCACTATTGTATTCCCTAAGGGCAATCCGATACCAAGTTTTAAGGCATTGACGTTCTACAGATCTGGTACTTTCACTGTGGATGTACTATATGCTGATGTCAGTGAATTGCAGGCACCTGCAAAGATTAGTACTTACACGGTAAGTTTGTGATGCATTCTTTCCTTTCATTGTTTCATGCTGTATTCCCTATTTGTTTCCGCTGCTTATCACATGACATTTCCTCTTGCTGAGCTGCAGATTGGGCCTTTCCAGTCTACAAAAGGCGAAAGGGCAAAGTTGAAGGTCAAAGTACGCCTGAACCTTCATGGTATTGTATCAGTTGAGTCTGCAATGGTAAGATTTCAGTGTGAGAGCTTGAAATTATTGTTGATTGGGTAACATCAGTTTTGCTTTCTTTTGCTTGAATCTATTTCTATATAAAATAACACATTTGGGAATGATTAGTTGACCCACCACTTAGTCATTATTCTTGATCAATGAAATTAATGCTCTTTTGAACAGTAAATGAACTTGCTACTTGATTTCATCTTGGATACCATTCAATTTTATGAGGTTATAGTAAATGAAGCGGTAAAAGATAAATTTATGTTACAGTCAAACAATGCAAAATTCTAGAGGGCCGTGAAATTACTCTTTGCCAGAAGATAAGTTTGTGAAGAGTATACTTTTATGCTACTGCATTATTGCAGTGCATACGGAGTTTATCCCAAAATAAAATCCCACTAGAAGATATTGTAGCATATAGAAGTTGATCACTTGAATGTCTTGTTTTATTTTTAGAACTTGATAATAACAAATGAACCTGATGTAGGTAAATTTATTGTTTTTTTTTTTCTGGGGGTGGGTAGAATATTGTTTTGATTTTCCCCTTGACGTTCTAATTGGTGTATCTAATCGCAGCTCTTAGAAGAGGAAGAGGTGGAAGTTCCAGTCTTAAAAGAGCCAGCTAATGAGGGTGCCAAGATGGAGACAGATGATGCTCATCCCAGCACCACTGAAACTGATGTAAATATGCAAGATGCTAAGATTGATGGTCCTGGTGCTGAAAATGGTAGACCAGAAGCAGGAGACAAGACATTTAAGATGGAAACTGATAAGGTGACCTTTAAACGACAATTTTTCTAGTGATATAGTCATTGAGAATAATTACAATTTCTGCATGACTTTGACCTTGATACCATGACTTTGTAAACTATTGAGCATGTCTACTTTCTACCTTCCTATTTCACCTGAGCGGTTTCAGAATGTTATTCTAACCTTGCTGTTTTATGGTTTCATTTTTAGGCGGAGGCACCAAAGAAAAAGGTTAAGAAAACCAATGTCCCGGTATCAGAGATTATATATGGAGGGCTCGATGCTTCTGATGTGCAAAAAGCTGTGGAGAAAGAGTACGAGATGGCTTTGCAGGATCGTGTTATGGAAGAGACTAAAGATAAAAAGAATGCTGTAGAGGCTTATGTTTATGACATGCGAAACAAGGTATGTGCAAATGTTGGTCTTCGCTGTCACTATTAACCTTTTGGTTCTAACCATTATTTTCTTACTGCAGCTTCATGATAAATATCATGAGTTCGTGGCAGAATCAGATAGAGAGCAGTTAATTTCTAAGCTCCAGGAGGTGGAAGATTGGTTGTATGAGGACGGTGAGGATGAAACGAAAGGAGTGTATATTGCTAAGCTAGATGAGCTCAAGAATGTGAGTTTCATAAATCCCACTTGTTCTTTTCCTACCATTTGGTCTCTTATATCAAAAAGATGATAATGACAATTATTGGATGTGTTGTTTCTTTAGCACGGTGATCCCATTGAGGAACGTTTCAAGGAGCATTCCGAGAGAGGAACTGTGATCGATCAACTTACTTATTGCATCAATAGTTATAGGGAAGCAGCACTGTCGGCTGATCCCAAGTTTGATCACATTGACCTGGCTGAGAAACAAAAGGCGAGTCTCGTCCCCTCATCCTCTTGTGTGCTATTTGGCGGGATTAATGGGAACCATTGAACTGATTCATGTTTCCACTCTTCAGGTTTTGAGTGAATGTGTTGAAGCTGAATCTTGGCTTAGAGAGAAGAAACAGCAACAGGATACACTTCCAAAGCACATGCCGCCAGTTATTTTGTCTGCTGATGTCAAGAAGAAGGCTGAAGCTCTCGACAGGTATCTTGATACTGAATGTTAATATCATGGAATGCGATTTGTTTGATATATTATCCGAGCTTGGATAGAGAGGTTGATATATAAATGTCACTTCTTTGTGCTAGTGTATATTATCCGAGCTTGGATAGAGAGGTTGATATATAAATGTCACTTCTTTGTGCTAGTGAAGACACGTGTTCTAAAGCAATGTTTCTCAATTTGACATTCAAGAAAACCATATGCTTTTGCAGGTTTTGTAGGCCGGTCATGATGAAGCCAAAGCCGGCACCAAAACCAGCCACTCCTGAGCCAACATCTGCAGCTCCTTCTGGAGGTGAATCTCCTCAAAAAGGCCCAGAGGATGCAGGTGCTGGTAAAACCGCAAATGCAACGATGGATACTGCCCCTGGTGATGATGCACCGCCAGAGCCCATGGAAACAGATAAGCCCGAGACGGGACCAACCTCTGAATAAGATGTGCAACAGATGTTTGTTTGTTTTAGCATGGGGTGGCTTATCCATGAGACAATCGAGGCTGACTGCCTCAGTACCACCATAGTACAATTGAGGCCCTAAATATATTTCCATTTTATTTGTTATCCTATAATGCTATTTAGTGGTAAATGATACTCATTTTAACATTGATGTTATAGATTTTGAAATTTTGGCAACATTACTTTCTCTCCAGAAAAAATTTCGTCTGTTTTTGTTTCACTTTATTTTTCTCTCTGCACTGCCATGTTCCAATTACGATTAGCATTACTAACCGATATGTATATACATACATAAATAAGCTCATAACGTTTTTGTCTGTTGTATTCCAGTAATTTTGCTTGTTTTGCATAAAATAAGAATATATATGAGATTGTTCAAATGATGCTGAAAAGGGGTTGGAGGTTCTAAAAGTTGTAAAACTGAGGGTTGATATATCATGTTCATAGGTTGGTTAATCTAGAGATTTTGCAAGTAGAAGATGAGTGCACTTGTTTAGATGGGACCGGACCTACATGGCTTTGATTCATCGTTGTCCTGTTAGAAACAACTTTGTTCTTCTGCTTTGTCCAATCTTTCTTCTAATGCATGACTCGGTTAGTACATGAAAAATGTTTGACCTTCATAAATTTATTATTCACTTTCACTATCATAAACTCTAAAAAAATAGAAAAAAACTGGTAACATTTGTTAACTTCAGAGCATTATTTAGTTATCTGTTTTTCATTTTCATTGTTTATTAACATTCATATTTTTATTTTCTGATCTTTTAAACACATGCCCACGTACTATTTTCCAACTGAGTAATTATCTAAATATAAATAGGGATAAATGATAAAATACTCATTTTAATTTTATAAGATAAACAATACTCACTTACATGAGCACCAAAATACAAATTTTCCTTTCGTTTTCTTCTTTCTTTCTATTGGCACCAAAATACAAATTTCTCCTTTCGTTTCTTCTTTCTTTTTCTTGGTTGGCAGGGTCAGGCCTATTTGATTCTAAAGTTCTTTTATTTCTCTTCCTTTTGGTCTATTAAAGTTAAAGCATACTTTGTAGATTGTGTAGCAACTTACCATGTTAGAGGATTGAGGGTCATGGATCCACGTGTCTCCATTACCTTCCAACGGACCTAGACTAGGGTTGGATTCATTAAAATGCGAACAGAAGCTGACTGCTGATGAATGATCAAAGATCCTTTACTTTGGACTGGACGAACTCAGAAGCAGGAGATATGGAGAGAGCTGCTTTTTGGAAAAAGCCGAGGGGCAGTCGCGCTACCTAGCACATGTTAAGCATTTCATTTAACCAAATAACTTGAATTCAATGAGGAAATTCCTCATATTATTATTCTGTTTTTACTCTGTCCATAAATATATAGTGTATAGAAAAAACTTATAAACAACCAGTCGTTGTAGTATAGTGGTAAGTATTCCCGCCTGTCACGCGGGTGACCCGGGTTCGATCCCCGGCAACGGCGAATATTAATAATAATTTAATTTTGTATTTTATTTTACGTTTTACAAATGGTTATATTCTTTTTATTACAAGAGAGCAACTAATTAACATGTCCAAAACTGGAGAGTATGTATGGCAGGCGCTCACTATATATATTCTATAGTAATTAGTAGTTTAGTACAACAACGCCTGCCATGGATTAGCAGCTACATCACCCACTCACATTCTCAGCCGATGCATCATCGTCATCATCAACTCCAAATTAATCTCTATGGAAGCAGACGAGGCTCAATCAAAATTGATGTTCCGTACTAATTATAAAATTAGATCATTAAATTTTGTTAAAATATAATTTAAAAATAATAATATATTACGACAATGTCTTGCAAAATATAAAGTCAAATACACAAATAGTTTTGTGGAATTAGTGCAAAACTAAATGTAGAGGATTGCAAAATGTTCTAAAAAAGATTGTCTTAAATGTTCTAATACAAAAATAAATATTCTTGATTCTAAAAAAGTCTCTAGTTTTACCACAAGTGTCGGTCATATCACACAATGCTAAATTAAGACTATGATAACCACATAAAATATAAAAAACTCTAAGATTTATATCTAATAGTTTTTTTTAGCACCCCTTGATTTTTTCTTTCATATTTAATCACATTATCTATATTAAGACCAAGATCATCCAACTCATTTTACAAAATATCAAAAAGTTCTTGACTACTCAAATTTTTTCTTATTTTTTTGGTCCTTATATCTATATTATCAAACAGTTGCAATTTTTGTAGCTCAACCAATATTTACTGTCATCAATCGGAGAAAGAAGCCATGCATGCATATTCATATTCAGATTAAACATGCATGAACCACTGACTGGGTCATGACCCAGGCCATTACAAACTACATCTATTTCTCAGAAAACAAACGTGTGATTAATGAATAATGAATAACGAAGATGGGGAGGAGAGGAGGCATGCATCTATCTTCTTTCTTAATTACTCAACATTCAACAATGGTGTGAGAGGTGGACCCACTTTCCTTATATGTGTTTTTTATGCTAATGGGATTAGATTAGATTAAGTGTGAGGGTATATAATTTATAATAAAAAATTGAATTTATTATTAATTATGATATTTATATTATAATAATTTTTTAATTTAAAAAATATGATTTTTAGTATTCATAAACACATGCTCCAAATAAATTCATGTTGCAATATTGTAGGCGTGATAATTTTCATTACCTTAAATCTTCAAGTTTTCTCTCACCGCATATTTTGAAGTAAAAAAAATATGTCAAAGATGATAATTAATAATGAGGTATATATAGAAGGGCGAAATCAACCTATTAGATTTAATAAGTACATTCGATCTAATAAGTATCTCGTATTAAAATCTTTAACATAATATATATAGTAAATGAGGATTTTTTCGAAAAAACACGTGTAAACATGCGAACAACGTATTAAAGATGTGATCTTAATAGAAAGTCACATCTTCCAAATACCTTCCGAAACGGCATGGTTGAATTTGAGGCACAATTATGTCCCAAAAGAATGAGCTTTATGCCCGCGTTCATGTTTGCGCACGTGGCACAAACTTATTTAGTACTTTTTCACTTCAAACACTATGGTTTTTTCTATTCAAAATGAAACCTTAACCTATTTTTGTATACAATATTTCGACTCTCTCGTTTTTTTAGAGAAAGAACGAAACTCGCTTTTTCTTAATCTATCCATATTAATAAATTATAATTTGAGGGTTGAACATTCCTAATGGATTCCCCCAATGATATCCGTTTTATGCACTCGAACGATATCCAAATCCGACACTCGGATGGGCGCCGTGTCATTTTCGAAAAATAGCTCTCCAAACAACTATTGATACCCTATATCAGTTATACGAGGAGAGTAGTGGCCTGTGGGAAAGATCGAACCATAAAGTTTCAAACTGTAATACTCATTTGTTTTAAATCTTGGTCTTTTTCTTATAATTTGTCATTAAAAACAAATAGAATTCAGTATGAAGTTTTTTTCTATAGACAAATCATTATTTAGCAAAATGTTTTCCCGAAATATTAATTTACATGACTATTTGGTAAATGGCATCATAATAATTTGAATTGAGTAAACTCACTCTCTCTCTCATACTAACACTAACCATGTGAGTACAGTTCCTTCCCACACAAAAATCACCATATATACTTTCTAAATTTTGTGATGTCATGAAGTTTGCACCTCCCAGAAATTTATATACTACTTTTGCATCAGCAATTAAATGTTCCTCTTCTGCAACATTTTTAATTTGTATCCCAAAGAGAATATTCAGTTCAACTTTCAGGAAGAATTGTGCATCGATCCAGCTCTCTCTATCATGGAGTTCCTGTACTTACAGTCCATGTAATTAACACTTCCAAATTCCTCCATCGTTTATGAAGATTGAGTGTTTGTTTGTCTTCAATTATTTTTAAATCCCTTTCATATATATACTTTATGTTTCAATTATTCGTGCTTGCTCTTTTCATTGAATAGATCAATGTTTGTTTGAATATTTGTTTTGATACTTTTGACTTAACGAGTTATTCACTTGTAATATATAATAAGGATTTAAGTTAATATATCCAGTAAAGTTTTACAAATTTATGGGTTCTTGTTTGTGTTAATGATTCTGTTTATGCACACTAATTGGTCTTTGTTTTGGAACATCGATCTTTTGCTCAGATTCCTTTACAATATTCTTGCTGGAAACATTTTCAAAAATAGCGAATCCCAATCCAAATCCAGTAATCCAACAAGGACGACTCTGAAATTTTTCAGAAACTTCTTTTGTGACAGTACCAGGTAATCACTTTCTCTTGAATCATGTTGCTGCTCAACACCTAATCATGTGATTAATTTAATTAATGCACCTACTTAAATTTTTATCTGATTAATCATAGTTGTTATGGTCCTTTTCATTTACATTTTACAATTTATCTTCAATTTACTCATTGACTCTTTTATGAGTTTAAATATCGCCTAATCTTACTATGTATATCAGCTTCTTTCCTGATTGTTTTTAAATAAGGAAAAATAAAAATATTAAGTAGTCAATTTTTTAATAAAACAAAATTATATTACAACCACAAATTTAGTGATAAAAACATTTTAGCCATAATTTGTATGAATTTTACGAAAATTATCATTTGTACAAGAACGGTATGAATTGATATTAATACTTTTAAATACCAAATTATTTTCATTTTATAAAATTATAATATATGGAATTATTTTTTCTCCCTTGCTCATACTATAACAGAAGTGCAATTTGAAGAGCTCAAGAGTAGTGTACCATAATCTAATAAAGATATATGTTTCATATATTCATATGAGTTTAACATAAACTTAAAATTTTAATTGAATTATTTAATTTCTATTTTGAAATGAAATATGATAATAGCAATAAATATTGCTTGTTGATTTTAAATTTTAGGTACGAAGGATCGTCTTCTATGTCACAAAATTCTTCAACTGATTATTCGATTCCAGAGCGAAAAATGATAGGGTTATTAGTTTTTTATGACGAAGCATCTATCAATGAAGCTCACATTGCTTTCAACACATACAATTTGACTGATTTGATTGTTAGAAATAGTAGGGCGCCCTTAGAAAACAATTCAACAATAGAAATGTATCCATGTCTCTCAAAGAAGCAGTGTCTTTTATCTAGCCACGGTTTGCATCGAAGTAGCTTGTATTCGATGAGCCCCAATTGCTCCCGACCAACCCTAAGTGTGCTCCCGATGACCGTGTGCACCGAACACGGTGCTACGTGTTTTCTACCTCTAGACTATGTTAGTCGAATGGAGGAGTACACTTGCACAACTTACGACTATCCTATTTCCAAAGTAGTCCATACATTTGGAGATTGTGTTCTCGAGTTCCCATTTCCTCCTCCTATTGGAAGCTCGGAGGAGCAGTCCTCCGAGATTGATTTCTCAAGAAATTGCTACCAATGCTTCACCCCGGTATCCATACAGAGAACCGTGTACATCTACAGGTATAGTAATTCAATTTTACACCTTTTATTTTTAGAAAGAATATGCACACTATGCTAATGATGATTTATTGTGGTTAGAGATTACATATTTTGCTGCAGTGGATGTCGTATAAAAGCTTGTGTAATAAGGTATTGGTACAAGAAGTTGATGGAGTTGTTTGGTGAAGAAGATAAGAATTAGATGGATTTTCATGTTGTTACATCTCTAGTTTTGCAAAAGATTTGTGCACCTTTTTTAATCTTAGTATATGAACTTACCTCCTTTAATCTTGCAATGTGTTGCTCTTTATTTTTATTGTTTTTTATATATGTTCTTTTAACTTGGTAATGTGAACTTTTTATTTAATTTTCAGTTCTTACTTAGGTTGTATTTAAATTATATCAATAATGTTAAATATTCGAGCTTCGACAATGACATTAAATATTATTTTTTTGTAAACAGATACAAAAAAATATGAAAAATGCTCATTCACATAAGAAAGATAAAATATCATCATTTTTATAAACAAAGATAAACTATAATTATTTTTCTAATACCAATTATAGTCTTCTAGACCTTTTTCTTATTAAAGTAACAAAACAAAAATGAAAAGTAATTAAATAATATATAATTTTATAATTTTAATATCAAATTTTACTTATTAAGTTAGACATTTAAATTTCACTTTTTTATTACAAATAAAATTCACATGTGTGCTTCAAAATTTTAATGGAAAATAGTATGATTTCACCAATTTTCTCATGATATTTTAATTTTTATTGCATGCATTTCAAGTTAATAAATGTATGATATGATTTCCCAGCATGCAGTTTGAGGATTTTGATGAGGAATTTTTTCCCCATCACTCATTACTCATAGTTATCATTGTGATTAATTAATTATAAATAACAATAAGAGCTAGCAAGAAAGATATGATTTAATCCTAGTTAGCGCTATCAATAAAATAGATACCCTCATAAAACAATTCAACACTTGCAATTTGATTGATTCCATTGTTAGAAATAGTCAGATACCCTCATAAAACAATTCAACAATCAACATTTCTCAATGTCTCTCAAAGAATCAGTGCCTCCTATCTAGCCAAAGCCTTGCTTCAAAGTAGCTTGTATTCGATTAGCCTTGACAAGTCCCAACCAACCCTAAGTGTGCTCCCAATGACCGAGTGCAGTGAACACGGTGCTTCATGTTTTCTACCTCTATACTATGTTAGTTAAATGGAGGAGTACACGTGCACAACTTATGACTATCCTATCTCGAAGGTGGTTCGTACCTTTGAAGATTATGTTCTCAAGTTCCCTTTCCCCTCCTATTGGAAGCTCGGAGGAGCAATCCACTGAGATTGATTTCTCGAGAAATTGCTACCAATGCTTCACCTCGATATCCGAATGGAGAATTTTGCACATGCACATGTATAGTAATTCATTTGTACACTTTCTATATTTGTAATGTATATGCACACTATGCTAATGAGAGTTTATTGTGGTTATGGATTATATATTCTGTTGCAATGGATGTCGTGTAAAAGCTTGCGTGATAAGGTATTGGTACAAGAAGCTTATGAAATCATTTGCTGAGGAAGAGAAGAATGAGATGAATTTTCATATTGTTACATCTCTAGATCTACAATAAACAAAGATAAATGCCCTTTTATTCTTAGTACATGCGCGTATCTCTTTTAACCTTGCGCCGCGATTCTATTTTTATATTAATTTGTTTATGTAAGTCAATTAAATGTATCCAAATAGTCGATATACTTCATGATAAATTCCATTTATCAATTACCTTTTCACAGTACAAAATTTATATAAGTTAAATTCATGATAAAGTACTAACGGTGAGCATTGATTTAAGTATGGAAAAATAAGACGAGTATGTATATGCAATATGATCTGTAGTTGTAGTTGAGACTTGAAAATGATGAATAATGAGGTAGGATGG
The DNA here is from genome assembly GCA_026898415.1 of Leonotis leonurus. NCBI lineage: Eukaryota > Viridiplantae > Streptophyta > Magnoliopsida > Lamiales > Lamiaceae > Leonotis > Leonotis leonurus. Next base: position 1,596,425 of record JAPKLX010000029.1, read on the forward strand.
GGAGGAAGCATCTCGTTTCTTACTCGAGGGTGAGCCTCATTTTCCTTATGTGTTATTTTTTATGACAATGGGATTAGATTGCTAATTTTGCGTTTCACCTCCTTTTCTCACAATTCAATTTTAATTTATTGTTTGTGTTATTTTTTAATTTTATTCTATATTTCTCACAATTAAGTTTTAATTTTAATTTATTATTTGTGTTATTTTTTAAAATTTTGATTTTTTATGTTTTAGTTGATTTTTTTTTAATTTTTAAACAAAGATAAAAACACTTTTATTCTTAGTACATGCACGTATCTCTTTTAACATTGCACCGCGTTTCTATTTTTATGTTCTCTTGATTATGTATTAATTTGTTTATGTAAGTCAATTAAATGTATCCACTCTAAGTCATACTAACCATGCACGTGAGTGTTCCTTCCCACTTGTAAACGAATCAAATATTTTTGGTTCGATTCATGAGTCGATTCGAAATTTAATGATTCGTATTCAAAAAAAAATTATTCGTATTCGGATTCAAATAATTTTTCCGATTTGATTAGTATTCAAATAAAAATTTGAATAGTATAGTATTCAATTCGATATTCGTAAGTATTCGATTAAATATTATTTTTAATATTAAGGTCTTGTTTGGTAGGCTGAATATGATAGGATAAGATTAAATTATCTTACTAAATCATGTGTTTAGTAGCAAATGTGAGTAACACGTCGACCCGCTATTAAACACTAAGTCCGTGTCAAAATCATTATTTCCCTCTATATTTCAATCCTAAGGAAATGGTGAGATTAAAATAATCCTTATACACTATACTAATTTAATCTTATCATGTTATATCTTATCTTGTCTATCAAACATGCTCTAATATTATATATATATATATAATATTAGATTTATAAAGTGGTCTTTTAAAGGTCTAAGACTCTAAAGTCCAATCCAAATTTATAAAAATATAGTTCAGACATTTTATATTGGTTTAGGTTATATATACTTAATCTATTGAATATTTGCTTAATTTATTGAGAATATTATAATATATATTTTCTTTATAAATTTTCGAATCGAATAGTTTCGAATCGAATCGAATAGTTCCAAATATAATCGAATATTTCGAATCGAATAGTTCGTATGTGAATCAATTTCAAATAAAAAACAAATATTTTATAAAAAACGAATAATCGAATTGAATATTATAATATATATTTTCTTTATAAATTTTCAAATCGAATAATTTCGAATCGAATCGAATAGTTCCAAATAGAATCGAATATTTCGAATCGAATAGTTCGTATGCGAATCAATTTCAAATAAAAAACAAATATTTTATAAAAAACGAATAATCGAATCGAATTGAATAATTCAAATATCTATATCGAATCGAATATGAATCTAATTTTAATATTCGTAAACAAATCGAATACGAATCGAATACTTCGAATAGTTTCACGAATACGAATCGAATATGCTTATATTTGGTTCGATTCGATTCGTTTACAAGCCTACTTCCCACACACAAAAGTCATCATGCCTTCTAAATTTTGTGATGCTAGCTTAAGGAAGTTTGCATTCAAGCAAGATATCTCCCTGGTGTGTCGTTTTTCACCAAAAAATAATTCGGCTGATAGACAATCGGTATGTCTTTATTGCGCAGATAATTAGGAAGACGCTTCACTAACTATTTCTCTATCGCCTAACAACCGTAAGAGACGCTCTATAGGTTTAATGAGCTGACACCATTAAGAAATAGAGAGACCCAATTGAAAACCGATAAACTCTTAAGATTGTTATTCCCTTGACTAGATAGACAATTTACCACTAATTAAATTTAAACCACGATTATGTATGACCGATTCAATTGGCTATTAATCAATTTTACTCAACTAAATATTGCGCACTATTTAGAAGAATAAAACAATTAAATTATAGAGAAAATAGAGAACAACAAATACTTGCATACAAATTAAAGGATGAAAAACAAATTAGATCTCATGGAATAACTACGCTCGGACTTTTTTAATCGATGTTGGAATAAAGGGTTTAACTGCAAAACATAATTAAATAAACAATAATAATTAAGAAATCAATAGTGGAAATTGAATTAAGAATGCCACAATGTGGCAGAAATGCTCCACGTGAACAGCAAAGAAGAGAAGTGGCAATGGGCTCCTCTAAGTGGTCGGCTTAATGTATAGCAAAGTAACATCCAAAAATTGTCTAAGCATATATAGTCTTTAATAATTTTTGCCTGGCGAGTTTTTAAGAGGACAATACCAACATAAATGAATCTAAAGGGCCATCACCTCCCGATTGATGGCATTTGCGGGTGGTGCCGTCAAGACTTCGCCTCTACTTCTCACACGCTTTTGTTCTGTGAGAAAGTTCAAGGTAGATGGCATGACACACATCTCTGAAAAATGCTGAAAAAATGGGAGAAACTTGAGATCGAGGAGATCGGAGAACGCATTAGAATAATGGCATGTAGGGAGGATTTTGAAATATGGTTGGTAGGAATGTGGCTAATTTGGAGGGACTTATGTGATGAAAAACACAATCACAGGGATGAGAGGAAGCTTAATCTGGGTGCTGGTTGTGCATCTTTGATTGACACATACAGGAGTGCAAAACGACAAGCAGCCACACTCCATTGCTTGCTGCCAAGGGAAGGTGAAAAAGTTTGGCTACGGCCGAGAAAGGGTGTCTTCCGACTAGACGTTGACTATGCAGTTGATGTTGAAGGTTCGAAGGCAGGCATTGGGGGAGTTCTTAGAAACTCTGACGGTTCAATCTTATTTGCAATGACGAAAGGTATAACTCGAGCACCGAACATTGTGATGGGCGAGCTTCTTGCTATTCTTCTCGGAGTATGTCAATGTATTAAAGAAAACATTAGCCCGGTCGAGGTATACTTGGATTCCCTTACTGCTGTTCACATGCTCGAGAAGTATAATGACGAGAGATCTCTTTTATGCGGGGAGATGATAGAAGCCATACTTGAGGCGAAATCCATTTGTGTTTTGAAAATTTCACATGTTCGAAGAGAAGCCAATATGGTCGCGCATAGTTTAGCCGTGTATGGTAAATCTATTGACGATTTTGAAATTTGGCATGAGTCGTTACCTTCATGGATACACACTTATGTAACGCATGATGCTCGTATTTAATGAATTCGATCGGTTCCTTTCTCAAAAAAAAAAATATAATCCAGACTAATTGCCAAAATAGTGGGTAATAATTACCAAATCTTGAAACATACTAATAAGGAAATTTTACAATTAGTAAGATAATTCCTCAATCTAATTATGCATCTTCTTGATCCTTGTAAATTTCTTTAGATATCTTCAAAATCGATCAACAATTCCAAAAATCTGCAATTTGACAATTAAGCACAAATAAGTGATATTTAATATTCAAAATCACCTAAAATTATCACAAAATAGGTGTACAAAATACACCTAATCAACCACATTCCTCCATCATTAATGAAGATTGATTGTTGTCTTCAACTCATCCCCACTCCCTTCTTCCACTTCAATTATTTTTAAATCCCTTTCATATACTCTATGTTTCAATAGATCAATGTACATGTACATGTATAGTAATTCATTTGTACACTTTCTATATTTGGAATGTATATGCACACTGCTAATTAGAGTTTATTGTGGTTATGGATTATATATTCTTCTGCAATGGATGTCGTGTAAAAGCTTGCGTGACAAGGTATTGGTATAAGAAAATGATGGAGTCGTTTGATGAGGAAGAAAAAAATGAGATGAATTTTCATGTTGTTACATATCTAGATCTACAATAAACAATGATAAATGTGCTTTTATTCTTAGTGCATACGCGTATCTCCTTTAACCATGCACTACGTTCTATTTTTATGTTTTTTTTAATGTTCTTTTGATTATGTATTTTCTTATGTAAGTCAATTAAATGTATCCAAATAGTCTACATATTTCATGATAAATTCCACTAATCAATTACTTTTTCACAGTATAAAATTTATATAAGTTCAATTCATACCTTTGATATAGTATTTTTACATGTGGATGATGAGGTAAAACTCTAATATTCATTTCTTTTAAATCTTGACCATTTTTCTTATAATGTCAAAACCACGAACAAGTTCAACTTCATTAAAAATAAATAGAATTCAATATTAAGTTTGTTTCTATAGACAAATCATTATATATCAAAATGGTGTTCCGAAATATTCAGTTACAATATTTGGCAAATGGCATCATAATAGTAAGAAAAATCACCATACCTTCTAAATTTTATGATGCTAGCTTGACGAAGTGTGCATTCAAACAAGACCTCCTAGAAAAAAAAAAGATTCCCATAAATTAATTTATGTACTATGTTTTTAGTTAGAATTGTGCTTTGCATTCAGCTATAAAAGGTGTCTCTTCTACAACATTTTTGTATACCAAGTTACGACTATCATATTCCAAAGTAGTCCATACATTTGAAGATTGTGTTCTCGAGTTCCCTTTCCCCCCTCCTATTGGAAGCTCAGAGGAGCAGTCCCAGAGATTGATTTCTCGATAAATTGCTACCAATGCTTCACCCTGATATTAATATGGAGAACCGTGTACATCTAGTACATGAATAGTAATCATTTTCACAATATTTATTTTAGAAAGCATAAACACACTATGCTAATCAGGGTTTATTGTGGTTTTGGATTACATATTTTGATGTTGTATAAAAACTTGCGTAACAAGGTATTGGTACAAGCAACTGATGGAGTTGTTTGGTGAAAAAAATAATATTTGTAATAGATAAAGATATATGCTCCCTTTTTATCTTAGTATATGCGCGTAGACACTGTTTCCAGCACAACACATAGGTTTTCGTTTTCCAAAATTTTGTGCTTCAAATTTTAATTAGTATGATATCACCAATTTTCTCATGATATTTTAATTGTTATTGCATGCATTTCACGTTAATAAAAGTTCGATATGATTTCCCAACATGCAATTTGAGGATTTTGATGATGATTTTTTCCCCATCTACGTCATTAGGCACATGTTATGATTGCATCATCATCAATCATTGTGATTTAATAGTTAGCGCAGCTTTATTCGTACTTTTTTAAGGAGAGTTTATGATTAAGGATTCAAAACTCTACATCAAGAATTCTACGATACGGGTTATGTTATTTTATATTCAGTTGTTAACTTTGTTATAAGTGACTAAACTTTTTGTGATTCTAGGAGTTTTGTGATAATCTATTTCTTTTGATGGATTCGTAATATTAATTCCTAATTTTTCTTCCTACTCTTGTTTATGATTCGTCTTCTTAGTTCTCATGTTTTAATAACTGATCACTATTATTACATGCAAGTTATGTATTTAATGTCTTATCCAGAATTGAATTCATAGTCAACCCACGAATGCATAATACATGTTTTACCTTGAGACCTAATGAAGATAGGTAAACTGTAGGAGACTATTCTTATCGTGATTTTTGTAACTAGTTTATTTCTCTTGAAACCTAGCAGAGATAGAGTAAATTAGCCCACTACCATAGACTGTCATATCAGGAGTATGTGGTTACTTTAGTCATCCTTCATAAGAATTATGATTAAATTTTGGTAATTAGAATTAATAGGTGAATCCATTAATTGATTTAGTGTCTATACATTACCCCTGAAATCCTCTTTCATTATATTGTTATTCATAACTTTGTTCATTCTTAGCCTATTTTTATATTAATTCATAATCATCTCAAATATTATTTTCCTAGATAATAATTGAGTATTTGTATGAACTAATCAGTGTGTTTTCGTTTATCAATCCATGTGGATACAATACTCAGCTTTCTCTATATTACACCTATTTTTGTGTTTAAAATAGTGTGATCATAAATGTTTTGAATAGAATTAACATCTCCATTTCTGCAAAACAAATTAAGAGATCATAATGTTTCTCACTCAATTTTTTTCTCTTGAAAATAAAATATATGCTAAATTTTACATTTAGAAACAAATCAATATAAAGCAAAATGTTGTTCCTTCCCACACAAAATGGCATCATAATTGTTAGATATCTATCTGTCTCACTCTCTCACTCCACTCTTACTCGTACTAACCATGTGAGTGTTCCTTTCCACACAAAAAAATCACCATGCCTTTTAAATTTTATTATGCTAGCGAAGTTTGCATTCAAGCATGAACATCCTGAAATTTTTTATTTTTAATTGAATTGAGTTAGCATTGTGCTTTGCATTCAACTATAAAAACTATATATATGTATCCAAATAGTCTATATGTTTCATGATAAATTGCATTAATCAATTACTTTTTTACAGTATAAAATTTATATGTTAAATTAATAACTTTAATTTAGTATATACATGTGGATGATGAAGTAAAACATCTTAATTATATATGTAATGACCTTACCTACTAAACAACTCGATGAGAAAAGTTTCAGGTTAATAATGCAGGATTTATTTATTCATTTATAAACTCAAGTAATGGCCTGAGGGAAACTTTTAATTTTTATTTAAGCAAAATTTTGTTCCTTACCACACAAAATGGCATCATAATTATTAGATATCTATCCGTTTAATTATAATAACTTTTGATGAGAGAATTTTGTGCTTTAAAACATGCCAAAAATAGAAATATGTCTAATTGGATGGGACGTCCCTATAAAAAAAATATGTCTAATGAAGTGGGACGGAGGGAGTAAATTTTATGATGCTAGCTTGAGGAAATTTGCATTCAAGCAAGACCTCCCAGAAAAAAAAAGACTCACATAATTTAATTTCTATACTACTTTTTAAGTTAGATTAGATTAATTGTGTTTTGCATTCAACTATAAAACTTGCCTCTTCTGCAACATTTTTATATACCAAAGAGAAGTTTTAGTTGTCTCTTTTGCAACATTTCTACCTCTAGACTATATTAGTCGAATGGAGGAGACGCGTGCACAACTTACGATATCCTATCTCCAAAGGTTCATACCTTTGACGATTGTGTTCTCGAGTTCCCTTTCCCTCCTCCTATTGGAATATCAAAGGAATGGTCCTCCAAGATTGATTTCTCGAGAAATTGCTACCAATGCTTCACCCTGATATCCAAACGGAGAATCATGTACATTTATATGTATAGTAAATCATTTTTACACTTTTTATTTTTAGAAAGTGTATGCACATGCACAATTTTAATTATGGTTTATTGTGGTCCGGAATAAAATATTTGCTGCAGCATATGTCGTATAAAACCTTGTATAACAAGGTATTGGTATCATAAGATGGTACTAAGACCATATTTATCGGCGCCCACGGTCTGTGGGCGCCACTTTGCAAGCAATTAAAAAAAAAACACAATTCTAAATGGTGGGTGTGCTTCAAGCCGTCCACCCACCTTTCTCCCCCACCATTTCTTAATTTTTTTTATTCTATGTATATTACACATGGCATTCATCTATTGGTTCTTGTATATTTTATCATATTATTATCATAAAATCAATTTAACTTTTGTATAATATATTCAAAAAATAAATAAATTATATCAAAATTTTTATTATTTTTTTCTCTATAAATAGATACCAATTTTGACATAGTTATTCACAACTTAGAAATCATTTCTTATTCTCCTCCTATTAACATTTCATATTTATTTTTTGTGTTCATCTTTTCAATGGATCCCAATAATCCCTACTCAAATTACCAAGATTTCATCTCTTCTCAAGGTTATTATCCTAACCTTGACAATATCCAAAACTCTGAAGAATTCCAAAATTTTAATACCGGTTTGAATTCACAATTTCCACAAAATTCCACTCAATCTCCTATCTCTGAAGATCACCAACCCAATGCAAATATCTCTCCAAATTTTTTTCAAAATACTCAACTTCCACAAACAAACACTTCAAACACTCCAAAAGCCTGGACAAGTCAAGAAGACATTATGCTTATGTCTTCATGGTGTATCATTAGTGAGAATCCAGCTATTGGAACCGATCAAAAGAGTCTCACGTTTTGGAATAGCATTTGGGAGTTGTACAAAAGGTGCGGAAGAGAAAACAAGATACCGAAGTTCGACATAAGAACTGCGGAGTCTCTAAGAGCTCGTTATAAGAGGCTTAATCAAAATGTAACAAAGTGGATTGGATGCTACAAGGAAGCTTATCGCATGCAAAAGAGCGGTTGGTCAAAT
>JAPKLX010000029.1:1614596-1665627 GCA_026898415.1 Leonotis leonurus
TTTCTAGTTGCGGCTTAGGGCCCCGTGTGACTCAGGTACGGCCCTGCTAACCATGCATGTGACTGTTCCTTACCGCACAAAAATCACCATGTCTTCTAAATTTTGTGATGCTATAGCTTGAGGAAGTTTGCTTTCAAGCATGACCACCAAGAAAAAAAGATAATTTGTAATTGAGTTAGCATTGTGTTTTGCATTCAACTATAAAAGGTGCTTCTTCTGCGGCATGTTTGTCTGCCGAAGAGAAGATTCAGCTCATATACATAAACACTTTAACTTTCAGGGTGAGGAAGACTTGTACATCCAACTCTCTCTATCATGTACATCTACAGGTATAGTAATTCTCGAGAAATTGCTACCAATGTTTCATCCCGATATTCGGACGGAGAACCATGTACATCTACAGGTATAGTAATTCATAACTTCACTTTTAATTTTTTAGAAATAATGTGCACACTATGCTAATTAGGGTTTGTTATTGTTAGAGATTAAATATTTTCCTATAGTGGATGCCTGATAAAAGCTTGTGTAACAAGATATTGGTACAAGAAGCCGGGTGAAGAAGAGGATAATGAGATGGAATTTCATGTTCTTGTATCTCTAGATTTGCAATTGACATTGCACTTTTATTCTAGTGCATGTCCGTACCTCCTTTAATCTTGCATTGTGTTTCTATTTTTATTTTTTTTAGATTATCTTGATTATGTATTTGCTTTTATAAGTCAATTAACTGTACTTAAATAGTCTATATATTTCAAGGAAAATTCCAATCAATTAGTTTGTCACTATAACATTTATATAAGTTAAATTAATAACTTTAATTTAGTATATATATGTGGATGACGAGGTAAATCTTCTTAATTATATAATGAGTTTACTAACTAATTTATGATAAAGTTTCGAGTTGATAAATACATGGTTTATTTATTCACTTATCGTTAGGTATAAGAACACATTATCATTCGACCTATTTGCACACGGAAGCAAAAACACCAAAAAGAAATATGCAATAATCGAAATCTAAACCTAAATTTCACCACCAATAACCAAATAATGGTAAAAGACAAACAAATAAAGCAAGTAAAGATGAACACAAGAGATTTACGTGGTTCGGTAATGTCTACATCCACAAGAACGAGTAACCCGACGTCTTGCATAACAGCAAGCTCATCAATGGAGTAAACACTCATTTTACCCAAGAAAATAAATCTTTCTTTCTTGTACAATCTCTCCATCTCAAGCTCGCTTGTTTCTCAAACCCCTCACAACACTCTTGTTTCCACTCTCTATTTTTCTTCTCACTGTCTGCTTCTGCTTGAACTCTACACTCTATATTTAACCTATATAAAACAACTTATAACACTCTGTTTTAACCTATATAAAACAAGCTATTAACATTTCCCAAAAAATATGTTGGATAATATATTTTGAACTTGTAGGGTTCTTAATTAATTTGACATTTGTATATTTAATTCTTCGAGAATTAAATAGCTGGAGTTGATCGATTGTAGTAGACTCGATTCAAAATCGAATTTTATATTCTGGTGAGTGAAAATGAATTGTTACAAGTGGATATTTGATTATAGGTCTTTCGGCCTTTCAACTTATGCAACCTTCAACTCCATTATGATATGGTTTAATCGTTTATTACCATGATGTCAAGCATTCATGGTGTGACCTATGATTTTTTCTCCATGGTGCTATAAAATGAGGACTTGAGAGTTCATTTTCAACGCACCAAGCTTTTTGCTCTCCATTCTCCTCTCTAATCATTCTCTCATGCCAGCTTTAGGCACTTCATTAGTTTGCTAGGTTCTTTCCTCGTCAAGTTCGTCGGGGCCTTTGGAGTTTGTGGTGCTACTACTCTAAAGGACTAAGTCGTTTTATCTTTGGGGATAATACGTCGTACTGTGAGCACTAACCCGGGCGTATCTCGTCTTGCGGAAAGAGGGTTTCCTCGACTCAACTTATTATTATTTTTTTATAATTTCTAAAGCATTGTAATTTTCGATTCTCATTTTAATAAAATTATTATTTTATTAATACAAAATACACAGAAACTCAACATTGTGTATTAGCTGCAAAAGTGAAATGCTTTATAATGGGGCTAATTAAGTTTTGGGCCACTTTAGTTCGGCCCACTAAATCTACACACTTATAAACTGGTAATTGGTAATAGTCTTATGAGGACTTTTTATTTTCCCTTATTCTAGTAAGTTGTATTTAAATTATATTCATAACTGGTATTCGAGCATTATATATAAAATATATATATAACTATTTTTTTATAAATAGATAAAAATATTTTTGTTCTCCTACTAATTATACTCTTGTACACCTTTTTCTTCTTAAAGTACCGAAATAAAAACAAAAATTAATTCATTAGTTATTATTTTACAATTTTAATATCAGATTTAACTTATTAAATTGGACAAAAAATTTTCCAACGGGGACCCTATTTTCAGCAAATCAGCAATGGTGGTGGCGGCAAACGTTTTCGTTTTCTTTGGTATACTTTTTTTCAGTTTTTGTTAATTCTTATTGTTCATCTAAGTACCATTATTTTTTAGTCTATTAACAAACAATTTCACTTTTGTGCTTCGTATTTTAGAAAACATAATTTCTCATATTTTGAACATATTTAAATGGTAAATATGTTGTTTTAAATTATATTATGTTCTCATTAATTCATAATTGATTTTTAACATTTTATATGTAATTTTTTAGTTAAACTTACACTTCATAACCAATGTTGTTCTCCAACACGATTGTGATTTGAAAAGGTACGAATTGAGTGAAAATTACTATAAATACATGAGCTCAAATTCTAAGTCTATTCCATACCCGCGATGCAATTCATGCATTTGTTTATATAAATGTATACAAATCAATTAAAAATAATATATCAAGTAATCAAACTCTACTGAACATGCAGTACACGATTAAGACACATTATTTTTTAATGAGTATAGATCCAAAAAAGTGAAGCAAATACCGGTTTTTTCATTTCTTTTTTGAATGAGAAAATATGAGAAGCGTGAAATTAGGGTAAGGTAAAACCTAGATTTACCGATTTTTACTCTGAAGCCAAACAGTGTGCTGTGCGAGAGTTCGCAGGTGTTTGATTTGATGGTGGCCTCACTCACTCCCTCAACTTTGGAGCTTTCAGCCTAAATTTGATTGTTGATCGCTCAAGAAAAAAGCAATGAGTTTAGCACCTGGGGATTCAAAGTTGTTCTGCCACACCTCGCCCTTTTCTTCGACATGTTGTTTGCAGCCGCCATTTCCGTCGTGCTCCTTGAGAATCGCGCCCTCCCGGAGAAAGAAACCGACGGCGGCGATGGCTTTGGCTTATCTACAGAGAGACGGCAACCCCTGCGCAAGGAGAGTTGTTCTTGTCATGGGTTTTGCTGTTATCCGCCTTCTCAAAATGAGGGCTCATGCAATTGATGATGCCCTTCCTGCAGGTTTCCTGGACTCTGTGTGTTTGTTGTGTGTGTATGCGCGCGCGTGTTAAATAGTGATTCTTTAATTGATTTTGTTTCATGTAGCCTGCCTCTATCTGCATACCGTTGTTTCAGTTCCACTGTAGCATTTCCTAATGCAAATTACTTATTAGCATATGGCGCCGGTCATGGTGTTTCCAATGCTACAATTGAAGAAACCGTTTCTGAGTGATCCTTCCCCCTTTGATATAATCGCTGCATTTTGCATACAATGCTGCTTCGAGTCTTTTTTTAAGCACCTTCAGTTACGGGGATTGTTTTTTAACATGTGAGCTTCAAAATATTTACTGTTATGGTCGGTACACAGCTCTAGCTTCTCGCCTGGAGTGAATTGATTACAAGACTCTTCAGAGTGATCCTTCATACTCTCGATTTTTTCTCTCTTTTCTCTCTTCATTGAGTTGTGTTCTTTTTGTTTTTGTGATGACAACATAGATTCCAATCAAGTACAGATTAGTTGAGACTCTAGCTACAAAACTCATTCTTAAATTCATCACTGAAATGAAGAGAACGTTCATAGAAGTAACAAAATAGCTCACTGAAATGATTTCTTGTCAACTTTATTGCTTAAACACCATTGATAGTTTCTGCCAGCAGAAGCCAAGAGTGATATGTTGGTGTGGACAGTATGCATAATTGATAATTGTCTGATATCCTGTCTCACGTCCTTTTAAGCCTATCAGAGAATGAATGGTTAGACACGAGTTTGCAACTGCATTAGAGATGAGTTCATAGGCATCCTTCAATCTTGCATTTGACATAAGTTAATATCATTATGATGCAATGGTCAGGGCTTAAGGTACCAATATATTTCAGAATCTATATAGCTACAGAGCTACGTAAAGACTCTCTCTGTCCGTAAAGGTCATTAAGCCTGTGCTACAGTAGCATGAGAAGAAAATTAAAGTAGCCAACTGCAAAGATAATACATTCTTGTTCAAATGTATCATTACTTGGGAGTCTCTTCTTCCTATCCTCTTTGTTACTCTTGTAACTTGTTTATGCCTTTTGGTTTCCTATGGATACTTCTTACTTGTGCTGAAACGATAATCCATATTAAAAATTAATTTCAAGTAATGATTAACTTTAAACCCCTTTATTGAGCCATTACTGATAAGTTTTTCTCATCTATTTCAGGAAGTACTGAATTAGCAGCACCAGACCAGAATCAAAATGCGGAGGTTTATGTCCAAATATTTAATGAAAAAGTTTATTATTATAACTGCCGGTTCGGTCACCTCATTTTGTTTGTGTTTGCCATTTTACACTATCATCATGCATGCTAATGTGCATATTTCTTGTGCCCAGCTATCAGCTCAGGATCGTTCAGGAAACCCCTTCTTCTACATTCTGAACGTAATAGGTATTTTGGGATCAGGAGTTCTTGCTTCCCTTTTTGCATTAAAGAAGAAGGAAAAGGCCAGTTCAGATGCTACTGTAGAATATGTAAGGAATCTCAGTTGATTTTTGGTGCATTGATGTGAGACCAAAAACGTTAGGGAATAATATTGAAGGATAATGTCAAGAAATATTTTTTGTTTATATAATAAATGTGATAGCATGCCGTGATCTTAGCAATTATGTTTTATTATTTCCTTTTCATTTCCTTAATTTTAGTATTTTCTTTTATATGAATCTATTATTGGTAGTGGAATCATGACCTTATTCATAAGTAATAATGAGAATTTTGTTTTTAGGATTATTTTTGGATAAACATATTTTGGCAACCGTGAGTTAGGTTGAGACAGAATCATTGTTGTGGTCCTCGGTTGAGGAAGTTCTATGCAATTATAATTATCTTTCCTTCATCATGTGTTGTGTTCTATCAATTGGTCCGACTTGCTCTCCTACTTGATGACGAACACTCAATCTTCGTTGGAGAGGGAGCGCCTCGAATCAGTCGAGGGTGATGAATTGTTCCGGCGGTGGAATCGGGGCGTCGAACTTGTTGAGGAATTGTTCGAACATTGTCTCCAGTCGCTGCAGCCGCTTCTCCGAGGCAGTTACGGACTCCTGAAGTTTTTCTTGCATCACGCCCTCCGATTAAGATTGAGTGTTCGTCATTGAGAAGGAGGGCAAGTCGGACCAATTGATAGAACACAACACGTGACGAAGGAAAGATAATTATAATTGCATAGAACTTCCTCAATCGAGGACCACATTAATGATTCTACCCCAACCTAACTCATGGCTGCCATGTTTATCTAAAAATGATCCTAAAAACAAGATTCCCACTGCCACTTATAACTGCAAGGCCTACAAATAAGTTCATGATTCAACTACCAATAATAGACTCATATTAAAAGAAATACTAAAATTAAGGAAATAATAAAACATAATTGCTAAGATTGGCCTTCATCATGTGTTGTGTTCTATCAAAATGGAAGTTAGTTTTCAAGAACTTACATTACCAAAGTGAAACTTAGAGTGCATAAAAAGTTTACGACCAGAAGATTCCTTCCATGTTCTCCATTAATTATTAGAACTACTACTTATGAAGATATAGGAATAATTACCTGAAATGAAGATATAGGCATACCACATTCAAATGTGGAAATTCCACATGTATCCACTTTTTTCTAAAGTCTAAAAGCCGATTCCCACGTATAGGACAGGAACACTGCGCCCCAGCCTCGGGGATCAATTTACAATTATTCTGCTTTTTTATTAGGTTTAGTAATTTTTTTAATACATTTTTGGCTACAAGCTAGAATCTTAGAAGTTCAACTCAAAACAAAAGGCGTGATTAACCTGTACCCAAAACTGACACAGGTGGGTAGGTAGAGAATACCTAGGAGCGCGAATAATTTTAATGTATTCCTTTCTTCCTCGCAAAGGGCTCAGCTGATATTCTGTATCTTAATGTGATTGTGTGCTCATATTAAGCTCTGACTAGAAGTACTTCATTATTTGCCAAGACTGAGAATTGGGAATATTTCTACTGTATATAATCTTTCTGAGTGTTTAATTGGGACCTCACGTGTCTTTTAATTTTGAAAAGCTGAATGTTCAAACTAATTTTCAAGTTAGATTCTTCTTCAGACTTCCATCGGACTCCTGGTTCTAGCACCAAATAAGTGTCTCTCCAGTATATTTTACATTCCAGAATGTTGTGTGATCCGTAATTCAGATTTTTGTTGGTTTCTATGCTTATTTTCTGCTGTCTACTTCTGGCACAGATGAAAAATATAGTGAAGGAAAAAGAAGCTGCTATTGCTTCAATGGAGAAAAAGTTTGAGGAAGAACTAATAAAGGAGAAAGAATTGCAAAATAATGTACTTGGAGAGGTGAAAGCGGAGCAGCAGTCTTTAGTTAATCAACTGGAAATTTCTACTGATACTATAAGAAACCTCCGCCAAAATTTGCTAAAAGAGCAAATATTAGTTGAAGAGCTCACTAGCCAAGTTGATAAACTAGAGCATTGTTTTCAAAATGCTGGTGATGAGAAAAGGCAACTCCAACAGCTGCTGAAGGAGAAGCTAGATTGTGTTGGAGTGTTGCAAGAAAGGATAGACTTGCTTTCCTCGGAGATCAAGGATCAAGAAGGTACTATTTGGCATCTTAGTTCTAAACTTTCTGACAATGATAGAGAGCTAAATCAACTGAGCTCTCTATATCAACAATCAGAGGATCATCTAACTATTGTTGAGTCAGAGAACAAGCAACTGAAGGATATACTTTTGAAAAATCAAGAAGAGCTGGACCTGAAAAATGAGATGGTGCACATAGAGGATTCGAAATTAACCACATTACTGGCTGAGAAAGATGAATTGAACAAGAAGCTTGATACTATTTCAATGGAATATCACAACTTCAAGTCCTCCATGGAAAAGAAGTTGACTTCGGATGCAGAGCTTTTGGAAGTAAGAGAGGGAAATATTCACCTGCTTGAGGAACAACTTGAGCTCTCATTGGATGATAATAAGAAAAACCGAGTATTGATTTCTGCTTTGACACGTGAGAGAGACAATTTAAAAGAAATGCTGACCATAGAATTAAGAAAAATAAAATTTCTGGAAGAGGACCTGATGATCACGCAGTCTACTTTGGAGAAATCAAGATATGAAACTTCCGACTTGGATAATCAATTGCTAGAAGCAAGAAGATTGTGCAGGGAGCTTGAAGATGAGGTCACAAAAGTTCAGGCCGAGTTCAGCGAAGCAAGAGAATCCTTACAAAGGAAACTTGATGAAGCTAAACAGGGTTCAGCAATCTTAGCTGAAGAATTAAGTTCCACAAAAGATATGCTCAGTATATCGACTGAAGAACTGCAAATTATGTCCACAGATTTGACTGCTGCATTGCAGAAATGCAATAGTTTGGAGGAAGAACTGATTGATGCTCGTAAGAAAGCAGAAAGCATCACTGCTGATATGAACGAAGAAAGGAAGATTGTATCTTCTCTGAATAACGAGTTGATGAATCTGGAGGCCCAAATCTTGAAAGAGAAAGAAGCACGAAAAAGTCTTGAATGGGAATTGGAACAGGCTACCTACTACCTCAATGAGCTGAATCAAAATGCAACAGTGCTTTGCGAAGAGTTAGAGCTTGCTCGTTCTCAGATTTCAACCCTGGAAGACGAGAAAGATGAACTTCATAAATCTATTGCTGTACATAAACAGGCTTCCCAAAAGTACCAGGTAAACATGGAAGATGCTCACAACCTGGTCATGAGACTCGGGAAAGAAAGGGAGAGTTTGATAAAAAGAGGGAAGAAACTAGAGGAAGATTTGGCTTATGCGAAGGGAGAAATATTGAGGTTACTGAGTCGAATCAAGTCTTCAAAAACTGCAGTGAATGTAAAACACGTAGAGAAGGTGAACGTACAGGAGCAAGTTGCAGATTCAAGCAGAAGGAACACCCAACGAAGGAGAAATGCTAACCCACACCAGCAAGATTAATAGTTGTGAAGCAGCTCATGTTTGTTGATCATAAAACTGCAGAAATACAGTCAAACCGCATTAGTTTTTCCATCTTTAGATAGTACTACCTCCGTCGCCATATTTTCTTATTGGGATGTCTCGCTAAATTTGGCCACTTACCAAAAGTATAAATAATTTTACCTTTAAAATAAAGTAGCTCGTCTTTTGAAGAACAAAAATGTACTTTCTTAATGTTATCGTGCTGGGGCAGAATAGACAAATTAGCTTTTATAAAGTCGAATTAGCAACTTTTACACGAATTTTCAGCCGCCCTCCCTTTCGATCTATACACAGTTGAGGAGGCCGATCATGGATACTACTGACTTTCACAGAGGTTGACAGACGTTGGTGCCCCTTTTCCTTGAAAGGAAGGGTCTTGGTATCCCCGACTACTTGGAGTCATCTCCGAACGCAGCGCAACAGAAAAGGAAATACCCATCCAATATAGTGTCGGAGCCTATTCCGCATGGAGTCTTTTACAAACTCCATATTGGATTCGGGAAGGTCAGCCCTATTCCGCATGGAGTCAACAAATAATGTATTGTATTAGAAGAAGCTCGATCAAGCCGTGTCTCGCCGCCTCCCTTAATGCGAAAGTTAGAACCTCCGCTTCGCGGATGGGTCGAGGGCAAGAGCTGAGCACTATACTTGCTTTTCCTCAGCTTCCCCTCTAGTAAAAGAATCTTCGTGCTCATTTAGTGGGATAAAGTAGTACTTATTGCATTAAGATGTGAGAGGATAATATCTTCTTTTGAACTAGAAGAGAGATTAGCATTACAATATCAACTTATTTTAGAGCTATTTTAAGACTGTACCTTGATTATATAACTTTGTTATGCTTTTACTATGTTGAGATTAAGAGAGAAAACATAGACCACTTTAATGGCGAAAATCAAGAACAAATGCATAATAAAATAAGAGCACCAAATTATGTAGTTCAATCAAGGTTGATTGTGGATTAATTAAAATATTTATTGAACTCTGAAGAAAGATTGAAGAAATTATCTCCAAATTCTTTTCTCTCAGCACTAACCACAGTTCACAATTGAATCACTAGTCAGTCTTATTTCTAATAGGGAAGTTGCCAATTAAGTCCGATTTTGACAAAAAGGTGTGACGAATAAGAAATAAATAGTGAAATTATAATTTATATAAAAGGAATGGATAGAAAATGAGGGACTTAAAAGAGGATTAATCTTAACCTTCATTTTGGATGCATAAATTCATTTTGGATGATAAATTTATCTCTAAAGAGAATACAACTTTAACCTAAAAGAAATTTAATATTTCCACTACCTCCAAATACAAATTGTACTGTGAACTGTAAAATGCATGCAAATTGCACCACAATAGTAGCAGAATATAAAGAATTTTTTCTAGGTGCATTACAGAGATAATGATAATCTAGTCTTCTCTGTAAATTTAAGAGAGAAATGAAGAAGGGTGTGGAAAACAATCAAAGTTAACCTGAATCAATACAAAAGTTGTGATCACCCTAGTTTTCAATGCTCAATTTTTTCAAAAATGTAGATTTTAACAAATGCAATACACATGCACGGGGAGGGATATTGTGAAGAAAATATATCATCAATGTAGAACGTAAACTCATATTATTGCAAAAACAAATATTACTACTAAACAACCTGGGGTTAAATAATTGTTACAACCTCGGATTAATCAGCTTCAACTTGATGCTGGATCACTATTTATAAGAATTGAGAAATATATTTTTGATGAATCCTAAATAATTCTTTTTGGTCAAGGAGGGAAGGAATAAATATATAAATAAGAAAAATCAAATAAATATGTAGTCTTCTTCTGATAAGTAAAAGGCAGATCAAACCAAAAAACAAAAACAGAATGATTAAGAAACATATACTATATAAAAAAATGTCCCTTTAAAAAATCACCATCAAAGAAGATATATACCCAGAAAAGTAGTTAAAGTGCTTCTTCATCTTGAGAAATCACCCTCCCAGAATCAAAGATTATACAAAATAGAATTCAGATTTTAGAAGGAGAGATATGTTAAAGAGGAAAGCTTCTCTTCAATGAACCACCATCACAATAGAATACTTTCTCCTTCAAATTAAAAGGAATTTAGAGATGAAAAAGAAATCAGAGGATCAAGAAAATAAATATATAAAACAGATAAACATAAGAATATAAGAAATATAAATATATCATTTTATTGATGAATCACCATCAAGAAAAGGAATTAAAGATAAATAAAGAAAAATACCATCATCTAGAGGAATCACCCTCTCAGAATCAAGATTTCATATAACAAAATTCTAATTTTAAGAATGAGAAATTTTAAAGAGGAAAGCTTCTTTTTGATGAACCACCATCAGGACAGAATTATCTTTTTCAAATTTAAGTAATTGTACTGAGAAAAGAATGAATAAAAGGAAGATCAAACAAAAAAAATAAAACAGAATAATCATTATTTTCATGGTGATTCAAGAAAAGAAATTAAGGATGAATAAAGAAAAAAAATCCATCATCTCAAAGAATCACCCTCTCAAAAAATACAACAAAATTTTAAAGAGGAGAATCATTTCTCTTTCAGATTTAAGTAATTTTAGTGAGAAAAATGAATAGGAAGATCAAACAACAAAAATAAAACAACAGAATATCATTCTTTTCATGGTGATTCAAGGTAAGAAATTAAGGATAAATAAAGAAAAAAAAGTCCATCATCTTGAGGAATCACCCACTCAGAAGTCAGAATCAAGAGAAACAAAATTCTAATTTTAAGAATGATAAACTTTTAAGGAGAAAAACTTCTTTTCGATGAATCACCATCAGGAAAGAATCATTTCCCTTTCAAATTTAAAGTAATTTTAGTAAGAGAAAAAAATGAATAAAAGGAAGATCAACAAACAAAAACAAAACAACAGAATAATCATTCTTTTCATGAATCACCATCAAAGAATATAAATAGCCAGAAAATTCATTAAAAAGAAGAAAAAAAAATCCTCCATCTTAAAGAATCACCCTCACATAATGAAGATTATATAAAACATAATACAAATTATAAAAGGAACAAAATTTTAAAGAGGGAAGCTTCTCTGTGTTGAGAGTTGTGATCACATGAGCTGAAGTTGAACAGATGGTGAAGCAGATAGTGGAGCAGAAAGTTTAACCATCTGTCTGGATAACAGATAGTGACAAGCAGATCGATTGCTGGTGTTGAACAGATAGTAGTTGGTAAGAGTGTACTATCTGTTGGGAAGCAGCTCGACAACGAGCTGTGTGGTGAAATTTTGGCGGAACAGATAGTGAAGCGGGAGCAGCCCGCTGCTGTGGTTCAGAGAGATCAGCCCGCTGCTGTGAAGAAGCGTAGGAGGAGCAGATCGCTGTTGGTACTAAACCATCTGTCCAAATGTTATCTACCTGTTGGGAAATTAATCATCCCATGAGAACAGAAAGCTTACCATCTGTTGGTGAACAGCTAGTTGTTGGTTAAGGTGTACTATCTGTTGATGAGCTGCTGTGAGATGCAAGCGGGAGCAGCTCGCTGTGGTAAAACACAAAGTGAAGCAGATTGTTTGGTGATGGACAGATCGTAAAAGAGTCATTCTCTAGCTGCTCGATAACGATCTGTTCTAGGTTTTCAATCATCAATCTGTTGTTAGCGGGAATGTTCCCGGGGGTTCTAGAAAGGGTTTTAACCGTTTCTAACGGTAGGAATCCAGCTGTCAGTGTTTGTTGGAGTTTGTTACAACAGAATATGGCAGTGAGTGGCAGGAATCATTTAGATTGTACGGGAGTTAGTTGCATCTAACGGAATCAATCTGGAATGTTCAGGAATTGCCATCTACATCTTTCTAGTGATTTCCATGAGACTTTTTTGCTCGTGTCTTATATATAGCTCGAAGCTCAGTGATTGAAGACTCTAGCTTTTGCAATTTCATATTCACTTGTAAATTTCTAGAGAGAGAGGGAGAGTGATACACGAGGGGAAAGAAAGAGAGTAAATCCTTGAGTGTTCATTGTAATCTCTGTAACTTCTTTCGATTTTGAAATTAGTGAATTGATCTCTGTTCTCCCGTGGACGTAGGCTTGATTTTGAGCCGAACCACGTAATTCCTGCGTTCTATTCTGCTTGTCATTGTTATTGTTCTTATTTCCACCGTTCAAAACCCAACAATTGGCGCCGTCTGTGGGAAGAAGAAGGAATCAATCACGATGACAACTCGATTTGATGTTGAGAAATTCACCGGGAAAAACGACTTCGGTTTATGGAGGATTAAGATGAGAGCATTGTTAGTCCAAAATGGATTAATTGATGCGCTCAGGCCAGATCCGCCATTGGAGCCTAGCTCAAGCTCCAAGGAAGGCGAAGATAAGGTGAAGGTAGATGAAGAATGGGAAAGGATGAAGGAGAAAGCTCACAGCGCAATCATCCTATGCTTGGGGGATAAAGTCCTAAGGGAAGTTTCAAAGGAGACCACTGCTGCTGGGATATGGCAGAAGCTTGAGTCATTATACATGACCAAATCACTGGCGAACAGATTGTATGCCAAGCAAAAGTTGTACGCGTTCAAGGTGGTTGAGAACAAGTCGATTCATGACCAGCTTGATGAGTTCAACAAGATATTGGATGACCTTGAGAATATTGAGGTAAAGGTCACTGATGAAGATAAAGCCATTATCCTATTGAGTGCTCTGCCTAAAAGCTTCGAACACCTTAAGGATGCCATGTTTTATGGGAGAGAGACTTCCATCACCATGAATGAAGTTCAGACTGCGCTGAAATACAAGGAGTTGAGCAAGCTTCACAGTGGAAAAGGTGAAGCTAGTGCAGAGGGTTTGGCTGTTAAAGCTAAATCTGGAAAATCTGGAAAGAAGAAATTCCAGAAGAAATTGCCAGGAAAGAGCAAGGTAGAGGATGAGAAGGAGACCAGGAAATGCCATTTCTGTAAGAAACCAGGCCACCTTAAGAAGAATTGCTTCTCGTGGAAGAGAAAGCAAGCTGCAAATGGCACCAACGGAGATGAGGGTGCTGCTGATATTGCAGAGGATCTGGAGGAGGCTGAGATGATGAATGTGATTAGCTCCAAGATTGATGGTGCGTGGATTATGGATTCTGGTTGTACATTCCATATGTCGCACATGAAGGAATGGTTCAATGATCTCCAGCTTGGTGATTTTGGACTGGTCACTCTTGGTAATGATCATGCTTGCAGAGTGATAGGCATTGGCAAGATTACCTTCAAATCCAACAATGGATCTGTTAAAATTCTATCAGAAGTGAGGTATGTTCCAGACCTCAAGAGAAACTTGATATCTCTAGGAATGCTTGAAAGCAAGGGGTATGGATTTGTTTCTGAGAATGGGTACCTCAAGGTTATGAATGGTTCAAGAGTTATGCTCACTGGTGTGAGGAAAAGGAGTCTCTACTATTTGTTGGGAGATGTCATCACAGGAGATTCTGGAAACGTTGCTGAAGATGAAAGCAAAGTTTGGCATTTGAGGCTGGGGCATCTCAGTGAGAAAGGGATGAATGAGTTGAGAAAGCAGGGAGTTATCAAAGAAAAAGAAATACTCAAGGTCAAGGACTGCGAGGAATGCATCTTAGGCAAGAGCAAGAAGCTGCCCTATCCTACCAGCAAGTACAGATCGACTTCACCTCTTGACTATGTGCATTGCGATCTGTGGGGGCCTGCAAGGGTGGAAACTATTTTTGGGGGAAAATACTTTATGTCCATCATTGATGATTTCTCTCGAAAATTATGGATATATGTCATAAAGTCCAAGTCTGATGCATTTCAAAAGTTTGTGAAATGGCACACTGAAGTTGCCAATGAGAAGGGCGTCAAATTGAAGTGTTTGAGGACAGATAATGGGCTTGAATTCATGTCAGAAGAATTCCAGAAATTTTGTGTTGAGAATGGAATCAAGAGGCATAAGACTGTACCTGGAAACCCACAACAGAACGGTGTGATAGAGAGGATGAACAGATCGATCCTGGAAAGGATCAGATGCATGAGGATAGGCAGCGGGCTGCCAAAGAATTTTTGGGGTGAATTAGCCATGACAGCCTGTTACCTAATCAACAAGAGTCCAGCTGTGTCAAACAATTTCAAGTCTCCAGATGAGGTGTGGTATGGAAGAGTTCCAGATTACAGTTATCTCAAGGCTATTGGTTGTCTTGCATATGTTCACAAGAAGCAGGATAAATTGGAAGCCAGGGCACTGAAATGTGTCATGCTTGGGTATCTCAAGGGAGTGAAGGGATACAGGCTGTGGTGCATGGAACCAGGATACCAGAAGGCTATCATTAGTAGAGATGTGAGATTCGTGGAGAATCAAATGCCTATGTTAAAACGATCTGCCCCTGGAGAAGGAGAACAGCCCGCTGCCAGAGAAGAATGGACATCTGGACAGGTTGATCCAGGAAATGGTCATTCCAAGAATGCAAGGGTGCAGGTGGAGTTCCAGAACAGCGACCAGAGAACAGATTGTCTGGGTGAGCAGATCGATTCTGATGAGGAAGATGAGCAGCGACCTGCTGGTGATGATCTAACCAACTACCAGCTAGCTCGTGATAGAGCTAGACGATCTGTCCATCCACCAGATCGATACGGACATGCTGATTTGGTATCCTACGCGCTGGCCATAGCAGATGAGGAGGGGCCAGATGAACCTAGATGTTACAAGGAGGCAGTGAGGTGCAAAGAGGGAGCAGATTGGCTTGCTGCTATGCAAGAGGAGCTTGAATCATTACATAAGAATGGCACTTGGGAGCTTGTAAACAGACCGAAGAGTGTGAAATGTGTTAGCTGCAAATGGATCTTTAAGAAAAAGATCGAGGTGTGCCAGCAACACAAGGTCAGATACAAAGCTCGATTAGTGGCCAGAGGGTTTACCCAGAAGGAGGGGATAGACTTCAATGAAGTGTTCTCCCCTGTTGTCAAGCATTGTAGTATAAGGTTGATGCTATCTCTAGCTGTTCAGAACAACCTGGAACTACAACAGCTCGATGTAAAAACAGCTTTTCTCCATGGAGATTTGGAGGAAAACATTTATATGACCCAGCCCGAGGGATTTATCCTACCTGGAGATGAAGACAAAGTCTGCTTACTCAAGAAATCTCTATATGGTCTGAAGCAGAGCTCCAGACAGTGGTATTTGAGATTTGATGATTATGTTACATCCATTGGTTTTTCCAGATCACAGTTCGATAGCTGTGTGTATCTCAAGGAAGGAGATGGAAGAGCAAAAGTCTATCTGCTGTTGTATGTTGACGACATGTTGCTTGCTGGCAAAACCATGAAGGAGGTTGACAAAATCAAGGAGGAGTTGAGAGCAGAGTTTGACATGAAAGATCTCGGAGATGCAAGGAGGATATTGGGTATGGACATTATAAGGGACAGACAAGCAGGTAGCTTGTGGTTGATGCAGCGCGATTACATCAAGGGTGTTATAAGAAAGTTCAAGATGGATTCAATGAAGGAGGTTAAAGTTCCTCTGGCTCAGCACTTCAAACTCTCTGCTGAGCACAGGCCAGTAAAAGAAGAAGATCAAAGGTTTATGGAGAAAATACCATATGCCAACATTGTTGGCAGCTTGATGTATACGATGATCTGCTCGAGGCCTGATGTAGCTCACTCGATCAGTGTTACCAGTAGGTATATGGCAAATCCAGGTCGATACCACTGGGAAGCATTAAAATGGTTGATGAGATACTTGAAGGGAACTTCAAATTTTGGTTTAAAGTATCAAAGGATGGAGGTGGAGCCTAATCAACCGTTGATGGGGTATGTGGACTCAGATTATGCAGCTAATCTGGATTCAAGGAAGTCACAGACAGGTTATGTGTTTAACTTGTATGGGACTGCCATAAGCTGGAGATCGTTTCTTCAATCTGTGGTTGCGTTATCAACTACAGAAGCGGAGTACATGGCCTTAACTGAAGCAGTGAAGGAAGCCTTGTGGTTAAAAGGAATTCTGAAAGAGATGGGTGTGGAGCAGAAAGTAATCCAGGTGAACTGTGATAGCCAGAGTGCTATACATCTTGTAAAACATCAAGTGTTCCATGAAAGGACTAAGCACATTGATGTGCGGCATCACTTCATAAGAAATATTGTGAGAGAAGGTGATGTGCAGGTCGTTAAGGTTGGAACATACGATAATGCAGCAGATGCATTAACAAAAGCATTGTCAGCGGCAAAGTTCTATCATTGCCTCGATCTGGTAAGCTTGGTGCCTCGAGATTGAGGTGGAGCAGCCCGTGAGGGGGCTGGTGCAGCTCGACAGCGAGCTGTGTGGAGAAGTCCTTGATTCAGGTCATGTAATCAAGGTGGAGATTGTTGAGAGTTGTGATCACATGAGCTGAAGTTGAACAGATGGTGAAGCAGATAGTGGAGCAGAAAGTTTAACCATCTGTCTGGATAACAGATAGTGACAAGCAGATCGATTGCTGGTGTTGAACAGATAGTAGTTGGTAAGAGTGTACTATCTGTTGGGAAGCAGCTCGACAACGAGCTGTGTGGTGAAATTTTGGCGGAACAGATAGTGAAGCGGGAGCAGCCCGCTGCTGTGGTTCAGAGAGATCAGCCCGCTGCTGTGAAGAAGCGTAGGAGGAGCAGATCGCTGTTGGTACTAAACCATCTGTCCAAATGTTATCTACCTGTTGGGAAATTAATCATCCCATGAGAACAGAAAGCTTACCATCTGTTGGTGAACAGCTAGTTGTTGGTTAAGGTGTACTATCTGTTGATGAGCTGCTGTGAGATGCAAGCGGGAGCAGCTCGCTGTGGTAAAACACAAAGTGAAGCAGATTGTTTGGTGATGGACAGATCGTAAAAGAGTCATTCTCTAGTTGCTCGATAACGATCTGTTCTAGGTTTTCAATCATCAATCTGTTGTTAGCGGGAATGTTCCCGGGGGTTCTAGAAAGGGTTTTAACCGTTTCTAACGGTAGGAATCCAGCTGTCAGTGTTTGTTGGAGTTTGTTACAACAGAATATGGCAGTGAGTGGCAGGAATCATTTAGATTGTACGGGAGTTAGTTGCATCTAACGGAATCAATCTGGAATGTTCAGGAATTGCCATCTACATCTTTCTAGTGATTTCCATGAGACTTTTTTGCTCGTGTCTTATATATAGCTCGAAGCTCAGTGATTGAAGACTCTAGCTTTTGCAATTTCATATTCACTTGTAAATTTCTAGAGAGAGAGGGAGAGTGATACACGAGGGGAAAAAAAGAGAGTAAATCCTTGAGTGTTCATTGTAATCTCTGTAACTTCTTTCGATTTTGAAATTAGTGAATTGATCTCTGTTCTCCCGTGGACGTAGGCTTGATTTTGAGCCGAACCACGTAATTCCTGCGTTCTATTCTGCTTGTCATTGTTATTGTTCTTATTTCCACCGTTCAAAACCCAACACTCTGCATTGGCGAACCACCACCAGCACAACAAAATCCTTTCTCTTTCAAATTAAAAGGAATTTAAAGAGGAAAATAAATACAGAAAACGGACACAGAATAATTGAGAAATATATAATCAATGATGAATCACCATCAAGAAAATGAATTTAAAGAGGAACAAAGGGGAAAAAGATCATTCACCTCGAGGAATCACCCTCTCAGAGTATGCACAACAAAATTCTAATTGTAATTGGTAAGAAAATTTAAAGAAGAAAAGTTATTTTTGATGTACCATCATCACAACATAATCTTTTGACTTTCAAACTGAAAGGTATTTAGCAGGAAAAAGAAACAATCAAACGATCCAGAAAATACATATAAAAACATTCAACACACAGAGGATCAAACATATCATCACATAAATAAAGTACAATTCAATTATAAATAAACATGTTGAAAACAAGAAGCACCAGTGGTCTAGTGGTAGAATAGTACCCTGCCACGGTACAGATCCGGGTTCGATTCCCGGCTGGTGCAGGATCGGTTCTGTGATGAATAATTTAGTTGATCGGTATTGGGTTACCCACTTTCTTCTTACATCTCGAAGATACAAAACATATCTGAGAACCTTCTTTTTTTGCATGCAAAATTAAAGGGTTCTTCTATTGATAGATCGTATACAAATTAATATCATAACATCAGTTTCTCGATTCTGTCGACAAGGTGATGATCTAGTTGAAGCAAACGAAGAACAACCTGCAAATATGGGTTTTTTTGGAACTTTTGCGTCATACGTCGAAGTTCTGAAGAATTATGTTCGACCATGTAGGAAATCGTCATGAGACCAACAAACGGGGCAAGAACAATTTCAACAAAGAGTTTACTAGTGACTCTGCTCAATTTGTTTCCGGTCACTGTTCAATGGGAACCATGACAACAAAAAGAAAGAGGAAGCATAAAACACCCAAACAACATAAAAGATGTGAGTACTGGATTCAATCTTGACATCTTAGCTTTACAATATCTCACAACATTCATTCGTGAAAATTTTGTATTTAAACTTTTGATGAAAAACACGTCAAATATGGCACCAGAGCAATACAAAACGTATATGGTAATGATAATCAAGATAAAAGATAAGGGGTGAAGTAGTTTTTTCAACTAATGTGATCTTCAATTAATTAACGTAATTTTCAATTTTTAATTAATGTCAATTTTAAATTTATTTCAATATAAAAAAGAAAGACTGAAAAAATTGAATTTATATACGAGAGCTTCGAAATCGTGAAGTTCCACTGCATATATTTTTTCGAAAACTGTACTAATAGGTATTTTAATTTTACAAAAAAAATTAATAAAAACTCCTATTTTGAAAATACCATCATAGGTATTTTAACTTATTTGTGCAGGTTTGAATTCATCATTTTGCAGCAGGAAACTTAAATATAGACGGGGATCACTTTTATATCGCTATATGAAGTAGTAGAATGCAATCATGACTAGGGTCCCATCCCAATCTCACCCCTAATCATGAGTGTTCTTGTAAGTTCAACAATCATAACCAAAAATTCTATTGAATAAATAATATATTGTTTTACTCTTCACTATGTTTAGCGATTTTGCAGTCCTCATAAACAGTAGTACTACTTTAAGATGCTTGCCAAATGTTAATTCTGAAAAAAAGTAAGGCTTATAAATAACAAAGGTACAATCCTAATTTGTTTGGTTGATACATCTTCTACCATTTACCAATGCCTTCATGAAAAAGACTCGCTAATAATACTCGCAGCTGTTACCTTAGTATTTCAAATGTTTTCGTCAATGAATTTTATTTATTTTCACTTTTTATTTTTGTCCAAGAAAATAGTAACAAATGACCACATTTGGGCAAATTCATGTTATACATTTAGGCTTTGTTTGGTAGCCAAGATATGATAGGCTTTGTCAAAATCACTATTTTTACCTATATTTTAATTATAAAGGAATGGTTAAGATTAATAATCTTGATACACTATACAATTTTAATATTATCATGTTATATTATATCTTAGCTATCAAACATGGCCCAAGTATTTAAGTTATAATAGGGCGCAACCATTCGCCCCTTTCCAAGCCACTAGCTAGAGTGAAGGGTAAAACTCCAATATATGGTATGAAGCAAATAGTTATTATTCGTCAATTCATTAAAGTTCAACATAGATAAACTGCCTACAAATTTATGTAGATCCTCGCAGAGTACTTATATAGCAAGTAGTCATTTGGCAAACTCAAAACTGAGATAGGGTGGGCCTTACCTATCACCACAAATGAAGCCAAGCCATCCTAAGATTTCATGCAACGGACACTTTTCAAATGTAAACAACACAAATGCTACTGATCTGGCTTATCAGGCTCGTCCTTGTCGGGGTCTTCCTCCTCCTCTTCTTCCTTTTTCTCTTCTTCTTCGTCTTCTTCATCTTCCTCGGGATCAGCTGGCATAGGTGGTGGCAATGGAGTCTTCATAGGGCTGAACTGCGGGAATATATCTGGTCTCCTTCCAGGTTTTGGTCTATCCCACTCCTGAATTAGTTTACAACGCTTTAGCCTCAAAAAAAGAAACCTGATTTTTGCAATCAAAGCTAGTAGGCTAAGAATTGACCATCAACTGCAATGTGCATTGATTAAATTGAATACAGAAATACAAATGTAACCACAAAGGAATAGTTCAAACATAACAAATTTGCTACTGACCCAGTCCCCCCAATGATTGATCAAATAACATTTCACTCATCTGAAGGTTCAAACAACAATGTAAACTATATGTTCAGCCCTAACTCGGGCTACTCATTGCAGTAGTTCACCAGAACTTCTAAAGAATTTTGGCAATTAAGTGATCACCAAACTTATGGAAGGATTGTGATCACTTCACTTATGGTAGTCGGCAAGATGTCAATATATCAGTCCCCAGGAGAAATAACACAGGTGCATTACATAATTTTCAAAAGTGGTACTGAAGCTAAACCCAGAACATAGAATAATCTATCAGATTTTAAAATCATGCCAAGTAAACTAAGTGATGCTAGCAAGCTGTCTTACGATCAGAACTGAAACAGGCCATGTAGATTCAACCCACTTCACTTTCAAAATGACGTTCCTACATAATTTTTCAAATTAATATTGAGGATTTCTGCTTCCACAACAGAAAAAACCTATTCCTCCACTCTTTCCATACCAGCCACCAAGCTGATGCTATTTAATTTAGATTATCATAACAAATAATTGATCATGCTTTAGGTCACATTAAGCATTTCAAAACATCCAACTATAGTTTTTTAACCTTCTTTACTATTCTAATGAGAGAGAGTATGAGATCCACAGCTTCAACTCTCTCCATATTCAATCCCTAATCTCAAGTTCTCAACATATAGCAAGTTCTCAAGTTCTTTGCCTAAATTAGTTTGCACACAAATAGATTCATTATCAATTTAACATCTACAATTTCATAGCAGGAGCAATAACTATTACTATTAAAGAAAAGGGCGCAGACATACAGACATCTTAAAAGAAAGTCCACAAAGAAAAAGGGAGGGATAAAAACTGACGATGGGAAAATCAAGTGGTGAACGGCGCGTCATCTTCTCTTCCTCTGGAGCCATACCTACAATCCATGATCTCCGGTTGCTACGGGCCAGGATTGAGCGGCGGCTGCTTGGCGGAGAAAGGGAGGTAGAAGAGGCCGTAAATGATGTCGACGAGGTTGAAGCTAAAAATAACTCCGCCTTCGGAGTGGAAAACGGTAAACAGAGGGACAACGAGTACGCCATCCGCAGCGGCGGCGCGTGCAAAACGGTGTGTACTATCGTACCTTCTCGTAACGCCCAACAATATCCACTCGCTGAACTACGACTGCGAGAGAGAGAAGTGGGAAGGGAGAGAAAGGGACTTAAATAGTCGAACACGAGCTGCTCCGGATCTGACCCTGACCCGGAATTCGCAGGTTCTGTATCGAATCGGTTCGGGTCGGATTTCAAAATAATCGTCTCACTGAAATAAAAATATTTATTCTTGTATTTAACTCTTACTATTTAAAATTTTATGCTAAAAATGAGCAATTTAACGATTTTCGAATAGTTGGATTTTATTAATAACAAGTTTCTTTATCACTTTATTATTTTAGTTCATTTATTAAGTTTCTTCCCTTTTTTCTAACGTGTATTCCTCCACTCACCTTCCGTTATACATCAATTATTAGTCATTACCCAATTCTGATGTCAATTTAGGTCTTGTTTGAACAGCTTTTGTTCATCGAAAGTTCAAATTTTTATAATTTGAGTTAATACTTTGATTCAACACGCTTGTTGAAAATCAAAATTCTTTTGGGCGTGGGCTACAGAGATGACGGGAAAGCAATTCTCGGGCGACGGAGTTCCGGCAAGCATTGCCGGAATGTCTAAAAATCAGCTCTACGACATCATGTGTCAGATGCAGGTCTTGATTTCCTTCCGCTATGCAATCTTTATTTGTACCTTGACACTCGGCCATATCGATCAATTGTTGTGTTATTCGACGTTTCCTATAACAATATTTTGGAACTCAAAATATCGTAGTTTGACATTCGAATTCTGTTGCTTGCAGACATTGATAGAGCAGAACAAGCAACAAGCTAGGCAAATTCTTATCCAAAATCCGGCTTTGACTAAAGCCCTTTTTCAGGTGTGCTTAGTTTAGGCTTTTCTTCGCGTGATAGCGTATTCGTTTTAGTTTTTATTAGACCTTTATGCTATAAAATATTTCCTCGCAATTTCTTTTTTTTTTTTAATAATTTTGTTGGGTTGGTGGTAGGATCCGTATTGTGTTGCATTTTGTACGTTAAGGAGTGCAAGTAAGCTATTGTAAACTCATAAATAAATGTTACTTCTACTTCAAAGTTACTGAGAAATAGAAAAACTCTGCCAGGATAGGTTTTATATCTCTGCTGTATTCTTAAAAGAATCTTTATAGCGTGTAATGGGAAATGAGGCTAGCAATTCTGTATTTGCTCAGACATGGTGCTGAATGATGAGTTTGTTGTGGTAATTATGTGTTGGAGAATTATACTCTAGTAAGGTTATTTAGTTGTGCT
Source organism: Leonotis leonurus (assembly GCA_026898415.1). Taxonomy (NCBI): domain Eukaryota; kingdom Viridiplantae; phylum Streptophyta; class Magnoliopsida; order Lamiales; family Lamiaceae; genus Leonotis; species Leonotis leonurus. Next base: position 1,637,501 of record JAPKLX010000029.1, read on the forward strand.
TATTATAATAACCTATGGCTTATATATGTTGTGAATGATAGAGCCTGTCAGGTTGTAGCATTACTAGTTTCCATAGATGGTGATACCGTGATAGGCCACATCATAACATAGAGATTAGAGACCAATGCAAATGGAGGACTAATAGTCTGATATACAGTTTGTGATCATTCTGTTCTCTTGATTTTTCAAGATGTGACATGAGATATGAGAGCAAGTAAATTTACGTTTTGCCTTTTTACGGTGGCATGATGTTCTCTTCGAGTCTGTAACCTCTCTCTTCATGCACCAAACTTATGTCCAATCAATTGTAACCATTTTGTATATCTATAGTTTGCTTATGTTGGCATATCCCAGTACATCTTGTGAAAAGTCACCTGATTGGCCCCAGAGGACAGAATTATTATATAAAGAACAAGGAATAATGGTGCATACTGCATAGTATTACTATTATCTATAAGTAAAGTTCTCATCATTCCAGTATATAGAAAGATGGCCAGTAATAGTATAGCTACTATACAAAGAGGTTCCCTCCGCTAGCATTGGCCATTTGCTCCACCATGTACAGCATCAGTTTTTAGGTCAACTACCATGAAAAAGAGTTAGAAGTTCCTTTGTGCTTTTTGAGCGGAATCTGAGATCCTCATTCAGTTCTTCACATATTCTGAAATGAATGAAGTACTCTCAATCTCAAATGATAGCGTGTTAGTCACATGTGGTTATTATAGTCCAGGAGACCATTTCATTACATAAACTTATTGACCTGATTGGTTTGTTAGGATCTGGTATCAGTTCAATGGAACCTTTCCTTGACTTATACACATTTCATGTCTTTAAATAAGTTATGAAGGCATGGGGTTTTATGATTCATCCTCTCATTTATCAGATTTTTAGTTCCTTGATATGTTTTTTCAATTTTCTGACATTTTTTAAATTATATTGTTTCGTTCATTAGGCACAAATCATGCTTGGAATGGTGCAGTCCTCACAAGCAGTATGCTCTTTTGTCTCATTGATACCTTTCTTGCTTATTTTATTCTTGAAAATTTTCTAATCACTCTGGCTTTGTTTAGTCACCGGCCATTTCATCTACAGTATCTCAGAATCCACAGTCACCAGCTCCGCCAAATCAGAAGCCCAATATTCAAGCATCAGTACCATCTTCTGGTCAGATTAATCAGAACCAAACAAGGAAACAGCATCAACTTAACCAACCTATGGCTTCACACCCTCTGTCCCAATCTCTTCCTCCTCCAAACCCTCAACCCCAGTCCATGCCCTCACATCCCTTACAACAAACACAGCAACCTAAGAAGCACCTTGGTGCCCAGTCTACGTCAATGTCTGTACCACAGCCCTCTCAAGTTCCTGGTTTGACTCAATTGCCGCAGCATACATCTCCTCAGCCACAACCCCTTCACCAACTCCCTATGCCTTCAATGTCCACGCAATCACAGCAACCTATGCCAAATACTAGCAGCCAGTATTTGCCCCTCCAACCACCTCTGCTGTCACAACCAAGACCACCAATGCCAGGCTTCCCTCACCAGACTCAAGCTCAAATTGGACCAAATCCGGGCTATCAGCATCCCAGTGGACCACAAATGCACCATTCACAGCATATGTTTCATGTGAGTGTAGTGTAGGTACTTCCAGTGACTTCTTTCTACATGCAACCTGTATTATCTTTGAAAATCTTGATATTATGCAATTTCAGTCAGGTTCAAAGCCTCCTGCTGGTGTGAGGCCTTCTTTTCCACAGGGACAGTTACCACTTCCAAAGCAGCATTTGTCCCAATCAGTTTATCAGGTTTGGATTGCAAGTTTTCTTGTTTGATTTATGATTATATGTCTACTATCTGGCTCTTTCTGCTGTAAGGTCAATTGGTACACGAAGCGTCCCTCATTTTGATTTTGCATGCTTATTATTATCTGACCTTCCTTCTATATTTAGTAAATACTTGTTCACCATAAGGAATGATTTGACTTATCTCCCTAGTGCTCTTTAGCGGTTTACACAAATAGTGTATGTTTTTCTTGAGCAGTGCTTCTTAGCAACGGAATTCATGCAATGTAGAGTATCATGGTTTTCTCTGTGTGACTTAGATACTAGACTCAACTTTCTGGAACATGTCTACGTGATGATTTCGTCAGTTTGGTTTTGATAATTTGAGCACCCATGTCCTCTTGGCTTCAGGCACCTCACATAGGAATGGATTCCAATCAAGTCAGAAGCTCCAAGCAAGCAGACAGGGGATCCAATTGGATGCCTGGCCTTCCCGAAAATGCAATGGGTCAGCTTCTAGGACCACAACAAGGATTTCCCGGTCAGGCAGGTCCTAGCAATCAGCTTCCCGGACCACAATCGGTATTTATTATGCATTCTCTTTATCTTTATCCTGATCTCTCGAGTAAACAAGGGGATCAGTGACCCAATAATCTTTGCGATTCCACAGTTAAGCCCTGAGTTAGAAAAGGCATTACTGCAGCAAGTTATGAGTCTCACTCCGGAACAGCTCAATATGCTCCCTGGGGAACAAAGAAACCAAATTCTTCAGTTACAGCAAATTCTTCGTCATTGAATAATATGTTCTATCATATTCTCAGAATCCATATATATTGCAAGTGTGCGGCCTACATAGCTAGTTCTAAATATTCAAATTGCTTAGTGTTTTCTTATCATTTTTTTCACTTGCAATGTACCTTAGATTGCGAAATTAAATGAGCTATATGTTTCTCTGTATATGCTTGCATTTGATTTTAATAGCCAAAATGGGCATATACTTCTTTCTTGGGTCATGTAGATACATCTGGAGTTTCTCACTGTCAATTTTCATATACAAGTACAAGAATTCATGGCCCTCACTTCACTATCAATCCATTTCACAATTTGTAGATGTATGTTTAAATATTTCTTCGAAGGTACTTTGTTTGTATAATTATAAATTAGCTACTTCTTATCTTATGTTCTCAGAAACACTGTTTGGAAATGTTACAATTGCCACAATCACTTCACTTGTAGTAAATTCAAAATGTACAACTTTTCCTGTGAAATACATTGCCTAAAATGGTGTCATTGTAACTCAAAAGTTTAGAGATGTTAGATTTACTAACTTGGCTGTGAAATCTATAAAATTTACTAAATAGGACAAAAACTATGACAAAATCGACAATTATTCCGATTAGCATAGAATAGAAGTCATTTGTACAAGTAATTATACACAATCTGATATTACTTACTAGTAGTTGTACAACAACTATACATTATGCTTTTTTAAGGTTAATTTTAGTTTTAAGCAGTATACAGACCTCACCATTTAAGCTTATAATCGCTGTATAACTACAAAAAAATGCTACAAAAAAACAATGGAAGTTGCAGGTATCTCTGAGTAAGGCCTAATGCAAGACAGATACTTTCCTGTGTAGCTCCACTCTTCCTTCTTCGAATGCATCATTATGCTGAGCTCTTATTCCACTGAGTCAGCTCATGTCAAGACTTTACATTACCAGCATTGTTAGGTGAAAAAACTTAGTGTCATTGTGTCAAGGCTCAGAGAAATCAGAATCTTCTTCTTCATCATCCTCCGCCTCCCACTCATCCTCGTCTTCATCACCTTCAGAACCCATCTGCAGATCCTCATCCTCACTCTGCACATGTGGATAAAAGCGTCATTGCATATTCATTCTGTTTTGTATTATGAACAAGTGTGCTACATAATCTCAGCAGGAACTTTATTTTTAGTGCTTGTGCTCATTTATGGAATCTAAAAGCAGCATATACTAGTGAATAAATCAAATAGCTTACTTCACTCAGTTCAGAAGCATTATAGAACTGGGCATGGTCCTCTGAGCTCCAAGCATCGCTTTTCTCCCGGTTTTGAGGATTGCCCTAATGCAATAAAGAAATATTTACAAAGTATCAGAAACATAATAAATACCATATCAAGAAAGCACACATCTCATTAAGATTTAACCACTGGTGATATTTTCTTATCATGTAAATCAAGAATTGGAAATTGGGATATGAAAGGTAATTCCCGTAGATGCATCTAAAAAGTGTAGATGCATCTAAAAAGTGAACTCAGTATGTGTAGCTACGCTGCTTAGCTAAGGAAGCTAGATGTTAGACGGGATCCAATCCTGTAGCTAGTGTATGTTGCTACTTTCTTCCTAGATGCGGTATTGATTTGATCAGTATTGTCATAATAGTATACCCGATGTTCATCAATTTCCCTTCAATACGTTCTTTATGGAGTCCTTTCTTTCCCAAAAGTCACATTATCCACCCACAGGTCAGCTTAAGACTGAATTTTTCTTTCTTAACCAGTCGTGATTAGGCGTTTAGAAATCGACACTGAGTTAGTAAAGAACTTTTAATCACTAAACTGCTGCTTGCTTTTCCAGAGGCAGTAATATTGGGGTATATATAGTAGAAAAGAGTACAGTATGAAAGTACCGTAGATGATAAGTAGATGAGCAATTTACATAACCGAGGAATGCACGAGAAGAGAGATCAAGAAGAGGAAGCAAAAGCAGGAGTCAGCGCCCACTGGCACCCCAGCGCCCGCTGGGGTGCAACGCCAGAGAATTTTAGAGAGCAGGGCCCAGCGACCGCTGGCCCTGCAAGAGGAAGGCGGCCAGAGACTCAAAGCCAGCGATCGCTGGCTTTCCAGCGGCCGCTGGCTGACGGTTCCGGACTTAGTTTTAACTCGTTTTTGGCATCATTTAGAGAATGTTCCAACTTGTACTTGAATAATTTAACTCTCAAATACATATTCAACTGCTTTTCTAGTTTAGGAGTAGAGAATTCTGATGGATTGAAGTGAAATCCGACTTTGGATCCTTACGTTTCAATTAGTAAGCTTCCTTTCTATGGTTTCCTTTTGTAATTCTACCTTGTGTATGATGCTTGGTTAGATCCTTACTGGGATTGTGTGTTTATGTTCCTATTTGACTTGTTTTGTATGGAATTTAATGCTTGATCACCATTATTTTCATATGTTTATGTTAAGTAGATTGTTTGACATGAGACCTAGGGTTAATCAACATTATTCTTAACCGGAAAGGTAAGAATAATAGTTTATATGAGATTAAATAATTACTAGAGGTGTGAACTGTATACGAAAGTGAAGAATAATAGTTTATATGAGATTATTAATACGAAAGTAATTTGCTAGGCAACCTTTGGTGTTCTTAATTGAATATGGATACATGATCACTTAGACATTGAATAGGAATTAGGCATCTGATCCTAAAGCTTCAATCTGTTGGTATTCGTTTAATTACTTTTTATCTTTATTTATAGTTGTTACATCTCATAGTCATAGTATGTTTAGGATTTCATCTTTCACATTATAGTATTCGCACTTGATAGCCCTGCATAGTCTTCCTTTGAGATACGACATTCGGGTCGGCTAACCCGTATAGCGTTTTATTTAATCAATTCAAGATATGTTTGTAGTCAAACAATAATAATCCAATAATAACTAGGTTACAACAGTGTGCAAGAAGAGTTTCTTAAGTGACAGGACTAGGTTAGAGAAGATGTATCTTTTCTTCCCTAATGTAACAAACAGCAAACTCCACAACAGTATGATAGGAAAAGAGTACAATAAAGTTTTGATCAGATTAATGTGTGGTTTAGGAAGGGAAAAACTCCTCAATAAATAGAGGATTAGAGACCAAAAACGGAGTGACCGAAAAATCTTTATGCTGATGAATGATTGGGACATAATTGAGAAACAGAGTCCTTTACAAGGAGGTGAAGTAAAAGAGCAGCTTTTTTTCAATTATAATATACTTCGTCCACGGAAAAGTCTTGCTTTGCCACTTTGGTGCATCCACCAAAAAGTGTAATTTCTATTTTTAGTAAGTTCCCCTCACTTTTCACTTTATCAATTTATCATTCTGACCTCAACACAATTCTTAAAACCTGTTCCCTCCACAAATGGGACTCTTTTTAGTGGACACAGGAAGTATTATATAATGAAATAACATTAAAGGCCAATATCGTACGCTCAACTGAAAAAAAGAAACTTTTAATTGATTATAACCAGCAACCACCAAGAATCACAACTTACAATTTCCTTCTTGGTTTGCTCAATTGACCTCTCTAGTTCCGATATGTGCTGACTGAGAGCCTACATAATGACGCGAGACATAAATTATCATACATATTTATCATTAGATAATGAAATAATTCAAGTTATAGCTCAAACTTCAAAGAGATCACAAATTAAGTTATAAAGCTGGAATATTAGAGGATGACTTACTTCATATCGTTGCAAGGCCATCATACGCTTCAGTGCTTTTGCTTTAGTCAGAAGGTTTCTCGGTCTGATAGTGATAGGACGGCGATAATTTTTGCCACGGTAGTAAATCAATGAATAACCTTTTGGAACCCTGTCGATTGACACTAATATACCACCACTTTCATATTCCAAAAGTCTTGCCGTTTCTTCAGCAAATGCAAGTTCCTTTTCCTTGGATATTAACTTGACGACTTCTCTATGTTTCCAGTGCAGATGCATGTTCTCAATAACTCCATCAAAAACACCACGAATGCCTGAAGATGGTGACAAACAAAACATGATTCTCCTCATCCTTTTGTAGCATACATGCTTCATAAAAGTAATAATGTTTTAGCTTTGACAACTGGACTCAGAAAAAGTAAAACCCACCAAGTGGCAAGTACGGCTTCATCCATAGTCCAACCTTGCGGAACATAACTCTTTCCTCATCTGTAATTGTCTCCTGGTCATCTGAAGGATCTACAGGTAGCCAAGAATCCACTATTTTGGATAGCAGTTTCTCTGCTTTGAGCTTCTTTGCCTGAGCCTGTAAATGCATTAAGTCAATGGCCTTGACGAGTAAGACAAACCAGCATCAGTCACAACACCATATAGCCAGCTAAATAAGTAAATATACATCACAATATTTGCTACTCGTGCCTGGGCCAGGGATGGTTTTAGCTCTTAACTGAGTTTAAGACGAGAACAAAAGTGCGGTAATGTCAGCTGAATATAATGATGTAAAGGAAACAACACTAATAGATCGATTGGCTCTGGCTCGTTTCTGCAACATTAAAATGGCAATTGAAGAAGCAGTTTAAGAAAGCTATTTGTCCCTTTCTAACTTCTAAGAGCAAATTCCAAGGACTAACAAAAATGGAGATGCATGCAACACCTTATCCAAATTTAGTCATTATTGAGTAGAAAAAAGAACATTGTTCTCAAAAGTTATAGTTCATGTCTCAAGCATATTTCAATTAACAGTCTTTACAGATACAAAAATTGTCTTTATATTAGTTATTTTACTTGCTTAAAGCTCTTTATTACTTTTGCATGGGTACATTAAAATAGGCACATGCAGATGGATATTTGTTGCTATGGAAACAGGCAAACATATCATACAGAACAAATGCAGGAGAGAATTATCCACAATGGTATTCCAGTTGATCATTCAGCAAATGAGACACTTACAATAGAGAGTTTATGTTCAAGTCGCCGGACCACTCTGTCATGTTTAGCTCTGGATGCCTCTTCTAGCATCTTTTTATGTTCTTCAGCAGATACTTCTGTTCCCCATCGTGCCTGAGCCTCATAAAATTCTGCCAGTCCCAACCAAAGCTCCCTTCTCTTCAGATACTGGCAGAGGTACAGGTCCTCCTCTAACTTTTTCTTCAACATCTTGTATTTGCTTTGTCATTTCCTGTCTCTCTGCTAAAGCACTAGCCACAGTGGGGGGTAGAAAATCCTTCCCGCGGTACATAACTATGAAATATTTGTTTCTTAGAAGTAAGACTCCCCCTGTTAATGTCTACAATAAACAAATAGAGGAAAAAAGTAGAGAGAATTTACTAGACATAGAAAGAAATAAACTGAAGGGACAAAAAACAAGCACATGTAATCTAACTTTTCTTATGTACCCTTATTTGACCAAAAGGCTAAATCCACATGCTTGCATGATTTCCTAGTGAGAAACAAAATATACAACGAGCTCAAAATCTACTGGAATGAACCAATTGAAACACAACAGATTAGATACTATTATCAAATAGGTTACTGAACACATTCAATAAGCATACCTTCAGTTCCTCAGACATAATTTTGTTATTTGTGTTCTGGATCCCACGCTTCACAGCAATTTTCACAATTAAACTTTTCTCCCATAGCTTAATTATGGATGTAGCTAAACCTTGATGATTTCGATTTCTTCCTGAGAAATTAAACAGAGAAAATAAATTAGAATATACTTTACTTGGAGGAACATACGCGGGCTAAATTACCAAGGGCAAAATGGCAGGGGAGCGACTTAGCAAGCTTCCGTAAGTTGGTCATCTCAGCATTAGTTAGCCGTGGACGCATTCCAGTAGGAAGAAGCCTAAACGGTGTCTTGTATCCAGGAATAGTCGGAGGGAGTAAATCAGCATCAACAGGGAGAACTCCAGTTCCCCACCATTCTTCGAACCTAGGTCCCAAACCATCTAATAAGATGTTGTATTCAGCTTCCTCTTCTGTTATTTTTCTTATCCGGTTAGGTATAACCGGATTGTAGTTCACAAGAACCTGAGATTTTCCATCACTACTTTTTGTGGCTGGATCGTCCGTGGAGGAAACAGCAGGGACAAAAAGCGTGTCATGTTCACTATGTTCTCTATATGGCCTTAATCTAGGGCCCTCGTAGTTAGCTCCTCTATACACCACCATAACACTCCCAGATCTCCAAGTGACTAAACCTCCAGTTCGGCGCTGAGGGAGAGAAAAGGCAGTCAGCTTTTAAAACTTCAGTACATATTTCCTTACTAAAATGAGACAACAGTTAATTAAACTAGAATGGATGGATTAATTTTCGTAGTTGCACTAAGGGGAGGTATTGGCATGCATGGATTATAAGTTCAGATTATCTTCACTCTTGTTTTACAAAGACTCAATTTTTGCAAGCCGTAGATAAAATGAATGGCATTATGCATGAATTCAGATTTATGTGGAGAAAATGTGAATGAAGTAAAGGAGATTTAAGATTAAGAGAATAAGAACAGAAATGCAGTCACGTTAGAAAATTCACCAACCTCAACTATTTCATGTGCGGTCCTCATATCATGCGCCAATTCTTCATGAAACTTCAATCTCACAAGCTCACACCTCCTCCATTTCTCATGTATCTTCTCCAGAACCGCAGCCGTGACCCCGGCCTTCGCCACACTAACCCTCTCCCTCAAAGTCATCCCCATTCTCCGCAGCCTCCTCAACTCTGAGTCTTCTATCGTCAGTTCCGCCAATGAAGGCGCTCGCATTGCCCTCTTCCTCACTCCAACTTTATTCTCCACCCCTTCTTCATCCTCCTCACTCGCACCCCTCTCCCACGGAAGCAGCGACTCGGGATCGACATCATCGTCTTCCTCTAGAATCGTGTCCGGTCTAATCCAATCTCTTTTCAACAAATCTCCCAGTTTCTCATCCCCCCATTCAACATTCTTCGAATCAATCGAATTCAAGTCACCTTTCTCCAAATTTAAGTCCAACTCTCCTCCCTCATCATCATCATCCCCCTCATCGTCGGAGCCTAAACCTAAATTCCGCAGCCGAAGAACAATTCGATCAATCGCCGTGGTACCTCCAGGAGGTGTTACCAGTTTCTGTTCGGGCTTCTTCAGAGGAGCGGCTTTAGAGCGCGGCGGCGTCCCCGTTGGAGGAGACGGCCACTTTTTTATCCATGTTGACGAATGCCTTTGGGAAATACGGGGCTTTCCGGGAAGCGTATGGGTAAATTTGGTGGAGCTGAGAGAAGAAGATAACGGTTTGAAAAGAAGGCCGTGGAGACGCGGCGGTTTGCGGCGGGGAAATGAGAATGTGGAGAAGAGGTGCGGGTGCAGCTCGGTGAATTTGGCCGTTGAGAGCGCCATTTTGGCTGCAGAGCCCTTAGCTGAGCTGAGCTATCACTGAACTCTTGAACTAAAGGTTGTTGAAGATGATGATAGAAAATCTTTTTTGGATAATTTGAAAAAAATAAAAAGCGTATATTAAATTGGTTTCAAAAGGAAAACATATACATATATGTTATTGAGCTACATAATTTATTTTCAGATATTAGCCCAAATTAACGATTTTGTTTCTATTTGAATTGAGGGTTAAGTTTAATTCAGGCCCAAAGCATTTTTAGAGTTGGACTCGACCCAATAATTGCTTATATGACGAATATAGTATAGAAAACTATAAGCTTTTATTTAGACGTTACATTATATTTCCTGAGTAATGATACTGACGTTGAATTTAAAATATTTTAACGATAAAACTTAAGCTTTTATTGACCTGACCCGACCCCTTCAATTTATCTCTTTCTCTAATATTCCCCTTCTTTATCTATTTTCGACACACACTCCAAGCATGCAACTGAAATCTACATCAATGGATGTAATTACATAGTTGAAATCACATAATTACAACCTAGATTTGCGTGATCGAGGCCTTCAAAAATAGTAGACGAGATTAGGTACACAATTATTAACATATGTCGTCTTCTGGATAGTTGTGTTCGTCAACATGATGTCTTTCGGTTTCAAAACCGAACTTCCACTTGCCATTTATGGATAATATTTTTATCAACAGTCTTATCAAACATCATTCCAGAAGAAGTAAGATTCAATTTCATCCGGCAATTATATGCTTTAAATTACACTTGATAACCCTCTAAGCTTTTGTTCCTACAATGCACAATCACCATAAAAGCTTGAAAATAAATTATACATTTATCTTTGTCAGAAGGATCAACAATGTACTTAACTCACCTAGTAACACAACTCTCCAATTCTTTGCCAATATATTTTATAAGAAATGTTTAGAACCACCCAATCATGGATTTGATGTAGTACAAAATCATCATTTCTAATTTTCTAGCACGAGCTTCAACACCACCATAACATCTAATAAGATGCTATAGTGCAAAAAAATCCAATCAGTGTGCATGCCATGTTGGTGAATATAGGCATTGAATGCATGTGTTGGTGCAAATATATTTTTCTTCCGCCATCTCTCTCATTGTTTGAGGTTTCTAAGTCATCTTTTGGTGACTTTGAATCTTCTTCTAATTTGATCTAAATTATTTTTATTATATGATATATGATTGGATCATCTTTTGTTAGTCGAAGTAAAATTTGTATTAATTAGTATTCAAAATAACCTTCTTTTTTTTCTGTCGTCACTCATATTTATTATAAAAACAGTAAATAATCAAAACATTTTCACAAATCTTTCTTGTTAGATTCCCTTAATATAAGCATGTATTTGTTTATGTACTCCAACCTATCCTATGATGTGCCGTGACGTGTCCAATAAGTTGTCAAGACATTTTTCACAAGAAAAAGTAAAATAATAGAAGAGTTTATTTTACAAAACAATGTACTTATATGTTAAGCGTGCACACATAAACTAATGAGTTACATGAGAGGTACAACATTTAAAGTTGGTTGATTGATGCAGTAAGCTCAAATTCAAGCCTTAAACTACCTATCTTTCATATTAATTTTTAGAATTTATTTAGATAAAGATTTTTTTGCTGAAATAAAAAAAGAGCAGACATTTTGAACTCACAGGAGAGTTGGATATCAACAAATTTCAGCAGAGAACACAGTTCATTTCTAAAAGAGAAGAATATTTTTATAGTCTATAATAATATACAGATAATAAGCTCAAAAAATAACATCCCTTTCAAGAAATATAACATATAGCGAAATAAATAGATAGTGTCTCCACCTAACCACAAGAAAAGGAAAAACAGTAAAAATGAATGTTCCATCTTCAAATGATGAAAAAGAGTCCTCCTTTCAACTCCACACAGATGTTATTTCGAATCAATGAAGTATCCTCGAAAGAGATAGATGTATCCACAATTCCACAACCGGATCGAGTCGTATATATGAACGGTACGTGACACGTGCATCACCGGACAACAATGGTAGCACGGCCAAGTCCTTCACCGCGGTTGTGCACTGACCGACCTACTACAACATCTTCCACGCTGCAATGAATTAATCATAGAATTAAATCACCAATCTCTTCAAGAAACCAACATGGGGCTATCGACATCTTGATTGAAGATGTTCTTTCTTATACATGTACGATGCACCTACCTAAACTTGTCAAGTTTTAAATTCAAGGATGTGGAGAATAAACGAACTTTTTAAGTAAATAATTCTTGCCATGCTAAAACTATACCACTACTACAGTACTACCTCAGCCTCAAGCCTCAGGCTTATAAGTTGGAAGATACAAATGACAGATTAATGTCCTAAGATTTGTACAGCCAGCACTCTGGTACTATAAATACCATAACATTTATTTCTAAGCCAGAGCAAAATGCAGGTGGAACAGCTATGTAGCTCAATGAAAGCCAGACTTTTGTTTGATCATCATTAACTACAGAGCTCAAAAGTCGAAATCTCTTTGGTTCATCAATTGTTTTTTGAAAGAACTAGATATTAATGAGAATTATCTCTCTCACGGTAAATCCTAATCCAAAGATGATAGAGAGTTAGCAAGCAATCTATGATTTCGATTAACATAACTAAATTGCTTGGTATAGGAAGGAAACCCCAACATGAAATAGCTGAGATAATCCAACAATGAGCTTGTAAGAAAATATTTGAACGATTTTTTATTTGCAAAAACTTTAATCGCAAAAGATTCGAGCTACAGAAAAGGATGGTTCGAAGGATAATACAAGAATTCCCAATTTCCAATTCCTAACACAGCCAAAGAAAGGCAGATAAATGCTCAGGAACAAAAGGAAAGAAAAATCGACAGGAAAGGAAACTCATGAACAGAACACAACAGAACTGAACCATATTCTTAGTAGCAAATACGATAATGAATCCCCCAACAATAAAAAGAAGAAGGCGTCTTCGACTTCAATTTTATCAAAGAAAAAAGTTAGAGATTACGGAGATGGGTTAGGAATTCTTACAAGGAATGTCCTTCCTAGGCGACGGATGTGCGGGATTACAACACAAAATGGCTTTCCCAATCATCGAAATGCTGGAAATAATCCCCACAAAATACAAAAATACAACCAATCCCAGCACCCATGGCATCAACATAAAACCAAGGAAAAACGTGATCGATCCACACAGCATCAGCGACAGAGAAATCCCAAGGAGAACGGAAGCGAATCCCGCCGGCGTCATGTTCTGAAACGACAACCCATCCCACCTCCGCCGTTGCGCCGCCGCCGGCAACTGATCGGATAAATTGAGCGAGGTGGGCGGCGAGCGTATAATATTCAATACTAGATAGGAGAGCTCGTAGAATACCCTTGTATGGTAATCCTGCTCATTCTCTTGTTGCCTCCCCATCATTCTCACAAAATTTCAAAGAATTGTATAACAAGAATTGTGAAGGCGATAGACAGACAATCTTAAAGATTGGGGAGATTTTGTACAAAGACCGAGGCGAGTGGATAAACTCTGTATTTATGACAATTGAATGGATATACACAAATCGTATGATTTTATCTGTTTCAAATATTATTGGGAGAGGGAAGCTTAGCTATATAGCTTTAAAAGGGAATTAATATCTTTCCTTTTGAGATACAATGAAATAAAAAAGGCAGAACTGATAAGAGAAATTGCAGGCGCGGCGATCCCAATACGCGACTACGCCTGTTATTTTCTTTTTTATTTTATTTTTATTTTTCTATAAACCCCTTTGCCCTCTTTCTGACCCCAGGAAGAGGAATAGTTCTATTATCTTATCGTCAACTTTACTTTTCTTTATTAAAATTTCCTTTTTGGGAAATTTAATGATATGGCATGTAAGATTGATTTGATTCAACCCAAAATGGCTCTCTTTCTTTTACTTGTGGATTAGGCAGCCTGTGTTTCGTGGGGATAAGACTTACACGTCGATGTGTCACCATGTTGGAATTTTTTATTGCATAAATAAATTGTATTCAATGAATACAGTCTGGAATCTGGTATTTATGACGGAGTATTCGGTACTTGTTTCTCACGCGCTCTCTACCCGACTGAAAAGCAGTAATGACTTATCCAGTTCCTCGCCGCTTCCACCACAGCCACATGTTTGTCGGCGGCGCGTGAGATGCAAATGCTGGCCTTTACACGTGGCTGAAAGGGATTGGTTTGTTATACGGCGCATACGTGTTGGTTGTGCATCCACCTATGCAACAATCTTTTTCTTTTCTTTTCTTTCATAATTTAAAGTTGTGTGGGGATGTATATTTATAAAACTAGCTAATTTCAATAATGAAAGTACTTTTATAATGGTGATAGAGAAGTTTCATAACCACTTGTCCAAGCAAATGTTATAAACTTATAAGTAGCTATAACATCCAATTCATCACCAGTTGCAAAAGATATGGTTGGCGGGGCTAATATTAAATTAAAAATAAATTTTATTAGACTTTATATTCATGATAGGAACATAAATTTTTACATAATTATTTGTTAAAACTATAAATGATACTATAAGTTTATAAATATAAAAATCTAAAAATTGTTTAATAGGACTGTTTGGCTAATCTTATAAGCTCCTTAAAATAAGGAAGTTGTTTGAACTTATAAATTTCTTAGCAAATTGAGTTCTTTAAGAGTTTATAAGTTGTAAAAATATGCTCTTAAAGTTTATAAGTTCTTAGAAAAATAAATAGATTCACTTCAAATTTTTTTTCCAACTTATAAACTCTTATGATAGCTTATAAACTCCTATTTAAAATAAGTTTAATCAAACACCATCTTAGTTATGTCCATCACAAAATTGAAAAGTTAACACAATTGTGAGAGATTTTTAAGGATTTTAATTTGAAAATCAGTACTCCATCGATATCATTAATAATGGTACATTTTGACTAAAACAGCGCGGGTTCAATTTTCATCGTTCGGCCATGATTTTGCATTTTTTTTTGCGATAAAAGGGTATCTTTAGTGAACGTATCATAGTTTACTCCTATTTTTTGTTTTTGTAAAAATGAATAAATAAACTATATTTTCTCACATATTTACTTACTACGGTGACGAACAACCAATTTAGATATTCACGACTAAGAAGTATAGGATTCACTTTCGGATAGTTCTTGAAAAGAGAAAGGGTAGAATGCCAACAAACAACAATAACGAAAAAAAAGAAAACAAACAATAATAAAGAATTAATGTCTTTTAAAAATGCATTTAGTTAAACCACATTTTTCTTTGTGATAATTTTTTGGTCAAATTGTGTCATTATTAATGAAATACATAAATATTAGTCCCTCCGTCCCAACTAATTTGAGTTGTATTCCTTTTTGACCGTCCAATTAGCTTGAGTCATTTCCTTTTTAGAAAACCTTTATTACACACACAAATTTAAATAATACATATTTTTATCATCATTTTATACTTTAAATATATACTCAACATACACTCTTTAACTCCTTAATTCTCGTGTCGAAAAAAAGTGTCCCAAACTAGTTGGGACGGAGGGAGTAGTTCGAAAGTTGTCTCTTTTATATCACTAAAATGATTGATAAAAGAGAGGCCAGCATCATAATTCAATTTTTTAAGTTTTTTATATTTATCCTTTAATTTTCATCATTTTTATTTTTATTATGAATAATATATTATATCTTTAAAAACTCAATGTATAATATTTATCTCATTTAAAAAAGTAAAAAATATTAAAGAATAAAAATGAGAAATAAAACTTTAAACTATAATATTTTTATCTCCCATTAACATTTCTTTAGAAAGATATTTAAAATATTATATTTAAGATATATTCAATCAAAACTAAACCATCAATTTAATGAAATAAATGTTTAATTGATTTTAGCTATAAATAATATATTTAAATTTTAATTTTGGCTGACATGTGTAAATTAGAAGAGACAAAATATAAAATAGTCAAAAAAGATTATAAAAGACAAATAATAGCCACCAACATAGTAATAGTTAAATTATAGCCATTTATAAATTTCTTGTACTAAAATACTCTTGTAATTATATTTTACATTTTTGAGTATGAATAGTATGAATTGTATCGAATCCTACCATTCATACGTGATACTTAATTTTATTAAACTGTATGTACGTATGAATAGTATGAATTGTATCGAATCGTACCACTCATACGTGATACTTAATTTTATTAAACTGTATGTATGTATGAATCGTATGAATGAATATTATTCATACCTTTCATACCATTCGTACCATTCATACAATTAAGTAGAATGGTATTTATGATAATTCACATTCAAAATGGCTAGAATTTAAATAGTAATGTTTATGGCTATTATTTATCTTTTACTATCTTCTTTAGTTAGTTGTATAATTAACTCAAATTAGAATGTGTGTGGGAGATGTTAATTGATTGCGTCAAACGGTCAAAGCATTCCCCATTCCGATTTATTTGACTTGCATATGTATTTGAAATCATTTTCAATGCTGTCAGTTATGAATTCTGGATTTTAGTTTTTTAATATAATTTTTAAATCGAATTATCCCAATAATGTATACTCCCTCCGTTTTTTAATAAGCGGCCTATTTCATTTATTTACGCATACCAATAAAGTATTACATTTACTTATATAACCTCATCAATTTATTATATTCACACTTTTATAAATGCATTCATACACTTTACTTTCATATTATAAAAATATTAAATAAGGGTAAAATGAGAAAAATGATATATTTTTTATCTAGATTTTTGAAATGGAACACTTATTAGAAAACAAAAAATATATCAAAATAGGACACTTATAAAAAAACGGAGGGAGTAGAGCGCATGAAAACATCACAATAAAAAAATAGAAACGCTAAAACTTATGTAGTCTGAATATAAGCGGTGATTATAAAAGCTGGACGCTATATTCAGGATATCAATATTATACTAAAAATATATCCTTTCGTGCTAACTTAAAATAAAATTAAACTATTCATATTTCTTCAATTTAATTAAATTATATTCTGATCAATAAATTTTAATCAAAAAAACAACAAATTTTCTATTTTAAGAAATAAAAATTTTATATAAAATTTATACGAAAATTATCTAATCTTTACTATTGACTTAATAGCGACATAGTGTGACTGGGGGAGACGAGTCTCACACTAATCAATTTTCCAAAATAGCAACAACTACTTTACTACATATTCTTGAGAGAAATGTTATGAATCATAAGAGCATCTACTGTTGTTGTGTTTTGGGAAAGTTGATGACTTGGAAGAATGGAGTGATGTTTTGAGGCAACACAAAAATGAAGGGGTAGGAAAAATGCTACCTAGTTAGTAAAATGAAGTGTTCAAATTACTTTCAAACTTTTATATTTTCTTAATTTTATTTTCCATTAATATTATGATTGTGGAGTCCATTAAATAGTTAAATTTAAGATAGTACCATGGTGGAAAAAAATTAAGATAATTTAAAAAGTTAATTTAAGATAGCACCAAAGTGCAAAAATGCACTATAGTGTAATTATCCTAAAATGACTATCGTATCTTGGATACCAAACATAATCTAAGTTCATTCAGATGAATATGGAAAATAGAAGAGATTTGGGAGTATAGTCAATGAAAAAGAAAGCAATTCTTTTGCTGAAAAATATTCCCTCCGTCCCATTGATATTTGTGCCACACTAATACACTATACTTAAATAAATTAATACACTAACAAATAAAATATTAATATCCGTGCTGAAAAGAATGTAGCTTACTTTAATGGGACTGAGAGAGTATTACGATGCACATTTGAGTTTATTTATTTTGCACCTTGGGAACCGAGAGATGAGAAGGCAAGCAACAATTGGAATTCATATATTATTCTACTATATATCTTCTTCAGTATCCTCCCATTTCTTGTAGTATTATCTTTACTTATTTATGATTACCAGAAAATACATCATTAACACAACAATTAATGTTATAAATAATATTATTACGTGTACATTACTTTAAAATATTTATGTATTTATTTATATCATGTAGTATCTTTTTATAAAGTGAAAAGAATATATATATATATATATATATATATAAATATGCTTCTGTTTTGAACCTTACATTTTTTTTCTTGGCCGTTTCTCTTATTGTTTTCTTTTAAGTTATATATTCTATATATTATACGTTCATTACTTTTGTTCAATCAATGATGGAATCAAATCATATTACAACAAGTTTCCTATAAATGAATTAATGTGTGGTTTAGAGATGCGACCGTGTCGTCTTATTGACTTCTATGGTAAATGAAGCAGTTGACATGTGCAGATATATAAGAGTACAAATACAATCATGTAGATTACCACTGTCAATATTTCATGCACTTAAACTCATTGTAGGCTTGTAGCTTATCATTGCCTCAAAGTTCTCTCTCTGGATGCGCACAGGAATGAATGACTAAACGTAGATTCTCAGGAAGAAACAGAGAATCTTGAATATAATTATGTAAAAAATGAAAACTGGGGAATGTGATATTCAGGACTCATATTTGTGTAAGTTGACCAACTGTGCATGTATACTTGTTTTGTTTTTGCGACGGTATCCCATGCAACCTATATTATTATTTTCTTTGTTGTCTTGTTTCATATATACACCTTCATACCAGTTCTCTGTGAACTAGTGTTGGAGTGTGGAGGCTGACTGGACACAATAGTCCAACAACGGCGATCCAACTCGTCTCTGAGTCGGACCGGGGTTCAAGACTGCCCCTGAGGCGTATTTTTTAGGTCCACGCCCATGTTTTAATTTTAATGAACTTTAGGATTAAGATTTTATTGCTATCTATAAATAGCAGTTTTCTTTCTTATACATAACGGGTCTTTTCTCAACATTACGATGCATTGTTCTATTTAATATACCGTAGATTTACTCAATCACTATACGAGTTTATTATGAACTTGTAGACAACTTCTGAGTAGTTTTAATCATCACCACCACCCAATTTATGACTAAGTAATTATTTTAATGATTGAATTATAGCATTTTCCCTTTAACTAGACATCGACAAATAAGGTTTTCAAAATCTGAAGTGTCGTAGTAATTTGGCTGCTTTTATTTTATTTTATTTTAATTGTTTTTGCTAATCATTACTCGAAATATATGTACATTTTGTGAGGCACTATTTTTGAATAGTTTCCACAACCGAATTTTTAAGTTCATCTTCGTAATTTGAGGCACAATTTCGAAAGTTTATCATTGTAATTTGAGGCACAAAATCTCGAGTTTATTAATCATACTCAACTGGTTCTCATTGTATCTTACTCAACTAGTTCTCCGCGTTGTGTTAAAATTAATCATTTTTTCTCAAAAGAAAATATTTTATCTATGAAATACTATTTTTTATTTTTTTATAAACACACTAATTCATTTTTTTATAAATTTTGTACCGAAGTGGCCGTTTTTAGCTGGAAGTGGTTTATAACAGTAACATACATCAGTATCTTATTATGAGAAAATATTTGGAAACTTTTTTTTTCAAAGGGAAATAATAATTATATAATTCAAGAAATATTAGCAAGTACATAGTTATGTAGCCATAGAGGACAAGAATTATACCAAATTTCGGCATTATTGATGGTTTTACCATTCTTTGCTAGGAAATGCGCTACCATATTGGCTTGCCTACAGACATGTGATAATGATTGAATACAAGTCGAGATTGCCGCCGTGATAGCTTCCAAAATGTCTCCACATAGTTTTGTTCGCTCCCCATTATGTGTTTCTATCATACGTATAGCAACGAGAGAGTCCGAATATAATTCGATATTGCAAAGCTTTTCCTTTATGCACTGGCTTATCCCAACAAGAATAGCAAGCAACTCACCCTCAACCACGTTACGGGCTCGAGGAATAGATTTTTCCATTGCAAATATTATTGAGCCATTTTTATCTCTCACAACAGCTCCCACACCAACCTTTAGGCCTTCCTCTTCCTCAGATAGTCGACGTCAAGCCGAAGTCTGCTTCTTCTCGGTCATGCCAAGATTTCTCCCCTTCTCTTGGTAATAAATAAGCTTTCGTAGCAGCTTGCAACCTGGACTTTTTGTATGTGTCCAGCAGTGATCTCGCTGCCTGTTCCACACAAAGTTGTCCTTCCTCTTTCCTCCCATGTTTATCGTGACAAAGGTCCCTCCATATTACCCACATACCGGTAATCCAAATTTCAAACATATCCCTTGTCGCCTCCTTCCTCATTCTTTCTCCAAGTTTCTCAATGCTTAGCTTCTTCCATTTTTTCAGAATTCCGCAGAGGTAGGAATTACTCCATCTATGATGCACTTTGTCACAGTAGATGAGCGCATGGGTTGTAGAGCCGAAAGAATTACGACACCGCCCACAAATTCCATCGGTAGGGACGTGGTGATCTCTCAAATTATCCTCCGTTGCGATCATTTTCTTAAAAATTCTCCATGCGAAGATGCGGATCTTTGGAGGCACGTCGAGACTCCATAGGAACTTCCACCACGAGGTCAAGCTATGTTCTGTCGTCGACTCTGGCGATGTGAAGAAATCCGTGGCGACGAGGTACCCTGTTTTCACCGAGTATTCCCCCTTTGGTTTGTAGATCCATACCCTCTCATCTTCAACATTATCTCCCCTTATATCCACTTTTAGGACCTCATCAATTTCCACCGGAAGAAGATTAGCAGATAGCTTACCTTTATCCCATTGCCTCATCTCGTTAAACAAATCAACCACCTTCATGTCTTCGTGGCCATCTCTTTTACTCAATAAGCGACCTGAGTGGAATCCCATGCACCAAGCATCCTTAAATACTCATACTCTTTTGCCGTTTCAAATTCTCCAACGGATTCCTTCATGAAGAAGCTCTCTTTCCCACATGATGGATCTCCAAATAAAGGATGCATTGCATGAGGCTTTCGCATCCATAAGATCACAATGAGGGTAGTATTTTGCTTTGAAAACTTTAGTCACGAGAGAATCTGGAAATCTAATGAGTCACCATGCTTGTTTTGCCACAAGTGATTTGTTAAAAGCAACCAAGTCTTGAAAACCCATTCCACCCTGGCTTTTTGGGAGACACAACATCTTCCACGACATTCAATGCATGCGCTTTGCTTGCTCTGTGTCTCCCCACCAAAATCTAGCACACTCTCGCTCAATATCATTGCAAATCGTGACTAGTACTCGGAAGCAAGCCATGGTGTAAGTGGGTATAGATTGGATCACTGACTTGATGAGAACTTCCTTGCCCCCACATGAGAATGTTTTATTCATCCATGTGTCCAGTTTGTTTGCGACTCGTTCCTTCAAAAACTGAAATTTGATCCACTTCTGCTTCATTGAAAATGTAGGTAAGCCAAGATAGATGGAATGTCCCGTGAAGTGACGCAGGATGTTGATCAGAGATAGGCGGACTAAGTCGGCGTGTGTCAACGACAGGTGGAATGTGTCGTGATCCGGAGCATGGAAATGTATCAGCTAAATCATTGATCCACTTCTTCACCTTTGTTAAAATTCAAGTCTCAAAAGCATATTTTTTTTATCAATCTCATTCATAAATGCACGGTCACAGTCGGTTAAAGTGTAGTGTCGCTCTTCACTGCTACTAGATGATGCATGAGTCGGTGGTGCTTTAGGCCTCTTCCCAGTATCACGACGTCGACGAGGTTGTTGTCTATGATCAGAAACATCTGTATCATGCACGTCTTGTGTCTCGGTGCGACTCGTGCTCCTCCTCCCACGATGTACATTTACCTGATTTGATGAAACTTGTTCACCTCTTGTCACCAGAGTGGTCGGAGGTACGTATATAACACCAAGAGGGTGTTCGCAATCTAATGATCTCCAATATGACAATGTGAGTTCCGTCTCGTCAGGATATATGTTGTGGATTTCCACACCCTAAAATTATTTTAAAAATATTAATATTAAGTTAAATAATATAAAAAAGTATTAATTGATTAAAAATAAATAATTAAATGTAATATTACCTCTTGCTCAAATATTTCATCGATACTCTTAAAACCTTGTGAACAAAGTGGTATTGTCTTGAAAGTCCATCTCAAACATCTTGGATAGGATCCCATCCTCGATAATCTCTCAGTTATGTTTCCCAAAGAAGGAACCACCTCGAGACCCCAAATCATCAAAATCCATGCAGGTCCGTAGAAATGATAGGAGAGCGTATCTTGTGTTTTGGATACGTAGTTTGTAAGGATTTTATAAGTGAACGCGCCCCATGGAAATTCACTCTATGCCTCCAAATCATCAACCAAAATCCACATCCAAGACAGAATATACTTCGTCGTGTCCAATCCAAACATAACAATATAAGCCATTAAAATATTAGCGACACGGATGTATCCATCGCCATTAGGATCTGGAATGGGGTGTTCTGTATCTGAAAATCGTCTAAGTAATACATCACCCCTTAGATGCACACCATTACAAAACAACATATATACAGGAACACCACTCGGATCGTATGATACGAAAGTATCAAAATCAGACGACCCAAATCTCAATCTACTAATAAGAGCATAATCTTGATAAGTGAACTCTATATTTTTCCCGCACATATGAAACCATAACCCAATTGGTTCACTAATTGCTCGGGATATAATACCATGAAACGTTTGTCCCGACATTTGACCCGGATTCCATGAAATCAAATGTCCAAAAGGACCCCCTATAAATCTCTGAAGTAATTCATCACCACCAATTGATATAAGTGTACTTTTAATCTTCTTTATTGTATTGATCTTATAATAAGTGCTCACTGATGCAATCTTATTTAATGAGTTAGGTCTTCTATACGGAATAGATACCTATTAAAAATAATAAAAGAATATCAAATAACTATGAACATTTATTTATATATTTATATTTAGACAATTAAATAATTATCTTATACAACAATATTATCAATAACATAATAAGACAAACCAATAACACACAATAAACATCAAATTAAATAAATAATATAACAATTCATGGATCAAAACTAATAACACACAATAAACATCAAATTAAATAAATAATATAACAATTCATCAATCAAAACCAATAACACACAATAAATATCAAATAAATAATATAACAATTTGCCTATCAAAAAATTCCTAATTATTCCATAAACATCAAATTAAATAAATAATATAAGAATGGTATATAAGTAAATAATATAATAAACAACAAATTAATTTAACAATCAAATAATTAATTTAATAATTTAATAATTAAGTAAATTAAATCACGGTGCAAGCAAGGGTGCAAGCATCGGTGCAAGTACTGGTGCAAGCACCGATGCAAGCACCAGCGCGAGCACGGTGCAAGCACCGGTGCAAGCACAGCGCGACGCAACGGCCAGCGCAAGCACCAGCAGGCGCAGACACCGGCAGCTTCTTTCCCAACACATGAACTCCATATTTTCGGACAAATTCAATTATTTTCAGTCAATTCATGCATCAATTCAACCCTTACAAACACTAATTCAAAATTAAAACTCAATCTCATTCAATTCACAATTTAAAACCCTAACATACAAATAGAATGTTATTAAAAAATAAAAAATATAACTAACTTGTTGTGGAGAATTTGAAGACATTTTTGAAGTTAGAGGAAGAAGAGTCGGAGTTTGACTGGAGAGTGAGGCTACAGCGTTGGTTTTTTTTTTTTTTTTTTTTTTTGTTGGGGTGGGGGGTATGAGGGCGCTAGCGCAGGGGAGAGTTATTCATTTCCCGCTAGCGCGGGGGAGGGGAGGGGTTTAGCCAAAGAGAGAGAGGATAAGGGAGGGTTATCTTTTTCTTTTTTTTATATTTGTTTTATCGGTTATTATTGTAATTTTGAGTATTATTTACATGTGTACAAAGGAGTGAGTATTTCTTGCATGGACTTTTAATTAAATGAGCATTTTAATTTTTGCCCCTTTTTTAAATGAGATGATTTTTATTCTCTCCGTCTCAACAAAATATTCTCAATTATTTTATACACGGAAATCAATATTCATATTGAAAGTGGGTTCACCTTAATGTGTCAATACTACTTTTTTTTTGCCAAAAATGAAAATGGAACAACCTTATTTGGACAATTCAATTAAAAAAATGGGACTACTTTGTTGACAAAGTGTCATTTTTAGAATGTGTCAAATGTATTAGAACAATAAGAAAAAATGAAGTTATGTCCTACTTAATGAGATAGATGTAGTACTCCCTCTATCTCATTCAAGATGATCTTCTTCTTTTCGGCACGTAGACCAAGATAATCTCCTTCTTTTTATTTACACAATATACTTAAAGCACAAAAATGTTACTATTAAAGGAAAGAGGCCATCTTCATGGGACAAACGAAAACGGAAAAAATGACCGTATTGAGTGGGACAAAGGGAGTACTATACTAAAATATCTTTTCATTGCGTTTCATCATCTTACACTGAAAAACTTACAAAATTTCTATTATATACTCCAACACAAAATCTCATCTTTATAATTTTCTTATCTTCATCTTTCCAATCCATCAAGAAAATAAAGGTCCAACTTAATCCAATGTTTTATTGGAATATCTCTAAAAAATAAAAATTACATTTTTAGTGATCAAACTAAGAGTACTCTTTTGATAGATGGAGGGAGTGCATGATAGTATGAAAAAAAAAGAAGAAGATAGGGACATCCTTTATTCTTATGCACATTAGATCCACATCTAATCAACCATCTTAATTTAGAGTTGTTGAATGGATAAAGTTAGAGCTGTCAATGGCCCCGTACGTTGAACTTACCCAATCCATCTGTAATTACGATCGCGTTGGACTTAGAATATAGAAGTTCAAAAAATGCGGGTCCAACTGATCCGACCGGTTGGCCCAATGAGTTTATAAAATTTGGGCTACAAAAGTCTAGTGATTTTCGAACTAATGTGGTCCGCCTATATTTTTTAGTATTATTTTAATATTTATTGAAGATGCTCTTATAGTGTTTATATTTTATTTAATTTTATTATGAACTTATTATTTTACTCTAATTAATCGTAAAATAATACAATGTATAATACTCCCCCCGTCCACGATCTTTCTTTCTAATTTAACCCGGCACGAGTTTTAATAAATTGTGTTGACTTAGTTGGTAAATGATAAAATGCATTGAATGTTGTATAGTTAGTGGAGAATGAGGTCCACTTTATTATGTATAGAGTAGTGAGTGGAATAAGAGGCCCACATTAATGATTATATATATTGAGTAGTGTGTAGTTAGTGGAGAATGATGCCCACATTATTGATGATGTGTTGAGTTGTGAGTGGAGTAAAAGATTGCCAAAAATAGAAAGTAAGTGGGAAGAAACTTGGTGGACGGACCAAAATGACAAAGTGGGAAGAAAGATCGTGGACGGAGGGAGTAAGATATCTGATTTATATGTTGATACAATCTTATTTTTCGAATTTTAAAAAATATAATTAATTAAAATTATATTTTAAATTTGTATAAGTAATATTTTAACTCATGGACCGATTTGATCTGGTAGCCCAATGACCCGTAATGGGCGGATATATATGGACTTGAATTCCAACATCACATACCAATTCCAAGCCAGCCTGACCCGACCCAAAATCTAACTCTAGCTCGATTGACTGGCTGGGCTGACCCGATCTTATCACTTTGATAGCTCTGTACAAAGTTGGCCAAAATTAAACCGGGTTGGGCTGGTCATCCTCTTTGAAACGGGACCCTGTTATCAGAGCAAGGCTCGTGCATGAATGAGAAACGCTTCTTCTTTTAATTTAATGGGCCTATAGTGGGCCTGTCTTATTAGGCTATCCAACACTGTGGAAAGTTGAATATATCATTCAAAATTACTACGATAAATATTAACCATAAATCACCAAAATGGACGTCTAACTACAATTCTCGCTTTAGTCCCTATCAAAGGATATGTTTTTATTTAACATCTGTATCTGTCAATATATATATACGTAATATGTTAATATGTAGATACTACATATTACATATATATTTGGATGACTTCTCGTAGAAACAATTCCTAGTATATGGAGACTAAGATTGAATCTTGGTTATGAATCTTCCACGTCAAAAAAGAAGTATTATCATAATTTATACAATGCTCGGACCTTTAAATATTAAATAATATTTATTGTACGATGCTTTTAACATATATTTAATGCATATATATAACAGAGATCAATAATGCCATTGATTATGTTCATTCCTAAGTTAAGCATGTGGCTAATGTAACAATCTCTTTAATATTTAATATTTATTAATGTTTAAATAATATTAAATAAACTTATTATTATTTGTTATATTTAATTGATGCTAAGAGGGTGTTTGAGTAAACTTATTTTAAAGAGCTTATAAGTTCTTGAAGTTTATAAACTATTCCAAGAACTTAAAGTTATGGAAATAAATTGGGGTGGAGTTACTTATTTTTTCGAGAGTTTATAAGTTTGGAGAGCTTATTTTTACAACTTTATAAGTTTTTAAAGAAGACATTTTATGATGGAGTTGGTTTAATTCTAGAAATAGATGACATACCACAGAAGCATACAGTCCAACGAGGAGAGAATGCATAGTTCATGCACTTCAGACTATTTATGAAGACAAGATCAGGAAAGTAATTATCAAATTTTTTATGAGAATTAATAGACTTATATCAAAGTTTTATTTTTTATTGTGATATTTTCACATTTAGAGAGAATATAAAAAAAGAATTCCTCAATTCTTAATATATTGTCACGTGTTGTAAAGATTGGGCTGACCCAAAATGTGGACAGTGGGACTTAATTTGAGGCTGAGAATTAGATAGAAGAGTATCTGTATCTAAAGCACGTGAGGCCCATCAATTAAAGTAGACTGGTCCAAAAAACTGTCTGACAAAGTTGGCAAGATAGAATCCGGTCCGAACATTTATTTCACTCTTCAATGCTTTAACCTTATAATTCGATTAGTATAACACACCACCCAATAAATTAAAATATTTGTGAAACACTGTAACGCCTCAGGACCAATGTAACGAGTGTCCATTGTACTACTGATGGTTTAATAGATTCATTAGTAATTTTAGTGTTCGTCATTGGTTTACCAAAAAGCTAATCATACTGCTATAGAATCGACTAAAATCCATAGTTATACTAGTATTTAACAACGTTTGAATAAGAGAAGAGAAAGGAGAAGCATAGGCAATAAGGGATAGAAGAAAAATAAATTGAGAATCTCGTTTCTTGAATGAGTACAGAAGGGAGGTAGCTCTCTATATAGGAGTAGGGGTTAGGTAGTTATGTTTATAACCAACTCCTTTATCCTACGTGTACAACAAGAATATAAACAAACTAATAAAAACGTGTTCGATAAAACACGCTTAAATCACAGTTTAAAATTCTAGCCCCTATCTTCAACTCTTCTCCACTTCTTCTCCCGTAGCTTTTCTTCTTATCCCTCTTCAATTCTTCATACTCCCCCTCAAGATGGGAGAAGATATTCATCATTCCCATCTTGTTGAGAACACCATGAAATGCAGCTGGATGAAGGGTGGTAAGGATGTCTGTGTTGAAAACAGAAGTACTGAATTACAGAATAAACTGAAGGAGAAGTGAGATTACAACGAAATAAACTGTATTGAAAAAGACAGAATAAAACCACACGAAAAACAGTTTAATAGCCGAGTCGAGTCTCCTCTTTCCGCAAGACTGAAACGCCAAGGTAGTGCTTCCTTTAAACGGCGGCAGTCTCCAAAGATGAAACGGCTTCGTCTCGATCAGTAGCAGCACCTCAAACTGGTCGGGTTCCGGCGAACTGGACAAGGGAGCTGGACAGAGCTGGACAAGGCAATGTGCAGCAATATGATGAATGCAGAGTGAGTATTTCAGTGTACTGGACTATGCAGAAGACAACCCTATATATAGGGCTAGACCACAGGAGGGGGCATCAGGGAAGTAATGGCCATTAAAGGCCCATTCAAAAGCCCATCAATGGAGCGGGCCGTTACGGGAGTTACAGGCGTGTGCCAGCCTCGTGCCAGCCACATGCCAGCCACGTACCCGGCCACGTACCCGGCCACGTACCCGGCCACGTGCGGGGCCACGTGCGGGGCCGCGTGCGGGACCGCGTGCGGGACCGCGTGCGGGACCGCGTGCGGGACCGCGTGTCGGGACCGCGTGTCGGGACCGCGTGTCGGG
>JAPKLX010000029.1:1670627-1724616 GCA_026898415.1 Leonotis leonurus
TCACTTTATTATAGGGTCAAACCTTGTTGACCACCACGATTCCAACAGTCTGCGAGTTGATGAGTGCTGTTAATGTGCATAGGCTTGATGGTACCATTCAGGAATTTTTCCCTGATAGAGTGGCAGTCGATTTCTATGTGTTTAGTCCTCTCATGGAATGTCTGGTTGGAGGTAAGATACACGGCAGCTTTGTTATCACAGAACAAGGGTACATGTTTGTTGATGTGTATGCCAAGGTCTTCAAGTAGGCTCTTGATCCAAACCACCTCACTTGTGTCTGGGCATGAAGCCCAATCTGCATCAGCAAACATGCTCGGGTTAAGATCAGAAGAAGCAGGAAAAAACAGTCCCTTACCTATACTTCCTTTGATGTATCTCATAATTCTCTGGGTGGCATTCATATGATGAGTGCATGACTGGGCTAAAAACTGACTCAATCTGTGCACAACAAAAGCTAGATCAGGTCTGGTGATGCATAGGTATAGCAGTCTACCAATCGGTCTCCTGTATTCTTTAGGCTCTTTTAGTGGTTCTGAGCCTAGCTGTTGTAGTTTAAGGTTGTGATCCATGGGTGTATTGTAAGGTTTGCATCCCTTCATCCCTATGTCTTTAAGAAGGTCCAGCTCATACTTCCTTTGGCACAAGAAAATTCTTTTGTTGTTTCTAGCTATTTCCAGTCCTAGGAAGTACTTTGGCTTTCCTAAATCCTTGTACTTGAAGTGTTGCCCAAGATAACTCTTGAATGAAGTCATTATACTATCATCATTTGTGGCAATCAAGATATCATCAACATATATAATTAGGGAAAAATAAGAACTGGGAGTTTCCATAAAATAGAGAGAGTGATCTCCTACAGATTGTGTGAGACCAAAACCTTTTAAAACCTTGGAGAAGGTGAGGAACCATTGTCTAGATGCTTGCTTTAGTCCATATAGAGACCGTTGTAGTTTGCAGACTGTGTGAGGTTGTGAGTACTCCCCCTGACTGAGCAGGCCTGGAGGTAGGTCCGTATAGATATCTTCCTTAAGAGTTTCATATAGGAAGACATTATTGAAGTCGAGGTGATGCAAAGTCCACCCTTTTGCTGCAGCCACTGCTAAGAGGAGCTTGACAGAAGCCAATTTAGCAACAGGAGAGAATGTATCATGGTAATCAACCCCTTCTTGCTGAGTGTAACCTTTAGCAACTAGCCTAGCTTTGTAACGTTCAACTTCTCCACTAGCTAAGTATTTAACTTTGTATAACCATTTACAGCCAATAGTAGTTTTTCCAGGTGGTAAAGTAGTTATGGTCCATGTGTTATTGGCTTTTAGGGCCTGCAATTCTTCATTCATGGCCTTTTGCCATTCAGGGTATTTTACAGCTTGATTATAAGTGTGTGGTTCATGTATAGAAGTTATGGCAGTGGAAAAAGCACAGTGAGGTAATGAAAGTTTAGAATAAGTAACATATTTGTGGAGAGGATATGGGGATGAAGTGGTGACAGATCCACATATATAATCATTTAGAGCAGATGGAGGTTTAGAGATTCTACCAGATTTTGTTATTTTATGTGAGTTGGGGTTTTCATTAGCTTCATGATGTGATTTTGTGGTGGTATCCGTATTAGTTTGATAATCAAAGAAGTCATTATTGTCAAACTGTGGTGTAGTTTGCAAAGGGAAGGATGGTATTTTATGAGAAGAAAAAGGAAATAGGTCTTCATGAAACACCACATCTCTGGTGATAAAGACCCGGTGTGACTCTAAGTCCATGACTTTATAGCCTTTTACACCAGAAGGGTAACCAAGAAACACACATTTTAGGGCTCTTGGGTTAAACTTAGATCTACTAGCAGTGAGTGTGGAGGCATAACATAAACAACCAAAGACTTTAAGGTGGTTATATAGAGGTTTTTTACGAAATAAAGCTTCATAGGGAGTCAAAGTTTTATCAGCTAGAACACTAGAGGGTGTTCGGTTAATAAGGTATGATGCAGTCAAGACACAATCTCCTCAGCATTCTATAGGTACTTTAGATTGGAAAAATAAGCTTCTAGCTACATTTAAGAGGTGTTGGTGCTTGCGTTCAACACGGGCATTCTGCTGTGGAGTGGCCACGCATGAGTGCTGCACAATAGTCCCATATTCAGTGTAGAATTTAGGCAAAGAGAACTCAGTCCCATTGTCACAACAAATAGTTTTAATTCTTTTATTAAACTGAGTAAGAACTTGAGAGAAAAAGGAAGTGAGAGTGGATGCAACACATGATTTAGACAAAAGCAAGTAAGTCCACACAAATCTAGAGTTGTCATCAACAATAGTAAGAAAATACTTGTGACCTTGCATAGTACAGGGAGAGAAGGGACCCCATACATCACAATGTATGAGATCAAAAATATTACTGGTCTTAGAATGTGAGAGTGGAAAAGGTAATCGTTTTTGTTTAGCTAAAGGGCATACATCACAGTGAGTGTTATATGAGGATTTAAAACGAATGTGTTTGCTAAGTAATCTAAGCTTCTCCGGGGAAGGATGTCCAAGCCTTGAGTGCCAAGTATTTTCACTAACAAGAATGCTGTTAACATGCAAAGATGTGTCAAGAACATATAAGTTCCCTATCTTATCACCCTTCCCAATCTGAATCCCCGTTGAAACTTCCTGTATAAGACAACCTGCAGGTGAGAATAACACTTGACAAGAGCAATCACTTATAAGTGAACTCACAGATAGCGAATTATAGGAAAAACCAGGAATATATAAAACATTTTTAAGGCATATAGAATGTGTTATGGTGACAGTGCCAGATTTAGTAATGGGTATTTTATGACCATTAGGCAAAGTCACAGACACATTAGTGAGAGGAGCAGATTCTTGGAACATACTTGAGTTGCAACACACATGGTGTGTTGCTCCCGTGTCAAGGATCCAAGTGCTAGAAGAAAGAAAGCAGTTATTGATATACATATTATGGAAGTAAATGTTACCACTGAAAGCTGGCACTGTAGTTTGTTTATCAGACGTGGAAGCTGATGACATATTGCTTTGGAGTTTACTCTGCAAGAGCGAAATAATTCTTTGACATTCCTCATCTGTAATACCATTTGCAGCATCACAATTCTGATCTTGGCTAAGGCTATTTACTGATCTTTGCACTCTTTTTGGGTTGTTCTCATAGTTGTTGAACTTTCCTCTTCCTTTATTAAACCCTGGGGGGTAGCCATGCAGAAGAAAACATTTGTCCACCGTGTGGTTTTTGCGTCCACAGTGTGTGCAGAGATATCTATCCCTTCCTTCCTTGAAGTTCTTGAAGTTGGTTTGTGCACCATTAGCAAGCATGCTAGTTGATTCACTCGAATTTTGATTTGAGATAACTAGACTTGGCACATCATCAATGCTCCTTTGTCTTTCTTCTTGGATGACTAGGGCAAACACCTTGGATATGGAGGGTAAAGGCTCCCTTTGTATTATTTGAGACCTAACATTGCAATAAGACTCATTCAAACCTATCAAGAAATGTAGAACAAAGTCCTGCTGCTGGAACTTGTTCCATTTCTTTCCTCCTTCATCACAATCACACCAAGAAGCCGGTTGAAGATTCATGTATTCCTCCCAAACCGCCTTTAGTTTCGTGTAGTATTCATTCACATTCTGGGGTCCTTGAGTGATTTTAAACAGTTGCTGTTTCAGTTGAAACAGCCTAGCAACATTGCCTTCTGAGAATCGTTCATGGAGATCTTGCCAAATCTTGTATGCAGAATCCATGTAGAGAAGACTTGCGCGTATCTCCGTGTTGGTCGAGCTTCTAAGCCAAGATACAACCATGCTGTTGCAGCGCATCCATGCACCATAGGAATCATCTTTATCATTAGGTTTGGTTAAAGAACCATCACCAAGTGAGAGTTTATTTTTCGCCATTAATGCGGTTTGCATGCATCTACTCCAACTTGTGTAGTTCTCTCCCGTGAGAACTTTAGCAACAAGGGTGAGCCCAGGGTTATCACTTGGGTGGATGTATAGAGGAAAGCTATAGTCTTCATTTTCGCGATTGCCTTTCACCATGTTTGGAAAAGGATCAAGAAAGCAGGAGAAGGAGAGGGAGAGATGAGAGGAATGATCAGAGAGCTATAAGCAGAATTGCGCTCTGATACCATAAGAACGTTTGAATAAGAGAAGAGAAAGGAGAAGCATAGGCAATAAGGGATAGAAGAAAAATAAACTGAGAATCTCGTTTCTTGAATGAGTACAGAAAGGAGGTAGCTCTCTATATAGGAGTAGGGGTTAGGTAGTTATGTTCATAACCAACTCCTTTATCCTACGTGTACAACAAGAATATAAACAAACTAATAAAAACGTGTTCGATAAAACACGCTTAAATCACAGTTTAAAATTCTAGCCCCAATCTTCAACTCTTCTCCACTTCTTCTCCCACAGCCGTCCTTTTCTTCTTATCCCTCTTCAATTCTTCGTAGTATTCATTATTTATTGGTGTGAGATGTTACAAATATTTTTGATACACTTTTATATTGCTATAAACTTTTTTCATTTTGCCAGCAAAAATGCCTACCCCACATTTCTATTTCTAGAAACTTCTCACAAGAGGAATTTATGTGAGGTTGAGTTCACATGATGCGGATAATACCACTCTTCGTTCCTTTTTGATCAAATATATAAATGTTTCTTTATTTTTTTGATTTTCATCGAGTGATTATTTTGGTTTAAATAAATTATAATCTCGTCAGTAGGGAACAGAATAATTAGTTGGAATTGCCAAGTTGATCCCTAAAAATATCCGTATCATATGATTTTTTTTTTTTTTGACTATTTCATTACAAATTGTACTAGAATAGGATATGAAAAATATAGAACCGTGTCACTAATCCGAGACAGACACAATTAAACGTGATAATATTAAGTAATGTCACATAAGTATAGAGTTATAATTTTTATTGTTTCGTATCGAATAAATATCAAACTATCATATAATGAATAAATCTTAGTCGGAAAATGAAAAATAATATTTTTTATCAAATATTTATTGTTTATCTATATAACATGTCACTTAGTTTTAATGAAAAATATAAGTGAAATACTTTATTAGAGAAAAAAGGAAAGACGCATACATTTAATTAGGCGAGAAGCACTACAGAGATATAAAAATCTTGAATTCAAGTAGGTCCATAGAAACTTGGCTTTTATTGAATATTTAAAAGCTATAAGCATCTATCCCTTACAACAGTTGACGATAATTAATAATTAGAACAGAAAGAAACACCAAGATTTCCTTTTTACACATTCTCCACAGGAAGTAAGAGGCAAGTTCAAGAGTGCACCACAAACAGAGTAACTTACAACAGTAATTCAATTCCAAGATAACGGAAGAGGTCATAAAAACAGTGGATGTCTTGTCAAATTCCATAATGTTAAACATGTTTTACTTTTATGAGAAAAGAAAAAGAAAACACACAGAACGACTGAAACTCCCGAGTTTTCTGAGAAGAGAGAATCAAACTTCAAACCATCGGTCTCCAAACTCCGATCATGGTAGCCAGCCTGATATGTAGTTATTCACACTAGGCCCTGCTCCAGCAGCTGTCATGGCATCAGTATGGTACCTGAAGTTCATCATCACGTATGATCAGCAAACATCATGAAATATTGCCAAAATTATCTCCTTTCCTATTTCTTGCTGCTTGGATGAGACATATGAGGTCAATAGGCTCCATAATTAAAAGAGATATATGATTCCAAAGAAAAGCAACATGCACTAACCCCAGAGAGCATGCATGGGAATCATAATTAGTTCACATAATGAGCTAGGTTCTTTAGTTAGTATCCTGCACTTTGATATGGATGAAATTTCACTACCCCTAGCTGGTTGCATTTCTGCAGGCTGCCATACTAGTCTACGAACTCGAGGAAAACAACGGTGATCATTGGAAGTGATCCAGATCTCTCTCGTGTCATTTATAAATTCAGAACAAGATTCAAGAAGATGTTGAAATAATTACCCAATTTGTAGAGTAGGTTCACACTCCAAAGGGTGAAAAAAATCAGCCTGCTGCTGGTGTGCTGCTTGCCTTCCATAGCCCACATCTTGTGCATTTTGGTTCCATGTCAGGTTCATTTGATTCCCCTCCATCAACTACAAAAGCAATAAAACAATCCTCCATAAATTACTCGCTTCTTGATTAGCTTTGCTTTATTGCACACTTGTCAGTTTCAAACTACTAAAAACATTCTTCTACATGCTCTCTTGCAAAGTTTGGAACGCATTAATGCTTATCAAAGGTCTTCAAGCTTGATCTAAAAGCTTTCTTAAATTTAAAAGTTTAAAGTTTTTGAAGACTTTATGGAACGTCAAAGGCTGGCTATCTAATTCTAAGCCCATGATTCCATGATAAACAGATATGCATACCCGTTGTTTCAAACTCTTGTTAGCTTCATTGAGGGCATGCTCCTAACCATGCAAACAACCAAAATAAGATCACAAACAGAGTGAATTCAAACACGATTAGTGGTAGTCAAGTTTATAAACCTTGTTCTGAAGATCTTGGAGGGTATCCAGCATTACTTGAGTCTGCAATAAACCACAATATAAAGTAATTAAAAGCAACGATGGGACTATGCATATGAAAGTTCATGAATATCACAAACAAGTAAAGGAAGATTGCTTTATTTTATTCATTTTACCCGAGTTGATCTTATCTGCTTCAGTGACATATCAAGTTGTCTTTCAATTGATTCGAGTTCCTTGCTGTTCAAAGGACCAAGATCCTCACCAAGAAGGTTCCTGATCATGCAATAAACAATATTAATTAATTACCTTTTTCATTCTTTAATATTTATTGATGCATTGCAAACCCTAATCAAATGTATGCAATTCCAAATTACCTTTGAGTGCGCTGTAGGGCTTCATAGCGAGCTTTAAGCTTCAAGTATTCCTGCTGGCTGCTCAGTTCCTAATCATCGTACACAATTGCTCAAACATTGTTCATATTCAATTTAATTGCCAATGATACATAGTACCAATTATAACTGTTTTTTATATAATCATTCATAGTTTATCACTTAGAAGAAACTCATGAAGAGTACTGGATGGCTTAGGATGTGCAATTATTGCCAACTATAATTAGATATTTCAAAACATGCCACATGTTCCAAATAGGAAAATATAGTAAATAAATTCAAGTTCAAGAGAGTAAAATAGGGTTTTCCTCTTCTATGGTTTGTGAGGGAGATATTCCAGCTCACCCAATTTCAAGCACATTATGAATTGATTTTTAAAATAGATAAAACTTGTAATATTACCCCTTCTTCTATCATTTAAGATCATCTATTCCATGAATTTCTCATTGGTTCAATAAAATGATGACACATGACACTATTAAAGTTTAATAGTTATAATATATTTAAAGAAAATATACAGTTAAAATTTTAATTATTAATTATGTGATCACGTGTTATCATCATATTAAAATAATAAGAAACACAACATATTTAGTCAATAGAATATTCAGATTGCTTCTTTGTCTACCATCTACTAATGTTCTTTATGTTTTACCATATTATTATGTTCATACATATTCTTTAAGTTTGAAATTTGATGTTTATAGTAAGTGGAATTATTTTATTTAATATACAGAAATTCATTTAAAAATATTAACTCATATGTAACATCAAATTATACTTAATATATATAATCCAATAAAAAATAATAAATCAAGTTAAATTCAAACACTATTTACTATTCATTCTTATTTAAAATCAAATAAATTATTAAAACATGCTTAAGTTGAAAGTGTAAAGAAAAGAGGAGATCTTGTTGTGCTAATTAATGTGCTTGAAGATCTAATCATCATTATAGAAAATATTAAAGTATAACATAAAGCATCCTAAAAATGCGGATAATGAATTCCAAAACAACCTACAAATGTGGAATTAGATGAAGTAAACTATGGCATGAGATCCAATTTCCTAAATTTGTGCCTCATCTCCCTATCTCCTAACCAAATTTATTATTTTAATTAATATATATTTGAGAATAAAAAAGTATTATGATATAATGAATTATAATTAATAACTAAAATTTTTAGATATATACATATATATCATATTTTTGAATTTATCAACCCTAAAAATTAATTAAAACTGACATTAAATGTTAAAAATAATTGTATATCCTATTTGGATGAGATGAACTCTAATAAAATCTATAAAATGAAATTAAAGCATAAAAAATTAAAATAAAAAATACATTAAAAATTCATTATAAAACATAGAACGTGAGATACGCAAGTGAGACACTAAATTATACTCGGTAAACTATGGTCTCGGATTTGGTTGAAAGCTAATGAATATTAGGAACGAAAATAAAATAAAAATTGTTACAAGAAGTACTAACTTAATATTTAAGATAATTCGGAGGATATAGATAGTGTACAAGCTAAAATATTCACTTTCATAACTAAAAGATTAAAACACATTTTAAAATTTTAAAATAAAATTTACTCATTTTATAAAATAAAAGATAAAATATATTCACTTGCACATGAACATATGATAAAATTACTCATATGTTCATATATTTCATTCACTAAATACTTTGAAATATATGAACAGATAAGGAAATTTATTATGTTTCAATAATATATGATTAATTTTATTAATTATTTTTAAATGAATTTTTTATTTTTACTTTATAAAATGAATAATTCACCCATTAATCCATTATAGAGTGCACATGGCTATACTCTAATAATTTCATGCATCCAGCATTCCTTATGTTTTACAAACCCAAAAATTTTATTGCCATATTTAGAAAAATTAGACAAAGTTATATACAAGCCATTATCCCTCTTGATCTTTCTTTAATTTAATTTCATTTGATTTAAGAAATTAATTTCAAAGTTCTTATGTTCCAGAATCTCTCTTAACAAGAATTTTCTTCCATACTATTTTGAGAATTTTATCCATCCACTCACACAATTTACACAATTCCACCTCAATGACTATGTCTATGAGAGCGAATGGTTATTGTTAATACATGATATACATATAATTCAAAATTTATAATATGTACAAAAAAACAGTATTGAGGCAATATTTAAAATAGTCAATCATTAAATTAAAAAAGTAAAATAATCACTTTTACGAAACTACCCGTTCATGACTGCATACCAATACTAATCATGTTTCTGTAATTAATCACACGAGCATGTACAACACTAATTACGCCGACATTAATTATGCTCGAGTAAATGATCTTGCAAGAGTTGTGATCAACATAAATTTGAGCAAGTATAATTAATTTTGATCGTGCTTGCTCGTGCAATTTAGTATCCTTTGTGAATTGTGAACTTTTAACAAATAACTCATGCATATTGATGGAGATGGGGAGGTGGAGAGACGCTTACTCACCGGAATTATAAGAAATATTTGAAAATAGTAATGACATTCAATGATATAAACACTAAAACAACAATAGCTAAACCTAATTGAATTCATATTGCATCAGCTATGTATCCTCTAGAGGAAAATCATAAACTAGTAAAAAACATGATACTATATAAATTATAGTAATTTGAGTATGAATTATATCATTCATATTCGAGCATGAATGGTACGAATGCATGATTCATACTGAAGTGACTAAAATTTAAATTAAATAATATTATATATGTTGGTGACTATTATTTGACTTTTAATATCATATTTTGCTATATTTGAGATATTAACAATATCTTCTATGCATCTAAATATAGTAGAATCAAACACTCAAAACACAGACTTTTCATTAATAGTGGCACATCCACGACGCAAAGGAGGTGACTAAAGATGACAATGGTGATGGAGAAAGCAGCCGGAGTTGGTGAGGATAACAATGAAGAAGAGAGAGGAAGGGGAGTTATGGATCGAAAAGAGAGAAAATTCCAGCGAGATAGACCCCAACTTTGGGAGGGTTGGGTTTGAGTTTTTCTTCCTTTATTTAATTACTTCATTAAGGATACATAATTCATTTAATATATATATTAAATGTTAAATTATTAATTATAATATTTTTTTTTATTAATTTGGTATGTTCCTACAAATTTACATTTTATATATTTTGGTCTTCTTATGTTGTTCAATCTTGATCAACAATTATTTGCCACTTCATGAACTTACTTCCCATAGACCATATCTTCTTCTATCATTCATTATTATTCATTACATAATGAATGATGATCAACAATAACTTAATTATTACTTCATGAACTTGAACTGATCTGAATCTACGTTTCACTAAACCTACCACATAACAACTCTACCCTCTAAATACTAATTTTTATCTTCAGATGACAATGGAAGAAGAGCTGATGAGCATGACTTCACATGATCAAATCCAAAACCAACCCAAAGGAGGAACTCAAATATTTCAAACAACAGCTCATAGACATTTACAGCTTTGAAATGTCCAAGAGTAGTGGAGATATTCAAAGGGGTCGTTCCCCAACAAAACGGACACTCAAGCCACTAGGGAGCACAGACATATATATATATGCTAACCATCAGCATATATGGCTAGGAACATTCAAATCAGAAGCCTGCGCAATCAAGCTTCACAATGGGGATTCTCCCAAAAGAAGCTCACACCAAGCAATGCAGGCATGCTTAACAGGCTAGTCATCCCTAAGAGGTATGAGTTCTATGATAAGCAAATGAATTTGTGTAAATTCTGCTAATGTGAGCGGCCAAAGCTTTGTTTTCACAAGAGGATGAAATCGATTCGTGAAGGATAATAAGAGAGTTGATGGGGACAACACTTTGGGAAGTCATCCTTTCTAGTAATCGATGTGGCTGGCAAAGATGATGAAATGACATTGATTTGGAGATGGGTAGAAAGGCTGAGCCTGAGGCACCTAAAGAATAAGATGGCAAACCAGGATACACCACAAACGATTTTAGGCTTTTCGGAGTCCAAATAGACCAAGTTAATGATGGGTTGCTTCTTTTGATTTGTATTTGAAACAAATGTGCAATCTTTTCAAGATTTACTAGATTACGGTAATGAAATTTGTAAGTAGGGGGGAAGTTCAGCTAACGAGTTTACGCTTATCTTGGGCTAGATTTTTCGTCTAGGCTCGATTATTTGGAAACAAATATAGCAACAATTGAATTACTAAAGAATAGAGCATGAAGTATATACCAGTGCCTCTCTTGTGGATACACTTGTATCTGGAGCTCCATAGTTGCACTTCTGATACCTTTCCAGAGTTTTGAGCATGCTGCTATAAATTACACAACAATTTAATTCAGTTGAATCAGTCTACTTTCAAGATATAACAGAAATATAATCAATAATTAAATGTGATTGATTTTTAATTTTCTTCTTGAAGGATTTTGATTTGTCTAATCAGAACTCTTTACAAGAACAAGACATGCTATATGCTTCTAAAACTATCTTTATTCTCTCAGTAATCGATGAACTTGAGAAGAGAGTGATATCCATAGGGAATTAAGGAGCAACCATTTTATTGTCAGGAAATAATTCTCTTTTATGTCTGCAAAATTAGCCAAGTGAGAGATGACTAATCCAGAAAAAGAAAAAAGAAGGTAATAAGAAGCAGTAGTTTTAATCATGAGATAAAACCTCCAAATAACTGGGTATAAGAATGTTTAGATAAAAACAAGAGTCCAGAACCAAAAAATACGAGTTCTTGTAACTTTTCTTGTTGGAGCTTGCTTAAAAGTTAAAAGCAGAAGATCTGGGAGCTCGGGAGAAGGAAGAGGTTGAAGAAGACACAATTATATAATTAATTAGAATTTAAAATTCCCATCTTCAATCTTCAAAACAAAACCCTAGCTAACTGAATAAAGTAAAAGCAAAGATGCAATGAGTAAATTTACAAAAAGGTGGGAAATCACAAGCACACACACCATGATGAGGAAAGGGGATTTCATTCTTGATGATCTGGTGCCATGGTTTCGGAACGAAATTCTCTCAGCTGAATCTTGACAATTATTTACTTCTTTTTTTGGTAAAAGAAAAATACAAGTTTTGATTTTCTGGTGAAAGAGAAAGATCTAAGAGACTCGTTTTTTATTCTGTTGGAAAACATTGAGCTGAAATAAGGTGAAATTGAGGATTTTCTGAATGAATTGAGAAGATAAAAATACAAGAGTAGATTCAGCATACAAACCCTAAAAAAGTTGGAAATCTTGAAAAATCACCATAATTATGTTAGCATGAGGTGTTTATCCTCAGCACTCAGAGGAAACTCAAATCCAAGAAAAATAAGAGACTTTTGTAGAATAAGAAACACGAAAATAGAATTAAATCTTTCCTCACGACTCCTCAAGAATTTAGTAATAAAACCAAGAAAAGATTGAATTTGCATCATTAAATCATCTGTAAGGTTTCGTGAATACTAGATCGGACCACGGTTTCTCTCTCAAACACGAAAGAAGAGAGGGAGAGACGGAGAGAGAGGAGGAGGAAGGAGCTAGCACATCACACACACATACACACACACAAGCAAGGTGCAGAAAACTGAAACATAAATATAGAAACGATCTTCTTTTCATGGTTTCCTCTTGCAGATCTAACAAAACACACAAGCACAGAGCCCTATAGACCTAAAAACATTCACAGAAACGGCAAAGCAAACCTCCTCCCTCTCCTCCCACCCCAAATAAAGATAGCTTGCTTTTCTTTCCCTTCCATCAAAACAACAAAAGATTGAATTTTTATTTCTCGCTCATCTCCAAAAATTTCATTTCAAAATATAAAAAAAGAGGAAGAAGAATCCCGAGAAAGAAATAAAAGGGAAGGAATTAGATAAATATACATGAATATAGGTATTACAAGTGCAGAGAAATGAAGGGTTGGTGTTTGGGTTAGTTTGTTTTATACCTAGAGCTACTGCAAAACTCGTACAGCTTTCCTCTATTGGAGAAGATAATCAGAGCAACCTCAGCGTCACATAGAACGGAAAGCTCATAAGCTTTCTTCAAAAGCCCATTCCTTCGTTTTGCAAAAGTCACCTGCCTGTTGATCTTGTTCTCTATCCTCTTCAGCTCAACTCTACCTCTCCCCATCTTTCTCTCTCTCTTTCTCAATCACTCTCCTCTTCACAAAAGCACAAAACCGTCTTTCTTTCTTTCTCTAGTACATCCCACCTTCTTTATACTCACAAGTCACAAAACATTACATACGAAACCACCTACACCTCCTCTACTCACGTATGCATACACACACATGAAAAAGTCAAAACAGAATAGTATATCTGTATATATAATTATTTACTACCAGTATATATGATTGTATATGCATGATCCCCCATTAATTCTTGGCTATTTTTATTTTAATTCTCATCCATTTGCGTAGAGAAATTGAGTTCTACTCGATCGTATATGTATTTACATCTACCTTCTCCTTTTTTAGTTCGGTAATAAATTTATTTCAATTATTTAAAGCATATTTGTGATAGTATTATCAAATATGAACGAGTTTTAGTGGTCCAA
The DNA here is from genome assembly GCA_026898415.1 of Leonotis leonurus. NCBI lineage: Eukaryota > Viridiplantae > Streptophyta > Magnoliopsida > Lamiales > Lamiaceae > Leonotis > Leonotis leonurus. The sequence goes on from JAPKLX010000029.1 coordinate 1,684,112, forward strand.
AAGTGGAGGGAGGGTTAAAGCTGAAGAATTTACAGCTAGTTGCATTTGATCCAACGGTAAATAAAATGGAAGAGAAGAAAAAAAAAATTAAAAAAAATTTGAGGATGATGAAAAGCAGACAAGATGGATGAGGTGGGACTAGGGCCCTTTTATATGGGGTTATAAGGAGAAGGAAACCTTAAAACTGGAGAGTAATAAGTAATAACAAATGCTAAGCGCCACGTGTCGGCACAACAAAAGAGGAATATCATTACCCATATTTAATAAACAAATATATATATACATGTGAATGTGACCTTCTAATTAGACAAAATATATATTTCTAGTGTTAGTTTCATCAGAAATTTTCATGCAATTTGAATTTATACAAACTGGTTAACCCCCATTATGATTAATGTGCGTGACTGTTACAGATTATAGGTGATAATATAATATGAATAATTACCATAAACAAATATTTTCTTTGTAAAATTTCTTTTAAATGTCATGCAATCAAGACATCCCCAATTTTTTAATTTAGGCACAGCATTGTTATACTAATGAAACAATACACTTTTATTGCTGAAAAGTTGGAGTTGTAATTGTAAAATGAGAAGGATAGTGTCTTAATTGAAATAAATTTACGAGTCATGTGAACTTTACAATTTTTAAGTAGATATTTATATTATTTCTATAGAAATTGGAAATTGGGTGGTTTGAGTGTGGATGTGATTTATTATCCCATTTATGTCTCACCCTCTATTTTCCATAACCACAATGTAAGTTATTTTTTTAATTTATATGTTTTAATTTCTTGTTTTACCCCGTCCTACACACACTCTAAAAATAAATAAATCAAATTATGTTTTCAAAAAAGTTGTGACCCTAAAATGAAGCCTTGACTTAGAAAATTCGAAGGCCTATCGAATCTATGACATCGTTTGGTGTTTGTCAATTTTTAAATATGAACTAGCTACTAACTAAAAACACTAATGACCAATAAATAAATTGCACAAAAAAGGACCGAGATGGTAAACCTGGTCCTAAGCATTAACGGTGCGATGTGCTCGAGTCGAGTCGAGTCGAGGACATTTTATAAAATATATATGTTCACGAAAAAAGTTGCTTGTGGGTGAATCCATACGTCCAAAATGAGAAGAGATCGAAATTAGTAGTGAGGTTGTTTGATTTGGTTGTTAGGATCACATTTCTATATATGATGGATGCATGGCGCATATATATGTATTCAAAATATTAAAGATTATAAGTTGTGTTTTAAATTCCAATTCAATGATGGGTGAAAATATATACTGGAAAGAAACTGATCCTGTATAGAACTAGCTGTGCTAAATAGGTGATCAATCATCTCCAAGAACACACATGCCACAAAAATGAGATAGATATTTTATTGCAAGAGGTGACCCTAGCTGGATTTGGGCCCCACTGAATCAATCCTAATTGTCATTTTGACACGTGGACTTGGTCAGGTCCAACCAAGCACTACTCGTCTAATTTCAACTTTCAAAGTCTAGCTTAGGCATTATATTTAGAGCTATGATCAATTGCATGCCCATTTATCCCTCTCGTCTATGCATGAAATTAAGTTAGCTTTGAAACGCAATTTAAATTAAAAATGTTACATGAGCTGTCAACTCGTTGTTTGATACTTAGCAATGTGAAAATAATTAACTTTAATTAGGTAACAAACCTTTTGCACCACACACACATATATCTATAATGTATGTGAGTGAGTCTGGTCCCTTAGCAAGAATCACTAAATTATATATTCAAATCTATGGAGGACATGTTCGGCTTGAATAGGCAAAACAAATTAGTAGTAATATTTTCACTAAGCTACGTACACGGATGGACACTGTACCTATATATTATATATAACTTAATTCCAAGGATTATGATCATTTATATACTTCAAACTCTGTTTTTGCATTCCCAGATGGAGAAATAGATCAATTAGAACGTCTCATCAACAATTCTACAGAATTATATAATGATATTGACCGTACAAACAATTCGCAGAAATGAAAAGTAAATTATTTTCATATAAACAAGAAATGTACATATAGTGGAAATGAGTGGTTGAAAATAAACTAGTGAAGTGCCGCTTATTTAGGCGCAAAAGTAAAATAACTTCCATTTTTATGAAATCGTCTTCGGAGTAATCATTTTCAAACAAAAAGGATATTGGAAAGAAGAAATCTAAACAAGAGTACTAAAACGAATATCAAGCATGCTTAGTCGGATTTAATTGGCTCCACAATTTATAACTTTTTTTCAGCCAAGAAATAGCTAAAATATATAACATTAGAATAAGTGCCAACTAGTTGGGTAGGCAAAATTAGTTAACTATCAAGTTTTCTATAATAATATTAACTGAATTATAACTATACAAATTCAAGCCTAGATATGAAGAAGCGATATATTTAACTATATATAGATACCCTAATAAAAATAGATAAAATGAGAACTAGTTCTTAATTCAGATAGAAGTTAAAAATTAATCTAAAATGTTGATCATTGCATATTATATGGTTCATATTAGCGATATATCAAAACTTATGAATGTATTGAAATGACAAATGATTGGAAATGCATTATTATATCATGCAATAAAATATTACTTATAATATATTAATAATAATACGTAAAATGTATAAATTTTGATCATCGCCATATTCTAACCATATATGGAATGGATCAAATGAGAAAATCCTTATATAGTAACTAGGAATCAATCAGGATTATTGATATTTATATAACATATGATTTAGATTAATTTTGCATCAAATTTGTACGTATAATATATTAAAATTATGATGCATTATTTAAAAAATAAAATAAAAATATTATTATATTATATAATAAAATATTATATATAATGTATCAAAAAAATACATATAACATGCATAAATTTTCATTTATATTTAAGTCTTGTTCCATTATTGTTTTCCTACTTGTATTCTCTCTAGTTTTTCATGTGACATTTCATCATGCATTTTCAGAAGAAACGTTATTACTAACTCCGTAAAATAATTGTTACATTTTGACTCGGCACGTGTTTTAATGTAGTGCTTTGATTTTGGATAGAAGAGTATAGTTAGTGGAGTTTGGGTCTCACTTGTTATTATTATTTGATTGAAGTGTGTGATATAAATGGAAAATTTAAAATGTAACAAACATTGGTGCACAACCCAAAAAGAAAATATGTAACAAACATTGGTGGACAGAGGGAGTATATTTTATCCAACATACAAATAATATACTACTACATCCGTCCCACTAAACATAGTCACTTTTAATCAAATCTCTAAGACTTTTTAATCAAACATGATCACTTTTAGTGGAGAGAGAGTAGCACAAAAGATTAACAAACAATGTTATGTTGCTACATTATTAAACAATATATAATTGTTTAGACAATGAATTGCAAGACAAATGGCTTGATCTTCTTAGGTAATCAAAGTGGCTGTACACGTGGCAGCTGGAGCGTCAAGCAAGTAAACATGTCTTAATTAGAAAGCTTGAAATCCAATATGCTATAATTAGTATATATAGAACCATTGAGAGATTATAAAATGGCTGCTTAATTTTATGTAGTGAATATTCTTGTATATTTTAGGGACATAATTCTTACACCATAATACTAATTTCAAGAAAAGGTAAGGTACATTGAATGAGGATATTTTCCCTTTTCATTCTTTTATTTCACTGCAACTAAGTTTAGTCATATTATGATACATACGCTAATTAAAGTTCAATATGTTTTACTTATTGAATAAAACATTAATTTGAATTAGTTCTGATGAAGTAAACATATTTCATTTTCTTATTTTCCATAAAATTAAAAACCATGACAGTAATGACAATATGCATGTCAAGGTTTTCCAAGTTTTTATCGAAACCACATTATTATTATTATTATTATTGAAAATCCAATTTCATTTAATTATCGCACCTAAATTATAAAAAGTTGTTGGACATTGTTTATATTCCTTTTCAACTGTATTCCCCTCTCGTCCATAGAATAAGTATATATGTTAATCAAAGAAAATCAATTAATATTCGAAAACCTTTTTTTGTGGTCCATCGTTCTTTGTATACAATCACGCAAACAAAAAGAAATGGTAGCAGAGAAATTAAGCAACTTAGCACCGATATATGAAGATCGATCTTCTTATGAGATATGAAAATTTTCCCTTATAGATAATTAGAATTAATTTGTGATGAACGATGATACATTGAACAAAATTTAATTAATTAGTTCCTTTCAAATATATAAAAAAAGTAGTTGGTTCTTGGTAGGTGACATTTATTAGGAAAGTGGGAGGAATGTCTTTTTTGGTTATAATAAATTCGTATGTGAAGTTGCATACAAGTGTGTAAACTTTGATGGTGATCGTGAATCTGCATGTGAACAGAAAAAGAAAAAAAAAAAGAAAGAAAGAAGAAGAAGAAGTGTATATGATCAAGAATTCAAGATCAATATTTAATAAATAAAACCCCAAACAGCCAATTTGGCAAGGCCGTTAAAGTACGTACATGTTAAATTGGAACATATATAAATTTCTTCCACTTAATAATTTCAAACAATTTCATGTACTATGATTGCAGAAAATTGATATTAGCATATGTTATTGAGACTTAATTTCATATCATTCGGGTTTACTAGATTTTGGAAAAAAATGTAATTAAAGTTAAAACTGATTACCGAAATCATAGTTAAATCGGTTAGAGTTTACAAAGGAATACTATGATTTTTCTTTTATATACTGAAAAAGGAATATATATGTTCAAATTTTCAACGCACAAAGAAACTTATTTATTAATTTACTATGAAACTTATAGGAAATTGTTGTTAATATTTGATGAACCCTCTAAATTTTTGAAAAGGGTTAATTGCACGTAAATTCAAAAAAAAAAATTAAAATTTTAATTTTTTTTTCATAATTTTTTATTTTGAAAAATTAATTTATAAATTTAATATTTGCTTTAATTTTTTTTATAATGTTATATTTTTTGATAAAATTGATATTGTATTTTAATTAATTGAATAAAATTAAAAAAATACATATGTGTTATAATTCAAAACGTAATCATTTCATAAAATGTGTAACGATATTGTTTTATTAAAAATGATGGTCATTCATCGCAATTCTTAATTTATTTACCTCGATTTCTCACTCTCCTCCTTATATTGTATATCTATCTCGTTTTCAATCTATCTATCTTCTACTATAATTGAAGATATTGTGTATTTCATCTATTTTCTAATTTATTCAAATTGTTCTCCAATATTTTCACGTTGGAATTTAAATTGCGAAATTAACTTTAATTTGGAACTAATTTAATTTCGTGGAAAAAATCAAAAGAAACATCAAGTTTATGGATTAATTCGCCCAAATAAAATGTCATGAAAAAAATTCAAAAATCACAAAAAAAAAAATTGAATTTACGGGCAAATAACCTTTAATTTTGTAATTGTGTAATAAAATTTGGCCTATTAGCTTTGCTAGTGATCGAACACAAATTAGTCGGTCAAAATAAATCTCTAACTTGACTAATTAATTAAATCTATTTTGAGTTTGAGATAGAACTGGAAAAGAAAATCGCTAATTAAATTACACTGCACTCACATAATTAAATTATACTAGTATCATTAGACCCATATAAAATTTACATTTTTTGTTATTACAAGAATATGGAAATTATATTTTTATATAAATATGTTATTTTGAAAAAAAATATCACAATCTTTTATTTATTAAAATAAATGGTTGATGTATTTTCATATTTCTCACTTAATTTTTTTTTCTTATGAATCAAAATATATAATAATATTATAAATTGTATATTAAGATCTTTAATTAATATTTAATTGGATTATTTATACATATGCTAAAATAGTATTTTTAATCAACGATCAATTTTTGTAATAATTTATTTATCAACATATGTATCACGGAAAAAACTGTCATTATATGCTCGATCCGATCTGTCTACTTAGAGTACTAGAGATTTGGGTACGAAATTACTTCAAAAATTTAAGTCTGAAAATAATCAAGCCCGAAAAATTAATTTAAAAATTTTACAAGTCAATCGAATATCGGGCTTAAAAAAGTCCAGACATCTATATGTATTTATATAACACAAAACATCAATTATAATTCATTTTAATGGCGATTTTGTAATTAAATTATTAAAAATATTTGAAATTTTGAATTTTTTAATTAAAATATTAAAAATTTAATCTTAAATAATTAAAATTAAAAAATTTTATTTCAAAAATTTTATATAAGTAAAATTATTTATTGTAAAAAAATTATTAAAATAATTAAGTTTATTAAATTAAAAAATATTATATTGCTTGGACGAAAAAAATAGACCCCCAGCAGCCCATAAAGGGCATAATTGAGTCATATATTTATAGGTTTGAAAATTTTCTAGCAAGATTGGACGGGTTTCAAAACATTAGAAAGTTCGATTTGATAATTTTGACAACTCTAATCGTGTTAAAACACCTCTAATGCACTAATAAAGATCTCATTAAGTTCTATATTAAAAAATATAAAATTCAAAAAACTTCAAAGTTTTGAAAGCATATATAATATAAAGACGAAAAATTAAAATAAATATCTATAATTTTATTGAATATATATATGATGAAAAAATGATGTTAATTAATTTATACATATTAAATAAGTTATAAAAAGAAATTCTCGTTATCATTAGACCCATATAAAATTTACATTTTCATTTCAATTTGATTACATATCAAACAAAGCACTTTGTTTATGTTGGTGTTTTAGAAATGAGATTATATAGTTGGGTGTCTTGTTGACATAAAAAAGAATTAAAAAATCAACTCCTATAAATATATGGATTATATTGGTTTAATGGTTCTAACCATTTTATTACATATCTCCTCTGAAATGATGATGACGAATATAAACGAGTCAAGTGGAATGTGAATATATATATATATATATATATATAACTTAGTTTGTAATTACAAAAATAAAAATTTTCCCGATTAGGGATATCTCGATACAAATTAACGATTTCATACATTGAGTTACTCGCGCTGTGTTTTTACTTTTGACTTTTTATACAAGTCACTTCCAATAGAAGTTGATATGACCTTCTAATCAGCAACTATAGTCCTAATCAGCTATCTTACTTTTCTTGAACACACCCTTCAATATATTACACACATAATCAAGACACGAATTTTAATAATGTCTTAATTTTTTATAAGAGTATGTAGTAAGTGGAATTTTGAATTCTAATGGCCTTTAAGTTTCACTTACTTTATTATTAATAGAGTTGAGTGTATTTTGTGAATTCCCGTTATTATAAATAGAAAATTTGAAATGTAAAGATTTTTTTGAATGAAATGAGATGACAAAATATAAAAAAAAATTGTGAACGAGGTAGTCGGGGTTCTACTTCAATCCTACATATGTAATATATAAATCAAAATATTTTAGTACATTATTATGTAAACAGAAAACTTTAAAATAAAATATATTTGAACATACAAAGAACGAATGAAACTTTAATGTGCAGCGCACTTGTCTAAAACTTGAAGGAATGCAAGTATATTTGTACGTGTGAATACAAACTTGAAATAATTACAAAACAAGTAGTTTTGTTCCTAGAATTCAACGAGAAATACAGGATCTACTTTTTCTTTTTTCTTTTTAAAAAAACAAGTAGCTAAAATATCTAATTCATGCCCCTAGAAGAGTCATTTTCACAACTCTCTTTACTCTTTTGAAATGCTATGTATTGAGGCAATTTAGAAGTAGTTCCCTGAATTCAAAGATAGTACTTGGAAAATAAGTAACGATAATAACTGTGTAAGACTTATCTACAATATTGGAGTAATAAATTAGTTAGAAGAAAAAATATGTACTCTTTTTCGTGTATAAATGGTCTACCCGCCCTTTAGGTCATGTGTCTAATGTATGCTGTAATAATTAATTCCCATTAACACTGTTAGATTAAAAAAAAACTTCTCAAAAATTCAATATATAGATAACTATTTTATTTTATTTTTTGAATTATTAGTTAATTTAGTTACATATTTCAGTGAATAAAATTACATCTTTTTTATAACAGATCCATTAAATATATGTAGGTGAATTTATTCAAGGATACATTAAATTACATCTTATCGTGTCAAAAGAATTCCATTAAGTATTTGGTCGCAACTTTGTGACCAAGAAATAGTTTGATTGTTTGCTTTTAGCCTCGTAAATAAAAATGAAAATGAAAATAATGTGCAAGTTGAATAGTCCATAATTAAAGATAAGTTTAGTGTGAGGAGTGATGTATCTATTGAGTGGGGTAGAAAATTGTGTCTGATTTTTAACCTTAAAGGAGCAGACAGTTTGTTTGTCAGCAGGGCTTGACACGTGAATAATATTCCAAATAAGGAAATATGAATTAAAAGTAAGTCACATCCAATAGTAATAAGGCCCATATCCTCTCTCTCTCTCTCTCTCTCATCAACCTCTAATTGAATTACAACTCGCTTTTATTTTCCCAGCTAAATGTCACACTCCCTTTTGTCTAGTTCCATAATTCATTGTGGGGTTGATATACTATTACTAGCTACTACTCATTCCTTAATTTCACCTTTTCCTTCCCATCACTTCTTCTTTTTCTCTTTTTCCTATTTTTTTTTTTATTTCTTCTGTTTCTTTATTAAATTTCTCAGAATTTTAAATTTGAGATTTTTCTTCTTCATTCTTATCAACCAAGCATTTACACGGATACATTATAATAATTCTAATTTAGATATTTAGATATGCTTTGTAAATATCTTCTGTTTCCAGAATTTTGAAGCAAAAGTAGCAAATTCACTCGTAGGATTTCTACCCCTACGACAGATTATCTTTTATAGTCTGTTTTTGTTTAAATAGACCTCGAAAGTCGATTAGTTACAACTATTAAACTTTTCGTCTGACGTTGTTGAATACATTATTATTTTACTAGTGATTCAATGCTACAATATATACAAGAAAAATCCTAGTTTTTTAGTTTCAAAATTGAGATATTTAGAATACCATATTTGTGTTGTATAATTGAGGGCTTTTGTTTGAAAATAATATTTATATATTATTTTGAATTATTTATTTGAATAGGTGTATATTATTTGAAGAGGCATGTTAAACAAAACTGAAAAAACGGTTAATAGGGTATTTTGTTTTAATATATATATATATATATAGATAGATATTATTGATTTTTTTAAAAGAAAAATTGATTATATTAATATTAAATTATATGACCGTGTCACGGAGGACTCGAGCCCGAGACCTATTGTCTTGGACATTAACCTCACTACTACTAGGCCAACACACATGCGTCCTTTTATCGTTAGAAGGAGTATGTGATGAAAAATGTGGAGAGTGGGAAGATATTTTAATTGTGGGTCTAATCAATTGCAAAATTAGGTTACATATATTTGTTGGCACTCTAGTCAACTGTTGCCTAAGACTGCAATATTTTAGTTGCAACTTTCAGCTTAACCTGAATAATATATGCCATATAATTATACAATTGTCTTGTCATTAATTTGTAGCATGTGAATAGTGAACCCAACGTCATGTCGTCATACAATTTTTTCTACAAAAAATATTGATTTTGTTTTCATAATAAACAAAAAGGAGAATTACACCAAAGTTCCAAACAATATATTTCCAGATGTAGAGCATATGCTTTCGACTCTTAACAGTTAACATCCAAAGTACCAAATTAAATATATGTATTCTCGTTTCTAATCATAAATGGGTTTATTAATTGAGAGATATACATATATAAATGAATTGATTACATACATTTATATCTACAAATTTACTAACTTTTAGATTAGATGAAATTTCAAAATATCTTGAAATATAACTTGTTAATATCAAAATATAGAACGTTGGTCATCCGAATGCTACCAGAATTTGGCAAGATATATGAAAGAAGGATGTAAATTTTTTTATGACATGCTACCAACTTGACATTAAAAAGTTTATTGTCTGAATCTTACAAGAATTTTGCAAGATATATAAAATAATTATGTAAATTCTTTAATTATTACATACTACATTTCAAGATGTACCAATATATCTATATAAGTGGGAAGTGTTTTGAGTTATGAAAATTGATTAAAACATTGGATATAAGAGTGTAAATTTATAAAAGAATTGGAGGAAAGGTAGTAAAGGAAGTGATGGAGTAAATATTGATTGCTTGCACGCTTGTGCATATTGTTAGTCTCTATCAACTTGAAAATAGAGTAATCTAATATTGTAGAAATGAACAAATTAATAAAGTGCTTGAAATTTGATGACTATGTCTCCACTCCACTCCACCACTTCTTTTACTTTATTTGCCAACTCTATTACAATTCCACGCCACCTTCTTTAGTAAATATTCCACTTATAAATTCGATCTCTCTGCAATTCTAATTTTCTTTCAACCACATTACATGTGTTTTTATCTTTAACCTTTTTCATTTTAATAATGCATTGCACGTTAGTACTTACTATTTATAATTTTGACAGCTCATTATTGTAATGACCCCATTTTTAGATTGATGGTTGCACGGATTTTATATATATATATATATATACACGCATTTTGTCCTCACTTGCACGTATTTTATTATTTTTACAGGAAGTCATACATTCCACTATCTCAGTTTTACCACAAGTTAAACACACTTAATTTAAGAATCCTCTTGAAATGGTTACCGAAAAACAAGATGCAATTTGATAGTATGAGTAGTTCATATTAAATCCTTTAAACTCTCTTCCAATATGTAATCTCATGTATGCATACTATCATAGTCCTTTTTACTACCGTATATTTCGATTCATTCATGTAATCCTCCGTCTTGAAGCCTTATAGAAATGGCTCATTATCCGTATTTGTGTACCAGTGATCACTCTGTACTTTTTTCCGAATGTTACAATTATAGCCACACGTTTATTTGAATGAAAATCTAGTTTAGGTTTATGTAACAATACCTTTCAACATGAGGACCAAACTCCAATAGTAAGACTGTAAGAGTACGGTTCAACATTCAAAATTAATTTTATATGAGGAAATGTATTGAGTTATTTTGCAGTTACTCAATCTATAAATCGAAGATGCAAGATGTAATCCTAACAGAAGAAAACTAAATGCAACAATCAATTTCCCAGAAAATCACCTTATAATTGAAAATAACGTATTTGAATTAACTTTATTATTTTCACCTTTTTGGGACTATAGACTTCTTTCTTGTGTGCGTATTTGAATAGAGCAATCAATATTAACAAATTAAGTGTTTATTAATTTTATTTTAGTCGTACATTTGCATCTCGTTATCATAGTATTCCTAACCAAGTAATTAACTATGTTACTCCTTGACTCTTCTAGATCAAGTCGGTGAAGATTTTTTTAGTTTGCATTATAATTCCTTTTCCTTTTCTGATACAAAAAGTGCTTTTTGGTACCCAATCAAAATAAATAAATTTATCGTAGAATTAATTTGCATAACCAAAACGTGTCATATTAAAACAAAAAGGCTACTTGTATTGTATAATATTGTATCACATGTTTAATTCGCTTTAGCAACCCTAGATTTGTGGGTAAGCGGTAGCAATTGCAAACGTGATTGTCGTGCACTGTAAATTAAAATTTAAAACATTTTTGAAGGAAAATATATAAGCTATTATTCATGAGAATTTAAATTAGATACGGGAAAAAATAGTAGTTGAAAAGATAATAAATACTAATAAAGTTTGTATTTCAACATAAAATTTTTAAATATATAGTAGCCGTTTTTAAGTATAAATTGGTAAAATAGAGTATATTGTTATAAAATAAATTGATAAAATTGAGCTAGTATACTTAGTATAAATTGGAAAATTCATATATATAAAGTATAATATTCAAAAGTGACTATTATTTAAATATTTTTATATTGAGAAACATAATTTGTTTTTTTATTAAGTGAAATGCCTTTTTTATACATATTTAAATTTTAAATGATTTTTAAGGACAAACAGGATGCTCTCTCTAGAAAAGATGAGACATCAATAAAACGTGAGAATGTTGTAGAAGTGTCGACTCAAATTCATGTAATCATAGGAACCTCCGATTACACTAGCTACACTTCAATTGGTATCAATAAATCGGGAATGTTCATCAAAATTAACGTATTGGCTATATATATTGTATTAATTTTTCTTAATTTTGAAATTTATATTATAAAGTTACTTGAAAACACATTATCTATTGATACGAGCAGTACTAATTAATTTCTTTATTTCAATCGCTCTTAATGATGTACAAGGATAACTAACTGACATTAGGGTAACCATGTCTCTTGATGCATCTACAACAAGAAACCAATCAACTCTATTTACTAAAGTAGCAATTACAACTAATTGGGAATTAATGCATCTAATTGATTTTTTGTATGTATTTTCTGGGCGAATTAAAACGTCATGTCATAATTCTGAAAATGGGCGTGTATTTTACAACAAGCAGCGTTAATTGCACAAAAAATCACGAATTTTAATTAGTTGAGCTTCCAAATAAAATAAGAATTTTTTATCTAAATTTTAAATCATTAACACAAAATTCAATTTTCATAAATTATATACCACGTGTTGAATTGTCCAAATGATATATTGTGTCTTAACATGAAAAATAATATTAAGAGGCTCAATTATTATTTAAATTATGAAAATTAAGATCTAATAATAAATTTAAAGTGACAAAATTACATTTTATGAGAAAAATAAAAAATATGTAAACTAAAAAGTGACATTTTATTTAAAAGCTCAACTAAAGTTCGTAATTTTCAATCCAATAAACCTAGAATAACAATATATTCACCACACTTTTTCTTCTTTAGAATGAACCAAATTTTAGTAGAGGATTACCAATTAATCATTTAGTAGTTTTTTTGGGCCGAGTTGCAGACAGTTGGGCCTAATAAAAAAAGAATAGCAGAATGTGAATATTCTTTTAGTTTGGGGCAGCTTAGACACCCCTATCTATCTCTCTTTCAGCTTTCCTTTACTTTTTCGCGAAGAAGAGATTTGCCAAAATTTTGGGACAAGACAAGAACCTAATAAATATATAAATATTTAAGAATAAAGTAGTTGAAGTGTCCAGAAATATTAAAGGAGAGCGTACAACTTTATTACAGCAGTGCCAAAGTATAGGCATCAATCTCTCTCTCAGATCTTTTATATGGTCATTTCAACTATAAGGAGACGTATTGCTAATTGACACACAATCAAATCATTATTGTCTTGTTTGCTTTCCCTCTTAAGACAAAGAAAGATATCTTCTTATTTAGGTGCAGATCTAATGCAAACAAAGTGATTCTTTTTTTAATTAGTAAATAAGTTCAATTTAAAGACCATATACTAACATGAAAAAAAAAAAAAAAAAAAAAAAGAGTGGATTTTGCTTGATGAGTTCTGTTAAGGTATGATATCTACAAGTTGAGTTCTTAAACTTGAGAGAGGGAGAGGGAGAGAGAGAAGAGAAAAGCATCCACAAAGGAAACCAAATGGCAAAAGATAAAGTAGGGAAGAGACAGCATTGTTAAGGTTATTACAACAGAAAATAGAGAAAGTAGTAAAGCAGGTAGCTACTCCCACATGAAGGAGAGAGTCTGATGGGAATGGGACGATCCTTCGGGAGGAAAATGCAGGGTTGAAGAGGCAGAGGAGGAAACGTCGAGCTTGGTTTGATGATAATGGCTGCCTATGCCAGCATACTCCACGGCGGGTATGGAAGTGGGGGATGACAGAAGAGAGAGAGCACCATCCGAGCTAGAGATGGTTGCTGCTGCTGCTCCATTTGGATCAACAAAGGGTTGAGACAGGCCTTGCAAGAAATGACCCGATGTAGGTGTCGTCTCCATGTAGCTCAAATGCTGCTGCTGCTGCTGCAATGCGCCTATCTCATTCTGGGGCCAAGGCTGGTGGTACCCCATCATAGGACTACCTAGTATTTGTGGGGCTGTGCTGAATGAAACGAGTCTTGTACTTTGTTGGCTGCGCGCTGGGAGACACTCCGCCGGCTGAGGCTTCCTTCGCCTCCGGTTGTGCCCATCGAGTCGTTTCCTGCAGCTGCGTTTTCCCTCGTCAAACTCCACCAGCGAGTGGAACCTACACTCACACTGTTAGCAATCCAAACCAACCAAATTCAATGGTGTATGTATAAACAAGTATGTGAATGTCAACAACCTGCTGCACTGCTGGCAAAACCGCTGCTCTCGTCCCCCGATTGTGACCTTAGGGGTCTTCGAGTGAGCTTCGCACACCTTATGTCGCCTGTGATAGTCTCTACATAGACTCAAATCAGCACTGCACCCATCCACCAAGCAATGAGCTACTTGTGTAATATTTGCAAGGGCCTTTCCCCTTTTCGATGATGATGATGACGACGACGATAACGATTCCATTGACAATCACCTCCAATCTCAATTATCCCTCTTGTTATTAGTCTATATAAACACTCCTTCAATCACTCAACTTCTCCCAAGCAACAAAAGAAGAGACTAATTCATCACAAGAAATCAACAGGCCTTGTTCTTCTCTACCAACATTCTAACCATACCTATCACCCTGTTACATATCATGCAAGTTAACTAGAGAATAATCAAACTTTTCAGCTTTACATCAGAAAAGAGGGGATGGTACAAAATTTGAACATATCAAAAGCCAATCTTGTATTATACACTATAATTAATAACTCAAAGAAGCTTCTCTAGTATACTACCTTATCAGTAAATCACAAAGTATGGCATCTAAAACACTGGATTTCTAGTTTTCACACCTCAAATCAATCTCTCCTGTCCAAATTGTAGTTAGGCAGCCAAAAAGATAGGATATTTTTCTTCTTTTTTCCTTTTTGCATTTAAACTCTTAAATGGTGCTACTAATATATTTCAAATCCCATAACTAAACAAATAGAACTGCAACAAAAAATAAACACTAACAAGAAATCTGCAGAATTTGTGAGCAATGGCTTGATAAAGGGAAAGATCTTGCTTGGCAGGGTTATTCAAGAAAATTAATAAAGTCAAGGTGAAGATTTTTGTGTCACAACATGAGCATCCAAGAACAGTAAACCCCAGCTCATAACTTGTGTTTTGTAAAAGTAGAAAACAAAGAAACACAAGACTATACTATGCAAAATACATGATGTTCAGAAGGGAAAAAGAGAAAAGAGCAAAAGCAACGATATTTTATTTTCTCTGTCACAATCTAAATGCTAGAAAAAATAGAAATCAGCAAATACCCATTTCGGAAAAGAAACACTCACTCAGTAACCACAGCATATTATGGTCTAACGGTAAATTTGCTGTACTATTAACTAAACAGTTCTTGCCTTAAAGATAAGAAAATGAGTGTAAAGGGACCCAAAGAAGGAGAGTTGGGATAGTACCTCACAAATCAAAGGTAGAGTATGCCAATACTTGATCATGCTAAGCAGCCAAGAAAGTGAATTATAAATCAATGAAAAGGAGAGAAGGGAGATTGAGATAGAAATAAACAAAGACTTACAGAAAAGTTCAAATGGCGAAGAATCTCACTGAGGAAAAGCTAAGCTATGCAGAAAATAGCGTGTGAGTGTATGTGTGAAGGAGAGAGGGCACAGAATAGCTGGAGTAGTTATAGCTGTAGAGTAGGGTGTGGGGTTGGCTTGGAAAAAGCTACCAAGTATAAATGAACAAGATGAGATGCAATAAAAGAGAACAAAATAGTCTTCAAGGAGTAGTGTTTATATGTGAGAATTATTGGAGAAGACCAAAAACAAAAACTACACAAGTTCCATCATCAACATATAATGTAATCAAGACCAAGAACTAAACTACTCCTAACAAACATTAAAATAAAGTTAAAAAAGCATTGCACACATCCACAAATGGGCTTTGCAAATCAAGAAAGATGCCAGGAGGAAAGCTACAAAAATGGCTGCATGTATTTGTGTGTGTGCGTTTTAGAGATTTGGGCTTTTGAGACACACTTGGCATTAGGAAACAAGAATTAGCAAAAGATTACCAGTTTGGCTAAAACACTCACCTGCCCTTTTTGGGGTAGTAGCAGCCTTGTTACAAGTGATAAAAATACTAGATTAATTAAAAATATTCATGCAATGAAGATGTTAGTTGGGGAAAAAGAGAAAGATAGATCCCATATTTAAATGAGTGGCAGAGAAAGGGACAGGGTGTTTAGTATGTTACTTTCAGTCTTTTTTTCTCTCTTTTTTCTAAAAAAAAAAAAAACCTTTTTTTGTGAGAATGAAAATAAAAATAAAAATAAAAATGAAAAGTACAAATCAATTGAAGGTTGGCTTTGTCTACCAATCTCATTCTTCCACTCTTTCTAATTTATAGTAATATACATTCATAAAAAAATTCACGTGATACTAAATCAAGATGTTTTATTGGAAAAGGAATAATGAATTAGTATAATTTTCTATTATGCACTCATAAAATATAAAAAAATGGTTAAGTACTATAAAGAATAGAAAATAGGAAGCAATGATTGATAAAATTCGTTGATGGGAATAACCGTTTATGGAGTGACTGAAATTCCAAAGACGATAATATTGAAAAAATGACTCTGAATAGAAAAAAAAAATGTATCATTGAATTAAATTGCATATATATACAGGAAAAGAAACACATGTTGAAGAAGAAAGAAATGGGTGGAGGCATAAAATTTCTGCTACTGTAGTGAAATTTGGCCCACATTCTTTAGATGACAACATGATCTCTATTTATCAAAAGATAGATCAATTGAATTTTAGACAGAGTGTTAGAAGCTTGGTTTGAGAAGAATAAGAAAAGTGTGTGTGAAACAAGGCAAGTCTCTAGGCCTCATCATCATATTGATTGTATATATTGGAAAAATATGGTGTCTTAGTTTGAAAAGATAGGACATAATTAATTTCTTTTGTCCTTTTTGAGGTAACATCTTTTTAAATAGTTGGGATTATTTGTTTAGACAATAGGGTGTGGAATTAGGGGACCATGGTGTCAAAAGTCACGAGTGTTGCCATACAATCTAAAGCCATACAATTACACAAAGAAGATTGCAAAAACTAATGACTTCACATTTTCACATTCTAGCTTGTTACTTTTTTAAGATTTTGCATAACCTATTAATACTAAGAAAGTAAAGTGTTATATGTTAAAAAAGTAGAATTAAGTATTTTAAAGGTAAAAAATTTTTCCTTCTTGAAAAAATTGTCATTTTCAATGGAACAGTTCAATAAGAGAACATTGTTACTTTTAGTAGGACGGAGTGATATTTTTAGTGCAATTTCATGACATTTAAATTTTATTTTAGTATTTCATTTATTTGCAAAATTTATTTTTATATTGCAATTTCACCTATTGAGAATGGGTGTTGGAATGTTGTAAGTTAAGCATAAACTAAAAGAGAGATAATTATAATTGATGCAGCAACTTTTGATTATGGTTGTTTTGTATTCTTGTAAAGTACAGTTTGATGTTTATTGGAATGCTAAAAACTTTATAAGTGTTGTGTTTCTTTCACTTAAATCTGTGAAATTTAGGTGTGAGGTGGGGAACCCCTAATTTGCAGTGGGGTGTCACTTTCGGTCTTCTCCTATTATCATTTGAAAATAAACCATTTGGATCGAGTGAATAGATTATTTGTTATTTTATTGGGATCATAATTTCAAAGTACTACCTTTTAAGATTAAAATGATAATAAAACACTAAGACAAAAATTTCAAAATTCATACATTCCATGTTAAATGAAGTAACAAGTGTAACCTCTTCATTTCAAAAGAACCCTAATGCTATGCTATACTATGAATGACTTTTACTTCTTCATTTTTACCCTAAGTACAACGATAATTGTGGTGGTAGATAGTAAGAGATTGATATCTTTGTTAATATCAAAACATGATTTGGAATCTATTATTTGTAGTTCAATGAATAAATCAACATACCGAAATTAGAAGGATTTCGAAAATATACAAGTATGAAAATGCATATTTAAGTAGAGCTTTAAAAACTAGAGCACAAGTTAGTAAAGACTATGATGGTCTTTGGGGTCAGTCATCAATTAGAAAGTCCATTGAGTCTTTACACATTGTCTCCGGTTTTAGTTCAACTTTGTCTCCGGTTTTAGTTCAACTTTAATTTGATTTGCTTGTTCTTCTACTCATTTCAGATATTCAAATGCATTGGACTAGTATGAAAATCAAATATTATAAATCAATATTAGATATTTCAGTTCAAGAGAAGAAAAAGATGAATAGAGATCAGAGAAAAAAAAAAAAGGTTTAGATATTATGATGCTCTTCTATGGTGCTCAACTAGCTCTTCTATGGTGCTCGAGTTGAGGCTTCCATTAAAACACTCTCCACATAAAAAAAATAAATAAATAAAAATAAATGCACTCCCTCTATCTCACTAAATTTGACACCTTTTTTTTAGTATGGTTATTAAGTAATGTATAAATTAGTGTAATAGTAATAAATATGGTAGAATCCACACATTTTTAAATAGATAATTTTTAATATTTTTGAAATGTGTCAAGTTTAGTACGATATTAAAAAAACAGCAAGTCACGAAAACATCATCACATATTTTACCAGTAACAGATTGAACCATAATAGTAAGTGAAATGATAAGGTCTGTGTACTAAAAGATGAGGTAAAAATCAATTCAAGGATAGTGAATTAAGTAAAAGTAAAATTTTATTGATGTGCAATAATTTCCTATCTCTGGGAAGAAAAAAAAAGTAAAGGCTGCAGCATTCCACAGACTTTGTTTTCTGTGACTTGCTGTTTTTTTAATATCAATGTTAGGTAGCGTTTCTCGGTCCCACTAAACTTGACATATCTTAAAAATTGTAAAAATTATCTATTTAAAAATATGTGTATTCTACCACTTTTAATTGTGGTTTACGGGTTATCAAGTAAAAGTATATGCCTCAACTATTGGTCTGAGTTGTAAAATAATTGATAGTAAACCACAATTAAAAGTCCTCTACAATATAATAGTGACCTAGTTTACTTTGTTTGACTTGTAAAATATAATAATATTGATCAACTATTTGTCTGACAAAGCAATTTTATCTAAATTAAGTTTCACTCTTTCTAAAATTATTCTTAAAGACCACAGCATTTTCTCTTGTTTTGAGGCGAATAAAATATTCAAGTACATGAAGCATGAAACTGTGGGATTTAGGTTAGAACTGTCACCAACTATCAAGTGTTAAAGTACAAGTTGGGTGTGCACGAACCCAAGGTTGAATCATTAATTTAAACCAGAATGGAAGATCATAATTCAATTGATTGTTCCAATATGGTTATGATTTTAAAATACTAAAGATTTCTATCTCCACTACCACTAGCCTATGTTTGATATAAAACTAAAATAAGCATTGTCCATTTTTTAATATTTTCATCTGTAATGTGCTAAACAAATCATCTTTACTTATCTTATTTCCCCCCACTTGATATGGAATGAACAAAATGCTTAAGCAAAGAATTATGTCCTAATTCCAAGCTTATTAACTTAAGCAGTCTTCCACAAATTCGATAATTATTTACAAGATGCACCCTATCTCCAGTTCTTGTTACTCAACCTCATAATAAATAAATAAACCCAACAAAAACACACCTTTTCATATAATGCACTTTTCTGTAGTGAAATGCTGAAGTGTTAGTCATGATCTAAATAAAAGACAGACAAGATCGTTGGTGCTTAGATTCTGCTACTACATCCCAAATCCTACACAAACTGATTTACAACATATGGTTCACCATCGAAAGTGGCAGCAGCAAAGTGAGTAAAGCAACAGCCCACCTAAGTGCTCATATTGCATCACAGACTGGCTCACCTCACTGAAAAAAGGATGCAATGTGTCAACACAACTATGATAAATATATATCATCGTTTTCTCCTAACATGCTTTAGACAACCAGCTGCATTTTTTTGTTACAAGTGCAACTTCTCTTGCACCTTTGCAGACATCTTTCTATTTTACCAAATTGAGTAGCAGGCTATGGTAGTTTTGGAACCACCGTCAATACCGTCAAAGTTACATGAAATGAAAAGCTAAGCATCTTAAAAGGAGAATGTAACTGCACAGAAGTAGAAAAATGGGGAGGATTTGAACACTTACAACAATATGACAACAGCAGTAGGGAAATTTGAAGGTCAAACTTCCACTCTAAGTCCCCTTAGAAGTATTCTGCATCCATAAAGTAAATAAAGTATAGAACGGTTTATGACAACAAATAAATAGTGACTCTACTTCATTGTAGTAGTGTAGGGGCATTTATTGATTCTAATAACATAACAAAGTCTTTGAACGAACACAAACCCACTCACGTATCTGTTCCAAGATGAGCAAAGATCACGTAATGCATGACATATGAACCTACACGCTTTTATTATGGCTATAAAATGTTGAATGGCACATCAACAGATGCCAACACAACTTCATTTAATGCCAGAAAAGACCCGGATATATTTAGTTCAATCCATGCATCCAAATAACATTAATGTCATGCAAATATGAAAGATTGCCTGGTATAGCAAGAAATTTAAATTATATATAAATTGATTATGCATAGAACCCAGGAAATAGGTCCTGACAAATCAATTTTAAGAAGTTCATTCCTTTATCCAGGAAAGCCTATAGTTGACTGCGTTTTACTGAAATTGTATTCCGCTTATTAAAATATCTTAAGCATTATTTTAATTGTAAAATTATGGATTATTACCCTTGATTCCAAAAGAGCTTTGCTGTCACTGAAGTACTGATTCGGATGATTGATTCCTTGATCACAGGATGCCTTATGAACAGCTTCAAATGTTAAGGTGCATGCCAACTGTATGACAAACCTCAAATCATTACTCAGATCCAAAAGTGAAGGGGAACAATGGAACATACGAGCATACTTTGGTAGTAAACAATCACCTGATAATGTTTATTGTGCACTTTATCCATCACATCCTCAACCGCCCTGTTAACTACTCCCATCTTGTTAAGTGCTGCTCTCAAATTCTCCTCACTGATCAAGCAATATTAGCAAGCTTCCATGATCAGGTAATCAAGAAAAATATGAAGGCGATTATAAATGAAAATTGCACAACACAATATTAAGCAAGTATACTAGACCATTCTGTGCATTTTGTTGGAAAAAAGCAGCTGAGCAGATTCAGAGTGATTGTTGACTATGATAAATATAAATTTGTAAGGTGGCTTGGTATCAAGTTATCTATAAAGTGTATTGCATAATTAAAAAGTAAATTGTATTTTCTGATTTCAGTTCACTTTAAAACGAGATCCATAAACATGACAAGCGATGAGGATACACTACTTATCTTTTAGTAAAATAGATTGAAACCTTATGGTAAAGGAATTTCCAAGCAATGAGCAAATAAAGAACAAGAAAAATATTCTTGGAACCAATTTATGAGAAACAATGATTGTGGCATTTGCTCTAATTTTTTATTAGGCATAATTGAAAAGCTTTTTTGTTGTCATGAACTCAAAACAATTAAGAAATAATTTAAATTTTCAAACTTTTCATCAAGAAAATTGCCTACGAGAATGTTTCTGACTGCAAATAATTTTCCTAACTTCTTGCTTAACTAAATGGAAATGGTATGATGTGTATATCAATTCAATATTTAACGGGTCAGTACTGCTCAGTGTATAGTAAAGATCCAATGGCAATGTAACCTGAAATAACGATATGGACACCCATGATGATCTCCTACACCTGGTGGTCTCGATAATATTATCTTTTGACATGAATAGGGTGTGTAATCCTGCACCATTGATGGATACATTTAAAAAAGGTATGATTGCACCTAGCCAAAATATGAAGAACAAGTAAAATATTGGACCCTGGTCACTCTGAAAAAGATATATTGACATGGTTTTTAAATCATAAAACTCTTTCACCAACAGTGAGAAAATTAAATGATAATTGACATTAAGTTGGTTTTTTAGATAACATGTATCATAATTAAGGGTAAGAAAGTGTATGGTCTCGATACAGTTGCTCTTTTACTCCCTGTTCCTTTGGCAAAGAAGGAGATATTATCTATTTATAAGACATTGACTACCAGTCCAGTATTTTCATCAGTTAATACAAATCTAATAAATTAACTTATAGTTTTCAAAAAAATTGTTAATTTGAGTAAGCAAGTATTAACTACTGAAGGAAAGTTTCAAGATTGAACTCTATAGAGAATGGTAATTACTAGAGTGAAAATGAATTACCGTCCGCTTCCCTTCTTTTCCATAATTGTGTCGTATACCGTATGCATATTCCTTATCAAATCTTTCAGCACCAACCTAGAAAAACAGCATAACGTATAGATAATTTTCAAACTGGATGCACGTCAAACAAAATAATCCTGGTAATTTGATTAGTTTCTCTTCGTTTATCCGCAATAGTATTTCCTTAATAACCTGCCAACACTAATTTAGGAGAAAAGGAGAATCAAGGATTACAAAGCAGGCTCATGCATTGAGCTTAAGGTAGCTCATGTTATTACATAAGCAAGCAAGTTGCTGATGCCAACATGCACAATCTAAAAACGCCACAAGTAATAAGTATTGTTGAGCATGTGAAAATCCAATGTGAAATATTGAAGAGATATGTTCAGTCAATCATAATCTTCTTGTAGAAAATTGAGATCATTATATGTGAACGGTGTCAAGAATCTTTAGCTGGTAATGAAGCAGGATAAATATGATAAAAAAAATTAAATTAAATTGTGATTACCTTTCTGGAAAATTCTGCTTTCCAAAATGCAAGAGCATCATCTAGCTTGAGGCCAACACCCTAGCAACACATGCACAATATATAACTGCCACAGAAATTCAATGAATTGCCTAGATAGCTTACAAAGTTAAGGCAGTACTTACTTTCTGAACTCACACATTTAGAGTATACACGAGTAATATTATTTTGTATAGTATACATGAAAGCTATAACATCAAATTGCAACAAAACCAATATTTTAACTTCGTGATTTTATATATTAAGCAAAATTTGTGAAGTGGCATGACTTTTTAAAAGTTTATATAAGTAAAGTAGTCCAAAATTTTCTGAATTTTCAACACTCTTTTTATGCTGCCACCAAGAGTCAACTATCCCCTTCAATTACTCATTTTTAACTTATGGCATTCCAATCATGCAATAGTCAACTCTTATTCTTTAAGGAGACAAACAAACAGATAGGCTGATAAACAGACAGAACCTCCCATCCAAAAATAATTACTTCCAAACAAAAGGTTCCTAGCTAATGATCTGAAAGCAATCTGCCAAAACTGTTCCTGATTATGAGAAGATAAATGGCATATTCCCATCAGCAACCTATCCATCAAATTTAGTAGTAGTAAAAAAATACCTTGAGAAAGAGACCAAGTTGCATACGCCCTCCATGTTTCAAGTGATGATCCTCTCTAAGCTGGAAGTTCAGAAACAGGGAATGCACACGTCAAGACACCGATCGGAAAAGGAGCAAGTAACCATTTTCATAATCATAGACCACTTGTTTACCTTATCAAATAAATGACGCATGCAGAGAGGGAATGAGCTTCTAGCAATTTGATCAATGTCTTTCAGGGATATCTCTGCATAGTCTTTCGGCTGCAGTGGTACATCATATGTCAATCAACTATTTTGGTACCAACATGGCAACATACACAAAAATGGATTATTAAATTGATCTTCAATTACCTGGCTATAGTCAGGACCCAAATAACTTGTAGATAGGGCTTCAACGATCTAAGCAAAGTAAAGAAAGTTAGATGCTATGGAATTCTGTGTATGCATTGATGAATAATCGGTACTTACAGGGGTCATGCGGTCCTTCTCCTGCTCTCTGATCATAGATGTCCATTTTCTGGAAGCAAATAATAATACAGGTTTGATACACTAGAGAATATGATCTCATGCTCTAGAATGAAATTTATGTTCTAATGATATTAACTGAAAAGAGCACAATGGCTGCAGCCAAGAAATGAGAAGGACCTGTTAGTTAGTACAAGTGCTTTTGAAAGATTGCTGCGATATTGTGTCATGAGGAGGGAAACCACCTGAAAGAAAACCAGAGTACATGAACAAGTATGGATAAAAATTCACCCCTGTATAGAAATTGGTTGAGCTGCACATTCACCTGATTCATAGCAACATAGGCGTAGCCCTTCATGATAAATACTCGACGACTTGCTACAAGATCAGGAACTTGCTCAAATGGCACCTTTATGTTATAGCGGAGGAAAACAATATCCAACAAAGCAGAAAGTCAGCCAGAGTCAATAAAATGATGTCAAGTCACATTTAATATTGTATTATAGTGTTCTAACACACTTTATTGGTAACAGTATCTTCCAATAACACTCTGAAGTCTGAAGCAGTATAAAACAACTTTATTGGTGAGAAGAAGTTCCTAAATACCTTGTAATATATGGTATCAGCTGCAACAACAAATAGAGAACTAAATGTTAGAAGAAGCTATGAAAATAGTCGCAACTTCAAATGTGGCTCAATTTTTCTAGGAAGTGCTGGCAATCATACCACTGGAATTCATGGAGCGTGCTACTTGGTTCAATTTGTCTTTAACACTCTGAAAACAATCATAGGAAGACTTAGGTTATTGACTGAAGCTATATTGCAAAGGCTACAAATATTTTTCATGTACAATACTCTTTCTCTTAAGAAAAATGTTATAACATCATTTACCTCATATTCTGCATTGCTTATAGCTTTGTAGGGCATGTCAAATTCTGCAAACAATGCTCTCTAGAGAGAAAACCCACATGTAGGACGTCAGTTACCTCATAATATGATTTCAAGAATAATAGTACATATAGAATCTGACTAAGTTATGGTAATATCAGACCTGAGCATCAGATGTTTCAAGTAAAAAGCGATATCGAAACAGTGTTGTCTCCATTGAAAGGAACCATCTCCTTAATTCCTCCCTTCAACATATTCAACAGCAATTAAAACTGAAACATGTCATTCCGGGAGAAAGAAATGCAAAGTGAGGTAGTATAAAGATAAGTAAAGATGTTTCTTACTCTCTGCAGTAGACAAGGCGTAGAACAAAGTGGGAAATAATGTCCTTGTTGACAACTTCAGATGCATCTGGATGACTCATGTTGACCTTCCATGATTCCTTTACCTATATTACGAACCATCAAAACCAAAACATCAGATATGTAAGAATATTTCCACCAGTTATCGAGAATACCCAGAAAAAAGACAGCTGGAAAAAATTCGCTGTTACCAGATTTTCCATCTCGTTTGGTTTCTTCCCACGGGATAGACCATCTGAAATTCGTTTGAGAACTGCACAGATATTCTCAAATTAAGATAAATTCATAAATTCCCAATTAAGAAGCGCTTGTTATGGGAAACGAAGGCATGGTTATCCAGCAAATTGTAGCCCACGTAAAGAAACCTCCCGGAGAATGCTACAACCTGCTAAAGCTTAATCCTCAATCCTAAATTTCAGCGATTTGCTCAAACTTAGGGGAAGGAGTCCAAAGATTGCTAAATTAAACACCTCTAAATAACATAAAGATAATATGGTGTGAAGAAAAAATGCAATAAAATCTACGACTGCTTGTGAAATTTCAACCTCGTTTATTAGCTGACCCAAGTGACCCGAGGAATCAATAATACTCGATTAAAATGCAGCCAAATTGCTCTTCCAATAGCTCATCGCGAACTTGACACGAGAAACTAAAGGCGCTTTTCTACTAACAACACATTTCATTTTAACAAGCTCGATCATACCGATCCAGACACTAATAAAAACGTGCAGTTAAACAAACGAAACGCAAATCAAATTGAGACGCAAAAGCAATGAAATAAACCTCGAAGGCGATGAACAGCATATAGCTCAAAATCTTCAAGACGGACTTCGAGTTCCGGCGAGGAGCGGTAGAGCGGGAAGGTCGGAGCGGCGTCGCCTGCGGGGGATAGCAAGGATTTCCTGCGTGAGCCTACAATTTCCATTTTCTAAAGACAGTTGCTGTCCGATAGTAGCAGATGATCTAAAATCTAATAGGGTAAAAATAAATGGATAGAGAGAAAGGGAGAATCCAAATGAGTGAGCAGGATTTCGGGGACGATAGTGAAAGAGGTTAGAGGCGCATGAAAATGGCGGGAAAATGGTTCCCTCCATTTTATTTTGGATTGGGCCCTTCTAGCCCATTTTGTATTGGGACTTTAGTCATTGGGCAATTTAATTTAATTTAAATATTCGTCGACCCACAATCCACATTTCTCGGGGCTCCGCGATGACATGTAATTTCTAATTTCTGAGTCAAAATAGTCGTTCCAGACTTCCAGTGTCATTTTTTTTATTGCTAATGATGATTGAATAATGCTATCGTTAAATTTAGATACACTATAAGATCAAAAAAAATAAAATAGAAAAATAGATACACTATCAAAATTTTATCACGAATTTTAATTTAGAAATCGACTTTTGTGACAATTATACCATTTAATTGCATTTTGGTGCTGATAATTTCAAATAACAACCGTACGGAATAGATTCGTGCTGAACTCTACATAAAACTCCAATTATCAACAAAGTTTGTTAATTAAATTTGGTCACAAATTCCAATTCCTGAGGCTTAAAATGTGTATTAAGAGTTAAAAGTATAAAAAAAAATTATCAACAAATAATTTTTTTTATAAAGCTAAGAAATTTAATTAATGTAGTGTGAACAAGAGGGCATCCTTAAAGATGCAGATATAAACTATTTTCTTAATTCATCGACCGAATATAATTATAAATATTAGTATGTGTGTGAAGGGTAACGACCACACTCCTACTAAACACCAGTAATTTTACAAATATGTCGCCGAACACAGAGTTTAACTGAAAGAGCAGCAAACATCGACAAAATGTGGTTTCCTTTATTTACTTTTCTTCCACAAAACAATAGTAACCATCTATTAGAACTCGAGCAGGAATTCAAAGGGCTAGTTTGCCATATAGGCATGAGACTACAAAATTCGGATAACCATATATATATATATAGCCGGCATTGCCTTGGGGCGGCGCAGGAGATGAACCTAACAGAAAAGGCCCTCCTCTGATCTATTAATCTATAACCTATTTACTCTACTTGGCAGATGACACAGCACTGCGGCTTCTTGTAAGCATCCCTGAGAATTTTCCCAAGAAACCACTTGTCGAGCTGCCCGTATTTGTTTCTTCAGAAACACGAGTCCCGTTTGAACCCTGAGGACTGCTAAGGTCCGACGTTCCATACAGCTCCTGAGAAAGGGCATATATAAGAGGATGTGCAGCAAGGCTATAAAAGCCAGAGAGGTTAAAAAGGATACTCATTACCTTGAGGCCTGAAGCAAAGCTCTGAGGCAGAAATGCAGCCGGTTTCTTAAGAGAACCGTTTGCCGTAGATGGTGACTGAGGCTCACCCGAAGCCGTGATGGGTAAAGACACGGCCTGAGAAGCACAAAGAAATAAACTTAGATTACTTGGAATGCAACTAGTTTGGCATCTACTGAAACTAAAACCCAGTAGCTGTATGCTGTCACAAAAAAAGTCATGATGCACATAATATACCCTTGATGGAGATACTTTTGGCAATTCAAGAGCAGGCCTGGACGAACTAGATGCAACTCCCTGCACGGTAAACTCTTAACTGTTCAGGATTTAAATACATTTATATTTGCATTAGAAAAGAAAGAAAGTTCCATTCTTGCCTCAACTTCTTCAATGCTTCTGATACTTCCAAGATTCAGAGCATAGTCTACCAAATTTTCAACTCCTGAGTTCAGTTCATTCTGCATAGATGTTAAAACATTCACTAGCTACTGTCAGAATCAGAATAATAACTCTACTCAATTGTGAGACATAAAGCTAGAGGTCAAAGTTAATACCTGTCGGAATTCTATCCGGCTAATCTTGGTTTCCTGTGACCAAAAGGGTTTTACGCTTTAATTCTTGACCCACCAACCAAGAGTAATAACCATAATACTTGTGAGGAGAGGAATTAGTTACCAGAGACCGCACTACATTATGAACGGACTTGAAATTTGTACCAATCTTAGTTACATCACCTCGTAATTCAGAGACCTATGCAAATTTCATAATCAGTAACATGACATGATTCAAGAAAATACAAGCGACAAATGAGAACCACTAATTCGTTTTTCCTAACCTCCTCTTTCGTTGCAGTTGTATTATCACCAATCTCCTCAATTTTACAATCTACTCGGTCAATTCTTGAGGATAAATGTTTTTTAGTAACCTGCAAAGTTAAAGAGCAGTTAATGCAGGCAAGGAAACAATACTTGACATTATGACAGCAATATCCACACCAAACACATTTACCCTGCATCCTATGTGATAAATGGTTATCTTGATGTTTTTCTAGAGGACGGGAAAGAAAATACAAATACAGAGAGCTGAAAAGGAAGAACCATATACAACAAATCATCAGCTGTAAGCAGTCATAATCACACATGCCATCATTCAATGTCAATACTTTACATGCAATACAATAAATCAATAATATGGTACGTATAGATTCTATATTTATAGAAAGGTTATAATGAGTTATTGCCTCAAGTTTTAGTATACACATGTTTGTTTAATGAAAATTGCTAAATACAATAAACAAGAATGATTCAATTGTAGAGAATGTTAGAGGTCATCATTGCAAAAAGCAGTCCTTCATTGAAAAGCAAATAAAACTAAGCATCTCATTGCAATAACAAATAAATACTAAATAATTAAATAAACATTTCAAAATTAATAAATTCATAAATGAACTAAATCATATACTCCCCATGTCCACGAATTTGTTACCCACTTTGTCCCCACACGTGTCTTAAGAATATAGTTACACTTATAGTGTGTATAGTGGAGTTCGGGTCCCACTTAATTGATTGTATTTAATTGAGTTGTGTGTATAAAGTGGAGGGGTCCAAAAGAGGAAAAAAGGAATCGGGTAACAAATTCGTGGACAACTAAAATGACAAAATGGGTAACAAATTCGTGGAACGGTAGAAGGAGGGAGTAAATGCTTTAGACGTTTGAGTGAATCCGCTTGCAAGAAATAAATAACAGTTGGCAATAAACAGAACTAGGACTCAAAATCTTACTGAAATTGAGGAGTAAACAGTCTCCAGCTGTTTAGCTACAGAAGAACATGCATCATTTAAGCCACGCCTTGTTGCAAGCATCATATCAGTAAGCTTCCAACCCTGCAAAGTGGATACATACTAAAAGTGACGCCAACCAGCCAAAAAAGTAGAGGTGCTAAATCTCCATTAAGTACAGAAAAACAATTCTCAGTATAACCATGAGTATTTCCTATTCTTACAAAGTAAGAGCAGTTTTGAAGATATGTGGATATATATATATATATATATATATATATGTAAAGATTAGATTGCATTGCAGAAGACCCTTAAGTTAAAGAATACTCGGAATTAATATTATATTTCGTGTCACAATAAAAAGGCTGAAACCATAAACAGTGGTTCTTTCCTTTATGATAAATGGACAAGACATGTTAGAGAACAATCTATAGGTTAACTATATCTAAAATGAGGACTTTTCAAGTAAGATGTGGTTCTCAGTCCATTTGAGAGACCAATATCCTCATATCTTTTGATGAATGGGTAATCTGCCAGCAATGTGTTCCCAAAATATAGTCATACACTACTATCCATGCACCAATAGTGTAATTGGGTATGCTGCACTCAGCCT
Source organism: Leonotis leonurus (assembly GCA_026898415.1). Lineage (NCBI taxonomy): Eukaryota > Viridiplantae > Streptophyta > Magnoliopsida > Lamiales > Lamiaceae > Leonotis > Leonotis leonurus. Next base: position 1,713,906 of record JAPKLX010000029.1, read on the forward strand.
CAGAAGCAAGGATTCCAAACTACAGTCATTAGTTCTGAGATAAGCTCTATTTGATTTTACTTTTTGCAATTGCATCAACAAAGACTTGACCTAGAAGCAAGCATGACTTTCAACTAAAGAAAAAAAAAAGAGGCAAAAATTCAATGAATATAGGGAAAACACAGTCCAAGACTCCAAATAAATCATAAAGTATTTTCTCGGAGAAAACCAGAATATGGAATTACCTTCCACCAAATGTAGCCGTATCCAACAACTATAGTAATAACTACTATGCCATATTTCCCGGATGCTGTAAAAGTTAGAGGATACAGTCAGCAAATAGAACTATTTGATTATTTCCAAAAGCAAAACAACATTAAAGTAAATGTCTAGGACCTCTAGGTATCTTACCTTTACAATTATGAGCAGTACTAGAGTGTTAAAACTTAAATATCCCATCTTTATTTCTTCTTTGGTTAAGAGCAATACCAAACTAATAAAACAACAGTATTGTATTGCATTATACTAAAAGAGAATGTGCAGCATCTAAGAAAATGCCATAACGAGACCCATTTTCAACCATGCATTAATCGTCATTTGTCAACAATGTGGAAGACAGGCTTTTCCAGCAGAAGAATTGGAGCACTTACAATTTCATGAAAATAATGTGTATGCTATTGAAAGAAACAAATATTAGAATCAAGTGCATTGCCGTTTATCAATATAAATAATGTACGAGTACACAATAACATAAATTAATCAATGATGATTTCAAAACAAAGTTTATGAGATAGCATTGTTTCATGCAACAAAGTACACGCTAGCATGAGTAAAAGATGATTTTCAGGAAAAAGTTCATGTGATAAGTTGATAACATTCGCTATGATTCTATCCAGCATCAACCTGATTGCTGTCCCGTAACAATCATAACAGATCTATTTGATGCCAATAGTTGCAGCTCTTCTCGTAAGCTGTTAACCTGAGAGATCCAAAACTCAAATGAGTTCATTCATCATCAGCATTTATCATTTGTGCTAAAGGGATAATGATGTAATGCGACCAGAAATACAACAATTAAAAACCAACAACATAGTTACAACCAAGCATTGAAACTTTGATATGATTATTCCAAGTACATATAAAAGAAAAACTGGCACATAAGAATATATTACAATACACTTAGTAAAACTCAGCAACAATAACTGTTCTTATCCATAATCTATTTAAATTAAGAAAAAATGTGCACAGCTATGTTAAAGCATATAGACAATATATCCTTTTCCATAATAGTAAGTCCTCAGCAGTTCTCTAATATTAAATATTTTATTTTATACTCTTTACCTAACCCAGCCAAACCAGGACTTGGGCACTATAAACAAACACTGAACTCTAATTAAAGGACAGTTAAACATAGCGAGACAAAGGATTAAAGTGGAGATCCATCTGAATATGGATAAAGGCATCTCCTCTCTGGGAGACAAGAGACTCTTATATCCAAAATTAGTAAGCATAGAGAGAATTAACTCCAAACCTGTTGCATCAAAGAATCATTTCGAGGTTTGGGATGAGAAGTACTTGAACCATCTTGTTTAAGTTGCTTGAACACAACCTGCCAGTTATTGCAAGGGTAAAAAAATAAGCGGACTGAAAGTTTCAGTAGCCTGTAGCTCTTACAATCCACACACAACCAAATTTCAGATAAACTTCCAGAATTAAAAGTACCTTGAATGCACCAGAGAATAAATCAGAAACAGTAGATATATGGCCCTCCTTCGCAGCAAGAACCGATCCCACAAGCCCTGCATGTGTTGGGACTCCTCAGTAAAACAATACAGAACAATGTATATTGTTTAACCCGTTTCTCCTCATCCCGCTTATTACAAGCAGACCACACGGACTACCCCATAGGGGGTAGAACAGGCAATTATGAGTTAGGTCGTTATAGCAATTCAGGAGGGAGGGGGAGGGGAAGAGAGCATCACAACTACCATCTCTCCATGAACAATAATCGAATTTAATCATCTGACTATAAATTTTCAAAATAGATTATAGCTCAAATCAGCTCGAAGGTGATATAATAATCAGGTACGTAGACAAAATTGTATCGTGACACACCCTACACATCAATCAATAACTACAGCACTAGGAATTAATCTGAAGTCCATCATTTAATAGCCAAACGCATCTACAGTTCTACACACAGAGGAACCGCGAAAAAAAAAAAACAGAGCAACACACAATAAATGCATCAAGGGTGAAAAGAGCAATTGACCTGCACCAACGATGAGCGTGAGCTTGCCCAGAGGAAGCGCCATCGGCACCAGGCATATAAAACGGGAGATTATACAGCAAACAAAAAAAGCCGTACACTTCCAAATCTTCGACAAGGAACAAAAGAGATCAAATAATAAATAAATAAATATGTAATCTGAAGGATGAGAGAGGTGCGCTTTATGTGATTATCGAGTACAGTGGAGAGAGGGTGATTACGAAAATTGAAATTGATGAGCAGGTGCAGATTGATTTAGCGAAACCCTATGTTGGTATTGGATAGAGTGAAAATTGGAGCGGCTGTAGTTGGAACAAACTCTCAGTTTCTTGCGGGCGAAGACGTTATTCTTTTCATCATGGTTTAATAATGAATCACTTTTTTCCTGAATAATCACTTATTAAAATTTAAATTCACGTTTATAATTTATCGATAATTTGAATATTGAAATATTATGTATAGTTGATTTTGTTTTGGGGTTTGTATTTTTTATTTATTTTAATCACGAGTTATTAAAAAGGATCAGTTAAAATTTGTTACCTTATTGGCATCTACCGGAGTGCCACTTTTTTCTCCAACTCAATCAAAAAATATTGGAAATTCTTTTCGAACTTTTTTTTTTATAATAATTTAATTTATGCCAATATTTGCAATTAACTTAAGTGATACAAAATTTTCCATTTTCAAAATTTTTCAAACCACTCCACAACTGATTTTTAAAATTTGGTTGAATTTTATTTTCATGTTCTTTTAAGTAATTATTGGGGAAATGCGTGACATTTCGGCGTACTAATGAGATAAAAAAAAATGTTGGGTTTTTATTGTAAAATATAATAAATTATTTTAATCGAAATGGTATGGCCCAATTTTAAAAGTGCATATCTTATAATTAGAGTTGTCAAAGTTATCATGTCGGGCTAGAGTCATTTTTTTAGCCTTGTTGAATTGATTTAAAGTTGAGCTGTTGAAATTCAAACTCATTTCCTTCCATCACATATCACATTTCTAAATAACTATAACAATATTGTAGACTAAATAAGATAAAGAAAAATTAAAAATAATATTGAAAATAGGAGATGTTCTAGTTGGTCTTAAACCCACTCGGCTTTTGTAGTCCAAATCTCATAAATCCGTCAGGCTTTTGTAGTCCAAATCTCATAAATCCGTCAGAGCCGAAAGACCGGAGTAATTGAACTTTGAAATTTTTGGACTTTTATATTTTGAATTCAACTCCACCATTATAAGTGTAAGTTTATTCCTGACAAATTTGACACTTATATAGTTAGGTCTTGTTTGGTAGGTAAGATATGATAGGATTAGATTAAATTATCTTACCTAATCATGTGTTTGGTAGCAAATGTAATTAATACGTCGGCCCGCTATTAAACACTAAGCCCGTACCAAAATCACTATTTCTCCATATATTTTAATCATAAGGAAGGGGTGAGATTAAAATAATCCTTATACACCATATAAATTTAATCTTATCATGCTATATCTTATCTTGGCTACCAAACATGCCCTTATAATACAAACATGTACGTTGGAATTATATTATAATATACCCATTTATATAATTATTGTTTGTATATAGAAGGCCAATGCATAAATGTTTCCTCATTTGTATAAATCTAGAGAACATCTTACATTGTCATAATTTGACCATATAAAGTTGATACTCATATTCAATAGATTGTCGTATCTGATGATTATTTTACTAAACTCACCTAATTATGATAAACTATCATTTTGGTTAATAGAATTAATAACTCTTAATAACGTGTGCTTGTGTTATCTAATTTATGTACAATGATTAATGTCAAATATTTATTGTGCTTCTAAAAGCATTCAACCCCATTCTTATAAATAGGTTCACTTGAAAACCAATTCTATAGTGATGGGCCAAAACCCAAAAGTGTCCCGAATAAAGATCTTTGGCAGGCCTATAAATTATTTATTCACTTGATCTTACAAAAAAACCTTTTTGTTTTTTATTCTTTTCGTTAAAGGCATAGATGCATATATGTTTATTATAACTCCAGTTCGTGGGCCTTAAGCGTGTGAGGAACAGGAGGGGTGTACAAAAGTAAATAAAAAAAATATTTACGTTCTTTGTTATTTTCGGCTTATTCTCGACTAATTCAACACTCACTCCAATATGAATTTTTGCCTTGGTAACAATCTCTACCAGAATATTAGGGGGGGTGTTGGGCTAGATCTGAGCTTTTGATATGTTGTTAGCTCGATTCGAAACACAATTATTGAGTTTGAGCTCGGTTTATTGAAAACTTAATAATATGTTTTCGAGTTCGACTCGTTTTATATTCATATTAATAATTTGTGAGCTCGAATTCGGAATCAGGATCAGTATGCATAAAAAAATTTATTTTAAAAAGTTAGCTATTTTAGCTTGAGGCTCATCAAATGCTCGATTATTAGCTCGATGAAAGATTCGTTAACATGCTCAATTAAATGCTCGTGAACAAATAAATTCGAACATGTTTGCTAACTCAATGAGCCAAACATGGTCAGGCTCGAGCTCGACTGGTAAAGTATCGAGTTTGAAATCAGACTCGAGCTCGATCGTTTACTGTCGAATCGAGCTTCAAACGAGTTCTTTTCAAATAAAATTTCGAATAACTCGCGAGTAGCTTTGTTGGTTACAACTTTAACTTTACTGATACACGTTCAATCTACACATGAATGCTACATTGCTACTTGCATCACCACCATGGCTAGCTCATTATTTAATTTGTGAAGATTTGTAAACATAAATTTTGATCTATTATGATTTTATCAAGGCAATTGTTTTCAGAGATTAAGAAGGAGACTAAATTAAACTGAAAATATATAAAAACAAATATATATGTATAATAGTTTCTAAGTGAATTCACATAAATAAATATATATAAGTATATTTAGAGCGGTGACAAAAGGTTTACAAAAAAACAATATATCTAAGATTCGAGTGCACTATTATTTCACAAATTGTTGTGGATATATATATAATGAGGTAGCTAGGATGAATTAATAGGAAGTATAAATCTGCATTTGACTAAGAATGTGGTCAAAATTGTCGGTGGATTTCTGGATTGGATGAGAATGGACGCCTTCATATGTAGTCACTACAACCCCTTCATCCTTCGATAACCTTTGAACTTGTTTCTTCACGTTGCAGCCTTGTTGTGTGCATCTATAGTAGCTTCTGCAAATATATATATATGATCAACGTCCAGCACTTTAATGTGAGAGAGTAGTGATGCAGTCGCATATTCATTACCGAATAAAGTTATTCGATCCTTACAATCTAAATGCAGGTAGGAAAAATTCCATTATGCATATATATATGTTTGAGTTCATAGTATAGAAATCAAGCATAATAAACGAGCAGCTACTACCACCTTAACATTGTACAAAGTAATAATGTACATGCATTATATATCTATCTATCACCTTAATTATTAAAATTGTCAACAGATGATAGCTTTCACGTTTGCCTTCGAAATTAGAGTGACGAAATGTAACAAACCCTATATTTTTCTCATCACCCAACCTCACATATTCAATTATTTATAAGACCTAAGAACCTTCAACTAGCTAGTTTCTTCTTATTCTTCTCTCTTTCTCTGAGAATATATATAATTTCTTCTTCTTTATCTCCCCATCAATTTAGAGTATTATGCAGTTGAATGTCGAAGAGAAAAATAAACCAAGCCAAGTAGTACATGTGTTCATATATAACTTAATATATAATTAATGCAGCAGCTTCATAATTCATTCCTTTAATTAATTTATCCAAAATAAAATAGTGGAAAATAATTCAACGCTAATTAAACAGGAAAAAGTAAGCACATGAAAAAATAAAAACATATAAGAAAAAGCACCTAAACGCTGCAAATAGACACGAATAATTAAAGCCTCGATAAATAATTAATTGAAAAGTAAGCAAGAAATCAAAAGGTGAAAGAAGAAGGGTACCTGGGAAATCTATTGTTCTTGACAGCCTTTTGGCCATATTTCCTCCATCTGTAACCATCATCAAGTATATCTACTTGACTTCTCGTTTGGAAGGCGAATCTAGGTTTCTTACACTTCTTCTCTCCCTTTCTCTTCTCACCTATCACCTCGTTTTCCGCCGCTGCACTCCCACCATCCAAGGCGGCGGAAGTAGACTTCAAGGTGTTTACGCCGCCGTTAATATTTTCACTGGTTGTGATGAAGCCCACGTTTCCATTATTTTGCTGATGATGATGGTGATTATCAAGATTTTGAAATAGTTGTTGATGATGATGATCGTGTGGTTGGGAGCTCATGATCATGTTGAACATGGATAAATGGGAGTTTTGTGCAAGACTAGTTGATGAACAAGAAGATAGCTTGGGTGATGGAAAAAGATTATCCATGTGAAAGAAAAGAAGAAAGGAAATGGTTCGATATTCTGGAGAAGAGAAAACAAGTGTTGGGTTTGATTTGTGGTTATAAAAAGTGATATAATTGTGTTAAATATCTATTAATAGTTGACAATGAGGCTTGACGTGGCTAAGGCTAATAGTAAATTCTAGTACACTTTGAAAATTAATAGTGGAAAAGTAATAGGGGCTTGTTTTTCTACATGATACTTGTTATTTAATGCTAACTCCATCGAAGAGTTAGTACTAAAACGAGAACTCTCAATGCGTTCTAAAAATGTTTTTAAAGGGTTATTTACTTTTCAATCTTGTGTTCAAAGTTTGCTACAAAATTAAATAATTTAAATCGAATAAAAATACAAGTGTTGATAAGTAACTATTTGATCATTCTGTTTCCCTCCCCTCGACACCCAACTCTAATTAAATATATGGTAATTAATTTTAAAATTTAAATATAATTGCGCGGTAAATTATCTTTTGGATATATATATATATATAGTTTAACAATTAACTAATTTAAGAAAAATGCTACTATCTCCATTCCGTTAAAAGTGGTCATTGTTTTCTTTTTGAATTGTTCCACTAAAAGTGGTCACTTTTCTAAAAAAAAAATTAATTATTAATCTACGTGCCGTCTCCCTTATGATTGCTTTTAGCGGGACAAAGGGAGTACATTACTATATATAATTATATATCTTCTAACATTTAAAATTCTTAATTGTTTGAATTCTTTGAAGTACTGAATTTGCTATACTATATTTTATGGAGTAATTAAAACATATAAATAAGAGACTATAATTTGTTTAATGGGTTTTGTTCTATTTAATTTGTTGTTGTTGTTTCTGTGATTGGTTGGGAAATAATGATAGTTCCAATAATGAAAAGAAAAGGCACGTTCAATTCATCTTGAAAATGAGCTGAGAAGGTTGACAAAGAGGTGGCGGCCGTAGAGAGTACATAGTGTGTATTATGTACAATTATTATGACTAACAGTACTGCCTCCGTCCAAACTAAGATGAGTCGTATTCCTTTTTGGACTGTCTCACTAAAGATGAGTCATTTCCTTTCTAGAACACCTTTATTACATACATAAGTTTAAATAATATATATTTATATCATCACTTTATACTTTAAGCATACATTCCTTAATCATCGTGCATAAAAGAAGTGTTTCATCTTAGTTGGGACGGAGGGAGTATATCATTTTATATTTATAGTGATCTATATTATATCTATAGCGTGGCATGCATGTGGTGTTCCGTTACATCTTTAATTTCTATTATATATCGATAATAGTGATGATGACACATTGACACGGAAAATCTATTACATATACTAATTCAATCATGTACGTAAATTTATTTATGGACGCGCCAATTTAAGTAATATTGCATGTCATTCTTTTTATTGCATGCTCAGTACGTTCTGTGTATATGTATATTATTTCGTATTCTCAAATGAAAAAAGAAATATTAACATTTTAATTTGTAGTGAAAAATAATATTAAAAATTTTGGATTACACACCAAATGAATCTCTAAAAGAGGCGACCACCTCACCTTTCAAAATATAAGATACTGAATAATAGTAATTATAAATTGATGGAACTATAAATGATAAAAACATGCATTTAAAAAACAAAAGGTGATAAAAAAAACATAAAACAAACAGTGCATTAATTAATAAATATGGGGTAGGTAGCAGGAGGCGGCGATTCAGTGAGCAAGGCAAGGCAAGGGATTTGGGTCAAACTAGCTTTTCATGAAAGAACATAAAAGTATAGTCAAAGAAAGGGTGCTTAGTTAGTAGTACATCATATACTACTCCCGTCACACAAAGTTTATCACATTTTCCTTTTTTGCACGTCCCACTAAGCTTGACACACTTTAAAAATAGTAAAATTTATCTTTTCAAAAAGGTGTGGATCCTACCACCTTTATAACTTTTATAGTACTTTATACACTCTCCTTAATAACCGTGCCGAAAAAAAGGTTTCAAATTTAGTGGGATGGAGAGAGTTATGAGCACACGCACGTGTTCCTTGTTTGGAACTTTGAATTTTTTTTACTTCCAAATACTACAACCAAATATTAAATTTCCTTTTATATTTTTATTTGATTTGAACCATTTATATATAATTTTCAGTCTTCTGATACTTCTATTGGAAAATTCAATTAGAAAAATAAAACATTTGAACATAAACTTATAAAATTAATAGATTTATAGAATTTAGTCTTCGTCCGTACGAGCATCTGCATAAAAATCGCTCTTCAATTCTGTATCAAACATGGCATAAGGTTTAACAAAATAAACTTTATTGTTGGACACAATAAAAGCTAGCACATGGGTTTCAAGTATATATCTTTTACTATATCGTGGTTCCAGAATAAATTCTTCTAATTTTAATTAGAGACGACAATATATATTTATTTTTACTTGATAAATAGATTTAATAATTTTATTAGTAAGAAATATGCCCATATATAATATATCTAATATCTGGTCCTTCGTTATATTTTTCTACTTAACTGATTACAAAAGTTCAAAATACAGAAATGGATTAGAAATACAATCTTCCAAACTATAGCATACCCTATAAGAAGATAAATTTGAAATTCAAAACAAAAATCGAACTTTAAATCCTTTTTAATTAAGCTCCGACGGCAGCTCGTTACTTCCTTGAACACCATGCATATCATTTTGATAATTTCATAAAATTAATTTGCGCTAAATAATTAGATAGGCTTGTGATCAATCTAGAATGTTGATCTTCATGGAATTAATTGTATTCAAACTCGATCGAATTGATACGATTTAATTAACGAGTGAAGACTTGAAGACGTACGGTACATGTATATAATCTAGATGGATATTGACTAAATTGTTGTGATTAGTTAACTTAAAATGGGTGGGTGAGATCATGTAGCATTAATTCAATATACGTATATATGGGTGGGTTCTATGAAAATTAATCCTTACGTAGTAACTTAGGTATCAATATAGACTATAGATTATATAAATATTAATGGATTAGATGTAATTAAGCATATTAGCTATAAAATTTTAAATTAAATTATTAAGAGTAAATAAGTAATAATCCAAATATTTATAATTCCTAATCATAATCACCCTGCTACAATTATGGAACTAAACAAACGAGAAATCAATTAGCTTGGATTTCTCAATAGTAATAATATTTTTTTTATATTATACATGAACTAAATATATATTTATGCTTCTTAAATTATATTTATTTGCTTAAAGTAATTACATTTGCTTTTATATTATATGTGAATACTATTTTTGCTTACAAAAATGGTTTTTTTTTAATTGACATATTTAATAATTTTTTTTCTATTCTTTTCAAGGTTAATTTATTTGCTTAATAGATTTGCATAGTTTAAACACTAACTTTGCTTTTTTAAATTAGATTCTTTTCAAAATTAATTTATTTGCTTAATCTGCTAACTTGAGCAAATTGAACGAGTGATTAAAATAAATATATTTGATTTATAAAGCATACAAGTAATTTTATTGGTTTTATTTATATTTAAGCATCTATAATGTAAAAAAAGTGCAAAGGCAATGAGTGATTTAAGAAAATAACAATTCAAAAGGAAAATATGATTATTGATTTAAGAAAATCTAACTATTGATTAAAGAAAATATTAAATTTTAAAAATATATAATATTAATGATTTGATTTAAATTTAAGCAAAACTAAAATAAATATAATTAATGATTTTTAAGCAAATAAAAAAAATTGAAAAACAAATGTAATTAGTGAAATGAAAAATAGAAATTATATAGGTATTGTTGGTTCCTAAACGAGTGTACTGAGTGTATGAGGGGAATACACCAGTTTAAAAACTTTTCAGATTAAAAAAAGTTTTCAGTGAAGACTCAAATCTGAAAGGAGGTAGCTTCAGTAGAGCCAAAAGTGTTTACCTTTAGATAGCAATCCTTCAGTCTACACTTAGTGTTTGACTGATGTACTAATATCTTAAAGGTGAGTTTGGTTGGTGAGATGAAGGTAGATAAGATAAATAATATGT
>JAPKLX010000029.1:1729616-1769609 GCA_026898415.1 Leonotis leonurus
ATCCTAGTTAACACGTGAGGGTAAGGTTCTCATTTGAACTCTCCTCTATATATATATATATATATATATATATAAATGTTTGCCAATGTAATTGAATTACCTGCAGTGGAGTGGGAATTAATTCAACTAGCTATGACTTTACTTTCTAAATGGTTGCTAACATATAAATTAAAGAATATTAATTCAAGCGCAATATCTAATTATGGAAATAGTACACATATATCTTCATTTTGACGAGGAGATAAAACTGAAACAACCACTTGTTTATTTTCATAACGTCACCACTGACGAAACCTAACAACCACGCACTTGGCCAAAATGCCAAAATAATTAGTATTATAATTTAATACCTCAACCAATTTTTTAACTACGTCACTTTCAAATTATAGTTGTAAATATAAGAAGATAATTAATCAAATGATAACTAAAAATTCATATTAATTATGCATTAAATTTATATATATTAATATATTAAAATTATGATGTGTTGATTAAAAAATAAAAATGCATTTATACAATAAAATATTAATGTATAGATTTTGTTTCCAATATGTTGTTTTGTAGGTTAATATTGTAGGTTCCAATACGAATTAAATCACAACTAGATTAGGATTATAATATCACATAACCTTTTTCAATCTTAATTAATTACGCAGAATGAACCTGTAATCTCAATTTTGTTATGATCCGAGATTTATGTGATGATTAAATTTCTATTTAACATGAGATTACACATTGAATTCGAATTTACTAGTAATAGTAATATATTGACAAGGGTTTATTAAGACAATATTTTAATATTAATAGTTCTGCATTAATTATTATGGATATACATTTGCCCACAAGTACGGTTGCGTGTGGATTATTTGTTTTCTTTGTTGAACGGACTAATCCATCTATTTCCAATCCAAATAGGTCGTTTTCTACGAGGAATTTTGCTTGCACACGACAAAAAATGACAATAACAATAGAAACAAATAAAGACTTCAAAGTCTCCTCATTAGCATAAAAAATCATATTAAGTAATGATTACGATATTTATACGTGATTAAAACTCCCCGCTTTCAGTTTCAGTCACCTCACGATTCATGAAATTTCTGAGTTCGCTTCAGTATATATTTATATATACACACTGTCGATTAGATCTGAATATTTGATACTATATTTTCTGCTGCCTGCATTCACATATAATATAATAGGTTTTATTTATGCTATAAATCTGGTAATAATTTGGGTAGGTACACTTTGGCCCTTTTGAAACTAATCTGATTAACTTCTACTTGGAAGTTATAATGAACTTCCAATTTTAGAGTTGCTATCAGAGAATCAGAGATTGTTTAAATATGCACAGCAGTTGAGGTACAATGGTAATGCAGGTACATGAATAATAATATTCCAAACACGTTTCTTTAAATCCTTTTTTTTTATAAAGAATAATTTGGAAGTTTCACTCTCTCTCTTTCTCTCAAAGACAAACAACAACAAAAGATCCGAGAGTAGGATTCTTGGTAGTTGCGTGTTTTTTCTATTCAAGGTTTTGAATTAATATAAATATAGTAAACATGTATTTCTTCACCGAAGACCTCATCATGAAAAGCTTTTCTATTGTTTTGTTTATTTAATTCGAATTTCATTAAACAGTACTGTTTGGAGATAGATATAGTACTTCAATTATATGTTTCCCAATTATTTCATTAAAGAACATATTTCATTCCTCCACGAAAAATTTCATATTTGCATTCGACACGAGTTTTAATTAATGAATAATTTGAATGTAGTGTGGATTTAACTGGGATCACAAAATATTTATTAATTATATATATATATATATATGAGTAAAAGAAAAATTAATAATTGATTAATAAATAAATTAAATATGTTTTGAGTGGAATAATAGTCTCATATTATTTATAATTAAATATGTACGTGAGCGATTAGAAAGTTAACAGTGAGTCCAATAGATAGATTAAAGTGTGCTGATTTTTCATGAACAGAATACAGTAAAAAAATGTGCAAATTTTTTATGCACGTATTGAAAATGTATTATAAAATATGTCAATCTTAATAAAATATAAACTTTAAATATTTATTACTTCTCTAATGGATTATGTCTCGTTGAAATAAATGTGTAATAACTAAATATAGTTTCTTGTATTAAAACATCTGTTGTCATACTTGTGATTTTTTTCTCACTTAAAATTTAAAATATATATTACTTGAATGCTTGTGCGATATAACAATAATATAATACATTTTGGAAAAATAATGAAATATAGTTATCTAACAATTTAAGATATATATTGCTTGAATGCTTAAGCTTAAACTTAGTGGGGAGTAGTTATTCATATTCATACCCATCAAATAAATGAATATTAAATTTACTCAAACCACCCTTGCATATATATCCACCATTTATCGGGTATTCGCGAATCCGCCATCCATCAGGTACCCGTAACCCACCATTCGTTAGACACTCATTAACCCACCACTTGTGGGTATCTGTCATCCTTAAAATATATAAGTTTAATATTTAAGATATATTATGATTAATATTAGGTGGATATGCGATATTTTTTACGGATACTTTACGGATATTTCATGAATAAATTTTTGCAAGCATATAAATTTTATAGACATGATAGTTAATATTCATACTCATATTCACGAACTAAATAGATACTAAATGTCTTTCAAACCGCTTGTTTGGAAGAGGTACATCTCGCTATATTGCTTGATTGCTATGTACACAATTTCAATTTGATGTAAACAGGATTATACATACTTTATGAAGGCCCAATCTACTTCAGAAGTAGGCCCATTAAAGACGAGAGGTTTCATAAGTTGTAAAATATATACATTTCACTCATCATCCGACAAAAAATGGCAAATGTGGATTAATTTCATGATATATCAGAGCTATCTCGTCCTTTGTAATTATAAAAATTGTTTTGAGTCAATAATCATTGTGAAAATTAAACAATATATCAAAAATTAATGACTAAAACGACATATACTTATACGAGTGCTTTGATACAAGAAAAGTGATCCATATATAGTGAAGGGAAACCCAGGTTTATTAAGTGTAGAAATGCATCATTAATGACATTAAATGATGATAAATTTCATGATCACATGAAAAATTAGAAGAATGGTAAAATTTATCATCTTCATTTCTATAAATAATTACGTGATCCTTCATGTTATATTGATTTTGTAATGATTTGTTCAAATAAAATAGTTACTGAGGAATGATTAAGTGAACGAGGTGATGCAATCAATTAGATATCATTTCCTACAACATCACAATGATTCATCGAAATAAATTATTCAAATATTTATTATATATAGTTATTTTGACTCCATCAAAAAATATCCTTTACACAACATTTATTCATAATAATCTTATCTAACTACAAAAATATAATTCCGTCCAATCTCAACAAGTAGCACGCTAGTATATGTTAGAAACAATTATTTATGATCTAATCCAAGTGGCCCCAACATAATGTTTTGGTACTTATCTTTAGCAAACTTGTACACACCACCACATAACATGATTATGTCGTGTATAATAAGATTACCTTATCTTATTTAAATATATATGGTTTCTTTATATATTTATTCGACGAGTACATACTCTAACTCAAGTTTGATTGCTGCAATTTGCAGTTTGTGAATGGAAATGATTTGACAACAAAATCGAGAAGAAGATTCCGAAACAATCCGTAATTAATCAATAAATGTGATTTAATATTTCAAATCATATGGCTAAATTTGTAATTTAAATTTAATATAATTAATTAAAGAATCTGATTGTATAGATCGCAGATGAGGTCAAAGATTGATTTCAACTGTAAATATATATGAAGTAAAATGTTATGGTTAGGCTCTGCATGGTGCATGAGTAGTTCTGAGTCTTGTTCTAGTCAATAAGGCAATTTGAGTTAATGTTTGTGGCCTATGAGTCTTCGCCACGTGTCCATAGTTTGTTATGAGTTTGTTTTGGATTCAGAGCCATTTAATGCGTTTGGACTAGCTGTTGGGAGCCCAGACTTGAATTCTAATGAAATAGTTATCTTTTATTCTCTATCATTCTTGTTTGTCTCTCGCTTTCATACTTGTTTTGCTTGTGTGAGTGAGATTGATGATAAAGGGTGAGTTAATGCTTAACAAGTGGTATCAGAGCCTCTTGATTCCACGTTTACCGTATGCCAAGAAAGCCCAAAATGGAAGGGAGGTTAACTACAGTTGAGTCAAAGCTGGAACAGATGCAACAACAACAAGCTGAGTTGGGCGAGACATTGCGTCAAGCCATGGCCGCGATGAAACTGCAAATGGAGGAGATGCGAAAGGAGATTCAGAGGGAGGAAACTCGGCGAGAAGGCAAAGGTCCGTTGGATGAGGGAGATAAAACCTCGAGGCCGTGGAGGGATAGAGGTAATTCTTCGAACTCCAGTGGATCTAGCAATAAGTTACCTAAGCTTGATTTTCCTGGGTTTGAGGGTCAAAATCCTATGCAATGGATTAGGAAATGTAACAAGTACTTTGCTGTGAATCACATGGATGATTATGATAAGATTTTTATCGCCGCAATGTACATGGACGGGGTAGCTGACCTTTGGTTTGAGGAATATATTGAGGAAGAGGATATAACTTGGAAGGAGTTTAGTGAAAGGGTGGTAGAAAGGTTTTCAGTGGAAGATGGGAAGAGTCTCATTGCCCAGTTTAATCAACTGAGACAAACTGGAAGTGTTCTTTCTTATACCAACAAGTTTGAGGAACTCAAGGCATTTTTAGCTGTGCAAAAATGGGGGCTAGATGAAGATTATTTTGTCAAAAGCTATATAGGAGGATTGAAGGAGGAAGTGGGTAGTTCTGTGGAGATGTTTAACCCCTATACCGTTAACCAAGCCATTAAGCTAGCTCAGAAAAAGGAGATACAATTATCAGCTTTGGGAAAGGGATCTAAACAGTTTAGTAAGGGGTCTGAGGGAAGCATTAAGAAGTTTGGGAGTGAGCAGGGCAGTAGGAGTGGAGGGGAGAACCAGCTATCCTCTAACTTCAAGAAGCTAACTCCTATGGAGATTGAAGAAAGGAGGAAGAAAAAGTTGTGTTTTAATTGTGATGAGCCGTATCAACTAGGACACAAGTGCAAGATGATGTTTGTTATAATCTGTGAAGGTGGTGAAGAAGAGGATAGTGCAGTGGTGTTGGAAGATATGGAGCCTGAAGAGGAAGAAATCCAGTTGTCAGTCAATGCTCTAGCAGGCAAGGTGGCTGCTGACACCATCAAATTACAAGGGCAGATAGGGAGCCATAAGGTGACCGTGTTGATTGACACTGGAAGCACTCATAGCTTCCTAGATCATATGGCAGCTACAAAGATTGATTGTGATGTAGAGTACACCAATCCTTTAGTTGTTACTGTAGCAGACGGAAGGCAATTGGAGTGCAACACAAGATGCCCCAACCTTGAGTGGGAAATGGGGGATTGCAAATTCATATCATCTATAAGGATTTTGCAACTTGGAGGGTATGACATGGTGGTGGGTGTAGATGTGCTTAGGCAGATGGAACCTGTAACTTTCAACTTTACAGAGCAACACATTAGCTTTGTGAAGAATGGAAGGAGGGTGGTACTGCAAGGAGCTCAAAGTGAGGTTTCTTTAAGATGATGACAGGAAAACAATTTACTAATACTATGAGAAAAGGAAAGGGTGCATACATAGACTGCTTGTGTATGGTTGCTGCTGAAGAGGTGATAGCTGACTGCAAGCCAACTCTAGAGCTTGAACCTTTAATCTCTAAGTTTGTGGCAGTGTTTGAGACACCTAAGCAACTTCCACCAAGCAGAGGACATGATCACAAGGTCACACTCAAACCTGGAACGGTACCTTTCAAGCAAACCGCTTATAGGTATCCATATATGCAACGACTAGAGATTGAAAAGCTTGTCTAGGAGATGCTCAACACAGGGGTAATCCAAACTAGCACTAGCTCTTTTTCTTCTCCAGTTTTACTTGTGAAAAAGAAGGATGGAACATGGCGCTTTTGTGTTGACTATAGGAAACTCAATTCACTAACTATAAAAGACAATTTTCCTATACCTTTGATTGATGATTTACTAGATGAATTGGGGGGAGCTGTGGTATTTTCTAAGATTGATTTGAGGGCCGGATACCATCAAATACGGATGCACGGGGCTGATACATACAAGATAGCTTTTGTCACTTCAAGTGGCTTGTATGAGTTCAAGGTAATGCCCTTTGGACTTACTAATGCACCCGCTACCTTTCAAGCATTAATGAACTCAGTTTTTAAGCCTTTTATTGGGAAGTTTGTGTTGGTATTCTTCGATGATATATTAGTATACAGTAAGAGTATGGATTTACATGTTCAACATCTAGATATTATATTCTCATGTGGAATATTTGGGCCATGTCATTAGTTGTGAAGGTGTTGCAGCTGATCCAAGCAAAATAAAGGCTATGATGGAGTGGCCACGCCCTAAATCACTTAGAGCTTTGAGAGGTTTCCTTGGGTTGACCGGATATTATAGAAAATTCATCAGAAACTATGGCTCTATTGCTAGACCTCTCAATGATCTCACTAAGAAAGGGTCTTTTGTATGGAATGACAAAGCTTCAACAGCCTTTGAGGCACTTAAGGCAGCCATGATTTCAGCTCCAATATTGAAACTCCCAGACTTCTCTTTGCCTTTTGTTTTAGAGACAGATGCATCTTATGGTGGGATAGGGGCTGTCTTAATGCAACAAGGTCATCCTATTGCTTTTCTTAGCAGATCTCTAGCTCCAAAGCATAAAGGGTTATCCACTTATGAGAAAGAATTTCTTGCTATCATTATGGCTATTGAGAAATGGCGATCTTACCTACTACATCAACAGTTTATCATCCGGACAGATCATCAAAGTCTGAAGTATCTGTTGGAGCAGAAGATTTCCACCCCTGTGCAACACAAGTACCTCACCAAACTATTGGGTTTTGACTACAAGATTGAATACAAAAAGGGCAACGACAATCGGGTGGCTGATGCACTATCCAGAAGAGATGAAGACCATGGTGAGGCCCTTGCTTTGACTCTCACTACCTGCGTTCCAGCTTGGGTTTCTGAGATTCTATTGAGTTATGAGGGGGATGATGCAACTCAAGAAGCTATTATGGAATGTTGTACTCTACCCTACAATGTTTCATATTTCTCTTATCATGATGGTCTGCTCAAGTTCAAAGGCAAGCTATATGTGGGGAATTCTAAAGATCTGCGAGCCAAAATTATTGAGTATCTTCACTGCTCGGGATATGGAGGTCATTCAGGGGTGAATGCTACATTTCAACGTGTACGTGCTACTTTTTTGTGGCCTGATCTCAGAAAGGAAGTTCAGCAACGTGTTTTGGCTTGCCATGAATGTCAAAGCTGCAAACATGAGACCTCCAAACCTGCCGGTCTTCTCCAGCCTTTGCCAATTCCTTCGCAAGCGTGGCAGCACATCACCATGGATTTTGTGGAGGGCTTACCTATCTCTCATGGCAAAGACACCATCTGGTTCATTGTGGATCGTTTTACGAATTACTCACATTTCATTGCTCTGAAACATCCCTTCAATGCCTCGGATTGTGCTAAAAATTTTCTCGACTCCATTTATAAGTTGCATGGCCTTCCGGTTAGCATTGTTTCTAATCGTGACAAACTCTTCACTAGTTCGTTTTGGACGGATCTCTTCCGTATGATTGGAGTCCAGCTGCACTTAAGCACCGCTTACCATCCACAGACGGACGGCCAAAGTGAACGTGTGAACCAATGCCTTGAAACTTACCTACGTTGTATGTGTTCTCACTCGCCTAAGAAGTGGCTACAATGGTTGTCTTTAGCTGAATTTTGGTATAACACCTCTTATCACACTTCCCTTCAGTTAACTCCATTCGAGGCTCTTTACGGTTATACACCCACTCCTTTGGCTATGCAGTCCTACTTGACTCCTCAAGTTATTGGTGTTGAGTCTACTTTGCATGATAAAGTTGATATCCAAATTCAGTTACGTCGTTTACTTCAAAAGGCGCAGGATAGGATGGTTGCTAGTGCTAATCGCCATCGTCGTGATAGGGATTTTGCTGTGGGCGATTGGGTGTATCTCAAACTCAAGCCTTACAAGCAACGTTCTATTCGTTTACATCGTGCTTGGAAGCTTAGTCCACGCTATGCCGGTCCGTTCTTGATCGTTGGCCGTGTCCGGCTAGTTGCCTACAAGCTTCACTTACCTGCTTCGGCCAAGATCCATGATGTTTTCCACGTTAGCATGCTCAAGAAGAGTGTTCATTCTTCTTCCCGTGTGGTGACTACCTTGCCGGAGTTTGATGATGAGGGTAAGCTGCTGCTTCATCCGGTCAATATCTTAGCTCGTCGTCTTGCAAAGCTGATGGTTAGGCTCTCCATGGTGCATGAGTAGTTCTGAGTCTTGTTCTAGTCAATAAGGCCATCTGAGGCAATCTGAGTCAATGTTTGGGAGCCCAGACTTGAATTCTAATGAAATAGTTATCTTTTATTCTCTATCATTCTTGTTTGTCTCTCGCTTTCATACTTGTTTTGCTTGTGTGAGTGAGATTGATGATAAAGGGTGAGTTAATGCTTAACATAAAAATCATTCACCTAATAAAATCTTACCGCTGTAAATCTGTTACAATCTTTTTTTCACGCGAAAAATGAAGAAACTAAAGTCCGATTAGCAGTCTAATTCCTAATTCCTATCCTGACACTAAATTTTTTAATCGTCTAAACTTTCAAAGTAAATGAATGAATGTTCCTTCCACGCCAAATTCATTCACATACATATATAAAATGAGTTTCTAATTCCATACGCATCAACCCAATACAAGTACTCAGAAACTGAAGGAACTTAACATCGACCACACCGATGGATTTCCACCAGATATCTTCGTCTCTCAATCGATTCAGAGCTTCCGCTAATTCTTACTTATCTCAGCTGGAGCCTCTCGCGCTGCTTTTCCTTCCTCTTTTGACGCTTTTTGTTGCCAGATTGCTTCTGTCGATGCTTAGTGTGGTTTCTGAGAAAGGCCTCAAATCTACGGTCGTCGAGTTGTTCATGGCTTCTGTCAAGTAATTTTTTCACATTTTCTTACTGTAACTGTCGTGGAGTGTTTTGCTTTTGGATTAATTTATTAGTTTGTTCTTGTGTGCGTGCGCTAGGTTGGTGCCTGGTGTGCAGAGGTATATTGATGCTGAAAAGCAGAAGGTACGTTTAACTCGGACTCCTTTTTTTGTTGTTTTATTCGTTATTCATATGGAGATTGTAATTGGCGGAATGATTCTCTCTTGAAAATTTAAATAAAATGATGTGGTGAAATCGTCGCATTAACTGAGATGCAAGTGGAAGAGCAGAGCAATTAATGTAATTGTGCCACATGATAAATTGAGAGAAAATCTGAATTTATGTACTGGCATACTTCATTAATGTGAGAACTTCTGTATTTATCGGGGCGAGCAGATATATAATTTATGCCTTTTAGATGTTTCCGCTGACTCATAATTATGCTGCTTATACTTTGGTTTCCTAATACAAATATATACGTATGTGTGTGTATTTTTGGATGTCGGGCTTGCACATGTTTTAGTGATATAGCATATAGGGGTTATTGCTTAAGCTTGTTTTCACATACATTTCTTGGTTTGAGCTTGTGCTGGAGCTTTGATAAACTCTGTTCAAAGTATTCAATAATTTTATAAAACATATTTTAAGTACCATTCGAAATATAAATATTAAGAACCGTTATAAGTTGTGGAGCCAGTCTCGATCTTTCGAAGCTTGCATTTCAGATAACTTGACTTAAGCCTGTTTTTTTGGTACTAGCCAAATGACGATGATAATTAAACATCTTTTACTAAAGATGCGCTCATTGCTGATCTGTTTCACAATACCTTATCGTAAGCTGCTTTCTTCAAAGTATAATTACGTAGCTTATAGGTACATCTGGGGTTTTACAGTATTTTCTTCTAAGGATTGTATTAAATAGTTCAAGCCATCGTGTAAAACATTAAATTTCTTTGCGTACAGGTTGTGGATAAGTTGCAAGGTTCTGGTAAATCAAAGAGAGATGGTTGGAGTACTGAGTTGCCTAGGTTAGGCTTAGGAGGTGAGGTTATAGATAAACTGAAAGATGAGAAGCTAAAAGATGTGGCATGGCAGGGCAAATGTTCTGGTACAGTGTATGTTTTCTCTCAATCATATCATCTTCTGCACTTTCTTACCCAAGATGGTGGATTATAAAGTCCTTTTGTTTTGCTGCAAACTGCAAAGGAGAGTTCATGCTTTCTTACTTCTATGTGTTTCCTTCAGCTATATTGCGGGAAACGAACAAGAAGGGCACTTTTCTTTGATTAACGAGGCGTGCTCCATGTTAGTAAGATATATCCTCTTCCTACATTTTTCTCCTTAGCAAATTTAGCTTTTCTGAATAGCCAGCAACTGCGGTCAACAAAGGGAAAGAATGCTTACCTCTTGGTTCCCAGTTATATATATTCACCATACTAATGCTCATTCAGTCTAGTGGCATCATGAACTAGATTTTGAACGTGGACGGGGGGTACCTGACTATCTTCCCTTATAAGATTTATGAATGTCCTTCCAGGTTCTCACATACCAATCCTCTGCATCAAGATATATTCCAGAGTGTTGTGAGGTTTGAAGCAGAAGTTGTGGCAATGACAGCTGCACTGCTTGGAAGTAAGGAAAAGGCTGCTGGAGGACAAATATGTGGAAACATGACATCAGGAGGGACAGAAAGTATACTAATGGCAGTGAAAACCTCGCGTGATTATATGAAAGTTAAGAAGGGAATAACTAACCCAGAGATGTTAGTGAAACTTTAGCTTAAGTAATATCCTAATTTGGTATGCAAGAGGTTATATAACTGATGCAGTTTTTGCCTTGCTGGAAATAGGATAATACCAATTTCAGCTCATTCAGCATATGACAAGGCTGCACAATATTTTAAGATCAAACTGTGGCGTGTTCCTGTGGACCGAAATTTTAAAGCAGACGTTAAAGCCATCAAACAACGTATTAACCGGAACACAATAATGGTTAGAGTTTATTCTGATACTTATGGGCTTGATTTTCCTAGATATTCTTGTAAGAAATCAATGTTACAATACTAAATATTTTCGACATAATGCCTTGTAAATGTGCTGCTGATTAAAATAGTAGTGATCTAATCTTCATGCCAACTTCATCTAAGCTTCTTTTATAGTTTCTGATGCCTATTTTATCCACTTGATTTGCTAAATGTTTTGTAGATTGTTGGATCTGCACCCGGCTTCCCTCATGGAATTATTGACCCAATTGAGGCAGGCGATCCTTTATTTCATGATTTATTGTGCAACTCAAACTTCTTTTACCTTAAAGAAATCCTAACATTATGATTCTCTTTGTAGGAGCTTGGCGAGTTAGCTTCTGCCCATGGGGTTTGTTTGCATGTAGATCTTTGTCTTGGTGGGTTTGTGTTGCCTTTTGCTCGTAAGCTTGGGTATGTCCGATACCAGATGTTCAGAAATGATTTTCTGGGTTATGCATCTTATAATTCATTTTGGAATTATTTCAAATGCTTTCCTGCCCACCTTCTATCTTGTTTTTGGAGATTACTCTTTCTACTAGAAAATATGATCAGTGTGTTATACTAGTGTTGGATATTTTTGATCTTGACAACTGAAGTAAAATCAAGTTCACTTGCTGTGCTTTTTTAATGCTTCCGCGCAGTGTTCTCTGCTAATTGAGCAGAATACTGGCATGTGATGTGAATTTAAATATTGGCTTTTATATGCTTATGTACTTGAGTGTTGTAAATGCTACACTATTTGTGCTTTGAGCTTTTTTCAGCTACTCATATTATTAGATTTTTTTATTTTGATGGTACTATTTTAGAGAACGTGTTGCAAGCCAGAACTTTCGGTTACCTGTCTTTCACTGTTCCAACTTTGTCAATCTATTTTTCTTATAATATCCGATCATATCTCCTAGGTATCCTGTGCCACCGTTTGATTTCTCTGTCAAAGGAGTAACATCTATATCTGTGGATGTTCACAAGTATGGGCTAGCTCCTAAAGGAACGAGTGTAGTTCTATACAGGGATCATGACATACGGAAGGTACTACTCACTCAGGTCCACTTCATTATATGTGCAATTGTCAGAGCATGGATGCTAAGAGTGTTGAGTTATTTATAATAGAAGAGGGGAGAGAATGTTACTTTTTAAAAGAAAGTGGAGTTGTTTATAACAAATATTAGAGAGAATGTAATTTTTGAAGATAAAGTAACTTTTTACAGGTATTTTATATGTTGTACTTTCTGTTTTAGGAAATGTGCATATTGAAATAGGACACTCCAAAATGGAAAAATGCACATTATGAAATAGGATGAGGGGGTAGAAATTTTGCTCTATTCTTTTGTTAGGACCAAGTGGCTGTAAAAAGACATCCTTATAGTAAGAGGTGTTTGGCTAAGCTTATTCAAAAGTGCTTATAAGCTCTAGTAAGAATGTTTTAGAGCTAATAAAATGATAACTCTTATATTTCTACAATAAGTTGTTTAAGTGTTCGGACAAATGTACTAAAGAGTTTACAAGCTCGCCCCAAAACCTCTTTCAATCTTTCTATATCTGAAGAATGTATACACGCTCAGTATGTTGGAAATGAGTGCAGAGTCTGTCATATAGTCAATCTATCAACTATGGTTTTGCTTGGATGTGATTTTTTCGTCTGCTGCATTACCTGTCCCCATACTTTATAATATCTACTGACAACCCTGCTTTAATTTTAATATCTCTGTGTTGCTGGATCATTTGCCAATTCGTCTCCCTCGTAAAGCATCAATTTGTAGCTGGTGAGTTGCTTGTTCTACCCAAAAATTTTACACCTTCCGATAAGGTCTTACCGTGTGCTTCACTCACTATTAATTAATTCATGCAGTTCTGTTAATCATGTCACTCTTGATAATGTTATTTCTTTCTTTTCTTTTGTATCGTACTTCTATTGCTAATAGTTTCTACTACTTGTATTCTTTTTTGTCGTGTCCAGTCACTGAGTGGACTGGTGGGCTCTACGTATCTCCAACAATTGCTGGAAGCAGGCCTGGAGCTCTGATAGCTGGGGCTTGGGCAGCAATGATGTCCCTTGGTTTAGAAGGTTACAACCTTCACATAATTGTCGTTTATTTACTGTTGCTGGTCAACACTGGGAGTTGAGTTTGTTACCTGAGACTGACTCTCGTATTCTTTATGAACAGGCTATCTGGAAAACACAAGGAAGATTATGGAAGCATCAAAGAGAATAGAGAAGGGGTAAAAAAGCATCATCATAATTCATAAAATGCTTTTGCTGTCTTATTTCTGAGGCAATGCTTATTATTAGATATTTTTGTTGCAGGGTCCGCGAGATTCCAGAACTGTTCGTCATTGGGAGGCCTGATATGACACTAGTAGCTTTCGGATCAGACACTATAGACATATTTGAAGTGAACGACATTATGTCATCGAAAGGGTGGCACCTGAATGCACTGCAGAGGCCTAACAGGTAATTAACCAGTCACTATTAGAAAATATGAAAATATAGTATTTGAATGAATTTAGTTAATATAAGTACTAATTGGTGTTCTGTGTATATGATTACTTATTCCTCAGTATCCATATATGCGTGACTCTTCAACATGTAAATGTCACTGAAGAATTCCTAAAGGATTTGACAGATTCTGTGCAAACAGTAAGTCCATAATTGTTGTGAATTTGTTAACACCTTTTGCATAACAGAAGCAGCTATAAAAGAATGCCAGTTTGTAGGCATTTACATTAGTGTATAAATATAATGATGATATTTGTAAATGGATGAATTGAACAGGTGAAAGCAAATCCAGGGCCTATGAAAGGTGGACTTGCTCCAATATATGGGGCTGCTGGAAAAATGCCTGATAGAGGAATGGTTCAAGATTTGTTGGTCGATTTCATGGATAACTCCTGCTAGTTCTAAAATAATTCCTCTATGTACTCTATATACATTCATTACTTCTTAAAAGTGTTGCTATTATGCTGACATTCATATGCATTTACCATTTATATCCCTTCTTTGTGTACCCATCATATTATAGTATTCCTTCCAGTCCTTTTGTATTGGCTCAACTTTTATTCAATTAAGTGTATTATGATAATAAAAAGAGCTAATACAAAGGTACGGAAAGGAGTATTTGAAATGAACAAGAAATTCTATGAGCTAAACTGCATAAATTCATATATCACACATTCACAACATTATAATTTATGAGCCTTTTCTATTTCGAAAATTTGGGGCCAAACTGGGTGAATTCATGTACATTGACCGAACATAATTCGGTTTCGGCTTGGGCTTCGACTTGTTTAGATTGCATGCATATACAGTTTATATTTGTAATATATTGTTACGATTTCGTCTGAAAAACTTATGCATTACACGAAAGAGAACCTAAACAAAGTATATAAATTAGTATTACCACGTTGTTCCATAAAACCTAGTCGAGTCCTGAACGCTATCAGCCAGAGTAATGGCCACAATCCATAACAAAGAAACCAATTTGCTATTACTGAAATTTAAGAGTTCAATTTAAAAATGATTACTCGCATGTGAATTTATGTGTATTTGAGAAAAAAAATTGTGATTAATTAATAAATTAATTAATTAAGTCGTGAGTAGAGTATTATTATTAAAAATATGGATAAAATATAAAAATGCGTACATTTTTTTATGGATATAATTAATAAAAATACAAATGTTCATGCTTTTTGTAAAGGGAGAAATATAAAAATGTGCATATTTTTTTAGATGGAAGGAAAAAAAAAGGTTCATGACTAAAAATTATTCATATCATAAAATCTAAAAATATATATTTATTTGATAACAAGAGAAATTTTTTCATGACGGGCTTATCTATAAGTAAATATATTTTATATTTTATTCTTAAATAAATATTATTTCCATTCCACTAAACTTGATACTTTTTTTCGATACGATTATTAAAAAGAGTGTATAAAATATTGTAAAATGTATAAAAATAATAGGGTCAACATTTTTTTTAAGATATAACTTTTACACTATTTTTAGTAGGCGCCAAACACGTCCCAAAACACATTGTAGTTTGTAGGATAGTTGCCTTGTCTTGGCGAACACCCGAAAGGCCCGCCAGAAAATTGATTATTGATTGGCAAAAATACTAACGACTCTGCATTCTGATATATTATGAGTCAACTGATCCCGTAGAAAATATTTGTGTTCATGGAGATATAGAAGCCTCCGTCAACACCAGAGAGGTATTTTTCTCTCTTTTGTTTTTACGCTAATTTTGTTGCTCGTTTCCTTTACTTGCTCTTTTAATAGGTTTCCGAGGAAGCCGAGTTGTGAAAAATATGTTTTAGTATATCGAGATTCAGTAGCATTACTGGGTAGTTATTTTGCTACAAAGATCAACATATTCAGTTATTGCTGAATTTGCAAATCACGTTAAAGGGGTTTTATTTGGATGTTTTAATCTTTTTTCTGAATCGTTTGAATCTCCAGTTTGCTTGATCCTCTATATTGAGGTAGAGAATTCCTACACATGTTTATTTCCTGCTACTTTTTGTTATTCTTATTACAATATGCTGAAGAAATGAAATCAATACAAATATAGCTAGAAAATACTTCTTAAGAGCATTGATGTACATAAACCAATTTTTTTTTGGCTTTTATTCATTTTCCAATTTAGGATTGTATGAAGTTCTGACCTTAAGCATTTACTTCACATGTTTTTTGAAAAGTAGAAAGAGGAAGGAAGTTTTTGAAGCCTTTTCTTGAACTAAATCTAAATATTTGATGCCTGTGTGTTTCCCTTTTCTTTTTCTCAACCTACTCCATACGTGTTCTTCCTCAGAAACGTAGATCTTCAGATAAGGGTTGGCATTGATGTTATCAATAAATTACTGACATATTGCAAGCGGTGTCGTTGAAGTGCTAAAAGCTATGCACTATTGGAGACTTGTTTGGTGTTGCAAGAACAGTTGAATAGTGGGTTGAGTATATTGGCGATGAACTCTATCCGGTGCATATAAAGGGTTTCCTGAATTGACGTGGACTTCTGCACTTCAACTAACCGATTACTTATATCTTTCATGATCTGGTTGCTACCTTTTTTGCAAATTACTGAGCATTCTCTTAGATTCTCATTTGTGGTTCTAACTTTTTTCCAAAATACTTGCTGAATTAAGGAACATGCTGATTTTATCTTGGAAATAGTAGCTTTTCCGTTCTTCCATCTCCACCTGTAGCATCAATTACCATGCAAACTAGTGCTTCTTGTATCTTAGCTTTGAATTTAGAAGGATCATGGAACTCCTGATCGATATCTCTTTACTGGATTTAGTTTTCATGGCTGAAGTGTGACTTAGTCTTGTCTAGGATAAGCTAATCAAACTAGTGATGGAGAACCTTTACTCTCAAGTTGAATCAAGTCAAATCTAGATTCAAAACCTTTAGGTTCCTTTCATTTTAAATTATATGATTATCAATTATTTGTATTTTCTAAATCTTTCTGTCTCAAATCCTTTACCTAAACTATGACCTAAATGTTATTGAAGTATCCCTTGTTCATCGAATGGGCTGGTAATCATTTTAAGCACTACTCTTCATTGTCAGAGAGTAAGTTTTGCTAGCCTTGTGACTCGTATATGGGGAAAGCTATCAGGTTAATACAATGACCTTATTGGAGTTTAGAATATGACCATATGTCTTTGTATTGTTGCTTTTCTCATCCTCAGTTACTCCTATAGTTCGCTATCTTAACATACTCTTTATCTGGTAATGTTGAAGCAAAAGTTTTTTCAAACTCAGAAATTGACAGTGCTAAAGTACCTACAAGTTACTTAACTTGAATACTTGTATTTCACCCTGCAATGCAGAAACCTTAGAGCTTATCTCAAGTTTTACAGAACACAATAGAAGAGTTTCACCATTAAAATACAGAACCAGTAAACTTATTACAAATAGAATTTCACAACACATAACAGAAGCAGACATGAGACTCTGCATGTCTTACTATCGTTTTTGCAAACTCATCATGAAATTACCACTCAAATATGAAATCCACACAGGAAACTAAGATTTGCAAATATCTCTTGTACTATTGCATCACTAAGAGCCAGAAACCTCAACACTTGGCTCTTCCATCATCAGAGCTCCAACACCAAGTCTATCAGGTTAAAAGAAAAACCTAACTCAGTACGGTTGCAGTAGGTTTGATGTATGCTTTAGTCTAACAGATTAATTCCACAAATACTGAGAATTTATAGAAGGCCAATTTCCGAGGAAGAAATTAAACAATTTCAATGATAATTCTGTAAGGCCTGAAAAAGCTTGTGATGATAATTGACAGTACTTACAGTCTGCATCAGTTTTGACCCAGAGTTCGCTTCCGGTTGTGTCACCACTGCTTTTTGTATGCTGGGTTAGAGATTGGTTCTTGTAGCTGCATGTGTTTTCTTTTGAAATGGCCTGGTGAGGATATATTATGATATCTTCAGCAGAGGGTCGTAGGCCTTCAATGTTAGATGCCATCGAATGGGCATCATTGTTCTTTATCTCATTTCTGGTGGGATAAAGAGACCGAGAGTAAGAAGTCGAGTTCTCAGGATGGACCTTCCGGCTGAAAATCTGCATGATCTGCAACACCGCATTCAAATCCAAAAATTCTCATCTCCAATCTCAGAAATTGGTGATTGCTATTTGAAACCCATAGCTGATAATTACTTTTAACAGAATATCTTAATTGGACTAAAACACTTTACCATCCAAACTATGCTTCTTTTTTACAGTTCGCCATCTAAAATAATTTTTGTGACATTAGGCCATCTAAATATAGGTAAGTTTTCTTCACTTTTCCATCTATAACTCTACTATGGGTAATATTGTACTGAAACACCAAAATCATTTTTAAGCTAAACTTATGATCTGCAATAAGAAATACACAGAATAACAAGTTGGTTATGTTTCGCAACGAAAAAAGAGAAGAGTATAGATAGAAAATTACAAATGCGGATATATGGATGACAAAAATGTTGCACCATTTTAATTTTGTAAAGAAAATTGAGAAGCATGGGATCATTTGAAATATGTTACTGTCCTATGTTTTCATGCACCTTATTTAGTTTTGTGTCAGCTGTAGTAGAATCAATTGCTCCTCCTGAGTTTGTTGTAGTACTCCTTGAGGAAGCATGAATATTTCTTCTTTTCAGCATTTTTTTCATGATATGTACTGCAGATTTGTCAGTGTCCTTATCAGTTCGCTTCTCAGCCCTATCAAATTTAGTTCCAGAATTTTCTTCTGCTTGTTTAGTCTTCTGAAATAGCTCCCCAAGAGATGTCCTTTGTTCTTTCTTTACTGGTGATGCTGTCTCTTGAAGCCCAATTGCTGATCCAAGAAGATAATTCTGCAGCGGACAGATGGTTGCCTCACTGCCACATGTCTCAGCACTTTCAGTAGGCTTGCAGCTAAGTGTAATTGTACTGCAGTGGCTGATCCTTCCAGCACTGACATGACTATTCCGTCCAGTACTGACGTGGCTGCTCCGTCCAGCACTGACATGACTGTTTCTTCCTGATGAAACATTGCAGCTGTCAACTTCAGCTGCCAGAACCCTTTCCAACTCATCATTGATTAGCTTTAATTCATTTTCTGTGACTTCGGTCTCTTTTTCAGCTATGTGATCCACAGAGATGGAGAATGTTGGTGTTGCTGGGTCAGTGGTAACTGGTTCTGTACCTAGAGTACCAATAGCAAGGAACCCGTGAAAGAGCTCTGTAAGAGCATTCGCCCGTTCTTCTTCAAGGTCCTCCTCTTCCTCTCTTGCAGCTTCTAGACTGGTAAATGAGTTTCTGCGGTAGATGTCTCTTTGGCCCCTGGTGAAGGGCTTGCTTCCATAACCTCCTTTCTGGTAGGACTGCAGGTCGTCGAAGGATGGTTGAGTAAAACCTGGAAGTCAAGTTCAATAACTCCCTGATACTTGAAACATATGGTAATAAAATTGACATGGAGTATAAGAGGTGCTGCATCTTAATAGTGTGTCTAATAGGATATCAGAGGTCAATCTCTGACGACCTGCAGTCCATAGAATCACTGGTTGTTGATATCTCTTCAACTTATTTCGGTTAATGAACATATACCACTTCTAAAATGATTTCAGTTTCTATCAACTCTAAATCTGGCACCACTATGTCATGTACCAATTGAGAATGGATGTCTGAAAAAGGGAAAATGAGAATGTGTTGAGATGCTGTATAGTTTGATATAAAGAAGATGTGGATTAATTAAGCTGTAGTGCTAAAGTTGTGTGCATGATGAAGAAGTCTGTCATTTTTTTAGTTTAAGTTAGTTTATTTCCTTTTGACATTTCTTCATCATGCACACGACTTTAGCAGTTCAGCTTAATTAATCTGGCTCTACTTAATATCAAATGATACAGAAACATAACACATTCTCAATTTCCTCTTTTTCGGACTCCTACTTCTATTCCCAATCGGTACGTGGCACGCTATCATTACTGTTTCCCATGTTCCAGTATTATTCACCCCATCATTCTGTGCCTATAACTTGTTTAGTATAATTTGTTGCACTAATCCTCAGTCTAACAGCATTATATACTTCTTGTGAAATAAATTAAAATACTCCAAGTTTGACACCAATTCTGTTCCTGCCTCACTATGATTGATATCGTAGATAAAAATAGTCTTTAATCTATAATTATTAGTCTGAAAAATCTATGTTGTCCTGATTTCTACATGCAACAATTATAAAATTAAGAAATTACAATATGTAATACTCCATTTGTTTTGCTAAAAATGGTCACACTTTCTTATTTGGTTGTCCTGTTAAAAGTGCACTTACCCAAAGGGGAAATAATTTTGCCTTTGAAACATAATGGGTCATTTTTCTAAAACGCAAAACTTTGCTTTGTTAATCTTAGTGTCTAAACCCCCTTGTGACCACTTTTAGTGGAACAGAGGGACTACATTTAAGTAATGCATTGTATCCATAATAATGTGGATTAACATATATCACTAACCAATGGAAAATTCTTTAGGCGTTTCGCTGCTATTTTGCCGGAACTTGCGATGCATCCAACCTAATATCTGCAACGAAGAAGGATGGAGCTTACTGCTGGGAAATGGCAAATCTTGAACATTAAAGAAGCATTAGAGAAAGCTTCAATATTATTATGTTTAACAAAAATAGCATACCTTCATTTTGTTCAGCTGTTTTAGAGCTTGATAATAAAAGTAGGTGAAACAATTGACTTTATATAGACTTGAGTGGTAGGGGGGGCCATTAATCATGCTGTAAAAGCCACTGAGGCTTGAAGTTAATAGGAACTATTTTCAAACACTTGAGAAGTTAAAGCTTACCAGTAATTTCTTCTACCTACTTCTTTTCTTTTACTATTTATTTGTCCTATTTCTTTCCAAAGAAGCTGAGGATTAAATTCTGGGTTCCAAATTTATTTTCTATATTTTCTTACATTATTGGATGTTGTCAATCAGTTTTCAGCTATCAGTATAATATGTTCATCTTATATGTTTTTACACATTCGGATGTAAAACATATATTAGCTTGCGCATGCTACTCTGCTGTAATGATTATTGATGCATCTGTCGGTACTTCTCATTGTATTAAACTGAATCATTGCTCACACATGTACTCACTACTCACAAGTAATCTCCTGATGTCGTAGTAACTTCTACCTTTATAGTTTTGCTTGATATTGTTCTCAGCAGTCATTATAAAGTAGTAGATCATATCGTGTGATGCTTATATTTTAACATATGTAACAGTGAGGAAGATCTTAAGTCACATAAATGCTTGACAGATATCATAATCCTTGTATGTAAAACAGTCCATTTTGGACATACTAACTACTCAATAATAAATTTAATGATGTTGCACTAACTTCTGCTATTGTAGTTTTTCTTAAATACTTTTGTTAGCATTTCCTGCTCTGATAGGAGGATACTAGAGAATCATGCCTGATTCTAATATCCAACTATATGTCTTAAAGAAAATCATTAGTCACATGAACTGTTAAAAAAACTTGATGAGCCTTTATTTATGGTAAATAATAGGTCCACAGCTTGACAGAGATCACAATGATAAGGACATACTAAAATACCGAGAGAGGAAAGTCCTTATTTGATAGTACAACTGGTGTAGGGATTTTAGTATCTGCCCGTACATGAATTTTCTGATTCTTTTTTTCCCCCTAATATTAAGTACAGGAGACTTCTGTTTAGGTTGCTGGGTATAAAAATTGTTTAATCAGTTTTATTGAACCAAAATTCCAACCTGAAAAGCTTTGGTAGTGGGCTCATGCTTAGGTTTTCGATAGAGTGAAATGTTATAATACATCTTATACGCTTTTATCAAGTTATGAATGCCAATTTTAGCATTGCCTATTTGCCTTATAGATAGGCCATTGATGATTTTGTCACCCGAGTCAGCACTAATAATTCTGTGGTAGCAAGGTCTTGCTGTTTATGTAGTTATTCTATCTGCCTTGTATGCTGTACTGTGATAATATGTACTCCCCCGGTCCCATTATTCATGTCTCGTTTACTTTATTGGGGTGTCCCAATGATGATGGCTCGTTTCCAAAAAAGGAAAATTTTTCCCTTGAAAAGTTAGTCAATTTTAGTGGGATCCACCACCTTACACACAAAAACATCACTATCTTATTACCCGTGCCCAACGTGCCATTAACAGTGGGATGGAGGGAGTAAATGCGTGATGTTTTTATTTTATTTATTATTATTATTATTATTGTATACATGTCATCTTTTACTGGGTTTACCTTGCATTTTGATTCAGTTATTGATCAGATGATGGTTTTTAGTTGGAGACAATCTAAGGAGGGACATCTTTAATTGGAGAGATAAGTATCTTCCCACTTGCTCTAAATTGTTCAGCAACAGTCCATGTTAGGTGGTGGTGGGATAATTTTTGAATTATTTTCCAAGGAAATAAAAAGAAGATTTTAGGTACCTTCTTCAACTAGCAATCAATTTCATCTTAAAATATTATCACTTACATTTTTTTTTGCTTTGAAAATATCTTACAACTAGTTTAATATTTTTCTAGACTTTCCATACATTGCACGATTGGCCCCGTATTGGTTTATCATGACAGGATTCCATGGCCCTACTGTCTGCAAGTTTTGACCTTG
Organism: Leonotis leonurus; assembly: GCA_026898415.1. Lineage (NCBI taxonomy): Eukaryota > Viridiplantae > Streptophyta > Magnoliopsida > Lamiales > Lamiaceae > Leonotis > Leonotis leonurus. Next base: position 1,751,907 of record JAPKLX010000029.1, read on the forward strand.
AAATTAAGAAAGGAAATGGAGAGAAGCACAAAGTCTGAAAATTATAATTACTAAATTATTGTTTGTTATGTTTTATTATCATGATAAAGACAAGGGCTCAACTTTTTGGGCAGCTACTTGAGAGCAAACCATCACATGAGATTTGCAAAGGAGCCGTGATGAAATCAGGGATAGAGCGCTAGTAATTGTGTTATTTCTCCAACAATAAGAGTTGTTGGACTATCCAGCCATTTAACTATGCTCAGAACTAAGTTTAGTTTGGTTTCTCTGAGGTTTATTTTTTTAAAAATAATTTTTGTATCATCATAAAAGCCATCTTATCATGTTCAATCTGGAGAGGATGTGGACTTGTGACTTGTGCATGTAGAAAACCAAAGTTCCCCATGCTTATTTAAAATCTAAGATGATTCTGATTTATGACTCCTTTGCTCATCTGTCTCCTAGTTGCTATTTGCTACTAACAACTTGGATAGGGAGAATATTATAATCATTAAAGCAGTGCATAAAGAATTGTGTGATCTCCAGATGATCTCATCATTGATTTATAAAAAGTGGAATCTAGAGTGCAAATCAATGAATGTCCCTGACAGGTTCATTGCAGGGTTGCTGACATCCTCCTTGTTTCTGTTATATTGTCATTCATAAGGGCAGAGGGTGCCACATGTTAAGCCCATACTTAAAGTTTAAATTCTTGATGCTACTACTTGCTTTGGAGAAAATGCCGAGTGGAGTCATGAAGGGTTCTATGGTAAGAATTCGTCAAACATGTCATGAGGTGATTACTTGAACTCAATCCAGTGGTAATACCGAAGTATGCATTGAATTGGAATCTCGCATTGAGACTGTCCTGTTTGATGGTACTTGACTAAACCTAATAATTGAAAGATGGATGTTGCGTAGCTTCTAGCCTTCTACGGTCTTTTCGCAAAGTGCTTTATTGGATCCTAAATCTTGGTGTGGGCATTAATAAATCTATACATTGTCGACCATGTGCAAAGGTAGGAACTAAGTCCAATAATCCGTAGCTCGTTAAGATTTACTTGGATTGCATCATATATATTTTGTTGATTTTATCAGCTTGCAAAATCTCGGTTGCAAATGGAATTTTCTTATAGCAACTGAGGTAAACTATAGATGTACGAGAGGAGAGGTAGATTCCTGGTATATGTTAAATCAATGTCGTCTACAATGGAAATGCATCTCCCGGCATCAAAGCGGAGTTAAGGTATGTGTCACCTTTTACTATATCATTCTAGTAGGGGCCTAAATGTTTGAGTGACAGATGATTAAAAAGGCATCGGCATGAAAGGTTTTGAAGCTTCTGCTGATTAAATATTTTGTCGACACACTATGTGAAGTATTAGAATTCTCATTCTATCTGCATGGCATGTCATGTCATGGATGTATATAGAATCCCCCGTATCCTCTTCCTTTCATCACCACCCCACTTGTGCACTTTTTCTTTCCGAATTTTGTTTGAAATCATTTGTCTTCTTTTTATAGATTTTCTAGAGGGTCCCTCCTCTCCATAAAATCTAAGTCGGAAATAAGAAGAAGAGATCCAAAATCCAATTGCAAAACTGTCGTGACATTATCAAGAAATATGACATTTTCCCTCAGCTGTATAGCCCACATAGACAGAGCAGTTGCACTTTCTTGAATGAACAGATTTGCTTTTTTCTTATCAGCTGAAGTTATTAAAAAAATCCAGCTAACAACATGGCAACTGCATGGAGTTTAGTATCTGGGCTTTCTATCTGTCCTATTTCTCATCTAATTTCCAAGTTTTTTCGATTAAAGGTTGTAATCATTCATTCACATTATCTTGTATACATCCTTGTCCGAACTCCTTTTGTGGTCTGAATTAAACCAATTATCCCAATGTGTGATAGCATATAAACTGTGCTTTCTTTAGTAGGCCATAACTCAAGTGTCAAGAACTAGCATTACTGATAGATTAACGCATATTGTTGAAATGTCTGTAAAGTTGTTAATCTGGTTAGAGTTAATTAGGTAAAGTGATATTGACGTTGTTTTTATCATTTTTGTGATTAACATAGAATTGGAAAATCTCATTTTCATGGTTAGGCAGGAAATACTAGAAGATGTGGTCCTGCTGATAGATTATTACTCTTGGTGCTCATTTTATTAGCCATAATGCTTGTGGAAATGTTAAGTTCTCATAAAAGATTGAAAAAATATAATTTATCCTTGAAAAATGTTTTAGACTATCACTTGTTCATATTAGAAGTTTCTTCCTAACGATTTAATTTGCTATGGAGATTTTAACAAGTTCAACGTCCAGACCCTGGAGTTTTAGTTTGTGATTTTATGGAGGTTTATGGGTTCTTTTCGGCTCTCCTTTAATCTTTTTTACTTTATTTTCATTACTTTATTTAAAATTAAAACAAAAATATGAAGGAAAGGTTATCTATGGCAATGGATACACTTAATCCCATCCCACCCTAATGAGGCTGATCAACCAGATGGTCAATTTAAGTGGACCACACTTCACACGTGAGATTTTTTCAATGGTTAATATAATACATAAACTAATAAAATTTGAGTATTTAACAGTATTTTCATGATTGTCGTTGAGCTAAACTGTGATGATAACCTGATAGGGATTAGATTTAGGGTTAGGTCATTTTAACTTTTATATAAAACAAAACATATCATTAACAATTAATTAATTAAAGTTAAATATATAACTAGCGTTGCCATCCTCGAGGAGTCAAAGATCAGAACATTGTTTAATCTTCATTCACATTCAACCAATCCTCCTTTATCTTCCCTTTCTTAATTGAAAAGAATAAAATGCTTATTTACTAAAAATATAGAAATAAAACGAAAGGAAAGGGGATTTCCCATAATTTGTGACCCAAGTTGCAAATATGTATTACCATGTTGTAGCATATAGTGTGCAGTAGGGCATGTTTGTTTTTCTACTGACTTCTTAGTCTATAATACTTATAACTACGTTCACAGTTTTCTTATTCTACTTTGATCCGAAATCTTAAAAAAATAATTTGACTTTGTGATATATTATGTATTAAGTGGAGTTTGAATTAATTCACTTACTATAAAGGAAAAAAAATAATAGAATCGGGTAATAAGATTATGCAAGCTTATACATTCAAATGTTAGGGTTTAGACATATAGTTGCCCCTTTTTGGTCAAGTTTCCCCTTTTTAATAATACCATTAAGTTTAACATATAAAATAAATTACTTCAAAATAATTATATAGTGTTACTAATAAATATAAATGTTGAGAAGAAGAGAGCAGAAAGGGTATGGATAAGCATGAAAAACTTTAATATTATGATTGGTCGTCCTCACACAAAGTACAACGTACTAAAGTATTATAATAAGAGTCCATAATGTTATTATTATTAAACCAATATATTTTGATGGACCATTTCCATTTGCAGACTATTGAAACTGCTAACACCTTTTTCCGCCATTCATAGCTTGGGTTGGGTGCCCAAATACTTATTTTTTGGGGGTAAATTAATTAATTATATTTTGTCAGTATCAATTTCAAATTCACTTTTTTACCTGTTCAATTGTTCATCTGTTTTTCCTTGAATTGAATAAGTTTTTCTCAGGGTATGCTTGAATAAGTGTTGATAATGAATGTTTTGCAGCGGTTAAGAAATGAGTGCCCAAGTTGTGGAGTATAAATGAGTTTCTTAAATTTGCTACGTGTTGAATAGTGAGTATAAATGAGTTGTGGAGTTTACATTACTATAATTAATAAATTAATAATCTCAAAAGCCCATCCCCAAATTCATTTTATGGAATCTATTTGTACATTAAAGAGGTTGATGTAGTTATAGTAAAATAATATATTGCATTGGTTCATAAATATGAATCATAGTACACAGAATTCAGAAGTTATTCTGAAAACTTTATTAGATGAAAATAAATAAATTCTCGAACGTTTATTATCGGCGATAATAAATAAATGTAATGATAAGAGAAAGGAATATGATTGCGCAAGGTGATTCCAAACAGACAATGAATCAGAACAAAAGAATAGAAAAAGTCGCACAAACATAACATCCCTAAAGCTTAACCCCAATAATTCCACTCCAAATTAAACTAACCAATCAATCTCTTATCGAATAAATTTTATCATATATTAATTCAATTCTTCAAATAAAAGAACTTCACTCAAACCGTTTGAAAGTAATCAATTTATTGGTGCATATACACGCATGATATTGGAAATCCTTTAATTTCGGCCGCAGAATGAATTGTAACCTAACATCATCATAAAATGATAGCAACATTTTAAACACATTAGTATTTACAAATTATTACAACAAAGAATCCGAACCATAATTTTTTTAGTGAACTCAAATAATTAGCACATCCATACGAAAGTATCACATTCGGTAAACAAATAACCATCACATATCTCTATATCTATGTATAAAGAAAGAAAGAGATATATATGACAAAATATCTGACCAACTCAGTATTCTTAGCCACTAAGCAAACACATTAATTAATGCTTTGTAAAGCAATAATATCTCGTTTCCATTTCTAAACTGTCTGTAGCTACACTAACACAATCAATCGAATGCTCTTGTTTAGCAGAAAAAAATATAAACAAGAATGAATTCCCATCACCAAAAAATGCCTTTTTCCACGGCTCTCATATTTATATATAAGAATTATAAACAAAAGAAGCTATAGTTTGAATAATGCTCAGAAGATTCGAAATGGGAGTGTGATTAAACACAAGAAAATTAAAGAAATGGCAATAATGCAGCAGCAGAGCAGAAAGAAACATTCATTTTCCCTTTTCTTTCTTCTTGAAATTATAAAATAGCGCAGAAATTTAGTTACTTTATTTTATTTTTCTTACTCACAAATTCGGACTCCAAAGACTCCATAAACGCGAACTGAATATTCCCATGACGTCCGGCAGCACTTTCCTAGCCAACCCTTTATGCGTCCGCACCACCGCCGCCGGCGGAGGTGGCGTGGTCACGGAATCCTCCTCCGCCACCTTCTCCGACGTCACTGCCTCAATCCCCGGGTCCACCTCCGGCTGAACCATGGAATCGACCTCCGCCTCCGGGGCGTGAATCTCCGGTGACTGAGCGGCGACGAGCTTATCAGTTCTGCGGCGGCTCAATTTGTCTTTGCGATTGGTTTTGACATTCTTAAAGGTTTCTCCGGTGGTCAAATGTTCCTCGAAGAGCTCGATGGCCTGATGGATGAGCTCGCGGTTGGGGGAGGAATCCCAGCGGAACCAGAAACTGGTGTAGCAGTGGAAACAGTCGCAGTCGAAGAGCGCGGGAGAATTGTGGGGCTTGGAGGTGTTATTTTTGTGGTGGGTGGCGGGGAAGAAGGAAGGGTTGGTGGATTTGAGGGATCTGGTGATCATGTAGGCATAAACTTCACGGTCTTCTATAGATAGATAGGATAGTAGAGTGAGAATGGCAGCGGGGAGGAGTTTGAGGACGGAGTGCGAGTCTGTGTGGGAAGAGGAAGAGGAAGGGGAAGGGGAGATGGAAGAAGCAGTGAAGGGATGGACTTTTCCTTTGTTTCTCATCTTCATGTTTGTTTGTGTGGAGGAGGAAGAGGAAATGAGGTTTGGAAAGGTGTAATAAGAGAGAGGGGACTTCAGCTTTAGGGCAATGAGCAGCAAACAGAGAGACGAGAGGGGGCTCACTCCAAATATTTTAAAGAAACTTCTAATTTTGAAGAAATACACTTAATTAAGTTTATATCCACTCCCATTTAATATTATTAATTGGAGATTGTGAAACTTCATACTATTCAAGGTTTATCATAAATTTAAAAATGGATGCAAATTTATAACTACTACTCCGCCCGCTGTTTTTTAATAAGTGTCAAATTTTACTAAATCACACATACTAATAAAATAAAAATTTTATTTATATACCTTTTATTGAATAGCATAATAAATACATTCATACAAATAATATTAAATTCTAATAAGTATTAAATAAGAGTAAAATTGAAAAATTGTCATAAATATACTCTAAAATTTTAAAATAGGACACTTATTTAGAATCAAGAAAAAAAGTGAAATAGGACATTTAAAAAAAATCGGAAAGAATATATTTTAATATCTTTTTACCCTTTAAATAATTGTGTTATCTTTTCAAAAATAAAACAGTAAGAGCATCTGCAGCGGGGGGTTTCGCGAAACCCGGGCAGCCCCTGGGCAGGGGCGCGGGCAACCCCCCGCGAACCTCCCGCTGTGCATCTGGGGCGCCCGCACCGGAGCTTTGTCCCCTGAACCCGGGCGCGGGCGCGGGTTTCCCGAACCCGCCCCATTTTTGTATATTTTTTTTATTCATTTATTTATCTATAAATACCTTATTTCAATCCCACATTTTCACACATCTTCATCCATTCTTCAATCTTTAAATCATCTTTCTTCAACCATTTTTATTACAAGTTAGCCAAAAAAATGGATGAACAATTCAATAGATTTCTATACCGAAGTCAAGGCGGAAGCTCCGATAATCAAAGTTCGGACAATTCGTCATCCGGCAACCCGAATTATCAAAGCCAAAATTCTCCTTTCTCTCCCTCTCAATTTTCACCCTCTCAATTCAACCCTGTTTTCTTTTCTACTCCTTCTTATCTCGGCCAAACTTATTCCGGCCAACAATTTCCATTTCCTCCGTACTCACCTCAATTCTCTTCCCAACCATCTCCTACATTCTCAACCGCTTCCTCCGGGAGAGCTAGAGGACTCGACAGAATCAACTTGAATGATTCCGTCGACGATTCTACGGACGACAGTCTTGCTATCTCTCTCTCCAAAGTGGGCGTTCGAACAAAAGTGGATGTTGCCTACACCGAGGAGGATGACATCATACTATGCCGCACTTGGCTCGACACAAGCCAAGACCCCATCGTCGGCAACAACCAAAAGGGCGACTCCTATTGAAAACGCATCACCGACTCCTTCAACCGGCAACTCAACCAGCCGAGGCATCGCACCCTTCGCCAATTGAAGTGTCATTGTCAACGTATTCAAAGTACGACCCGTGAGTTTTGCGCAATCTACAACCGGTGCAGCGATCAATGGGCAAGCGGCAACTTCGACCACGACATCTACCAAAAGGCGTTGGCGGAGTATAAACAAATCAAAAGGTCGGAGTTCAAATACCGACATTGTTGGGAGATTTTGCGAAACACGCAAAAATTCCAACGCGTTGTTCCAATCATCCACACCAATAAAAGGGGGAAAAACAATATGGGGGAAGGGTTCACGAGCGACTCAACCAAGGAGGCGACGCCCAACCCGAACCCGAGGAACGTCCGATGGGGACGAAGGCGGCGAAAATAAAAGGGAAGGGTAAAGCCTCCGCCTCCGAGCAACCAAATAACGAAGCGTTGGAAACTTTGAAACAAACTTCCAATGCAATTACAACATTCACGTACGACACAACAAGACTTGCTTATTACAAGATTTTGTTGAAGGATACGTCGAGGATGACGCCCTAGCAACTCGAGATGCACAACACTATGTGTGCTCAAATTAGGAGTATGTTTGATTTTTAGTTTAGTTGTTTTTTAATTATTGTAATTTTAATTTCTAATGTTTTTTTATAATTATTGTAATTTTAATTTCTAATGTTGTATTTTAATTATTGTAATTTTTATTTCTAATGTTGTATTTTATGTATTGTACTTTCTATTTCAAATTGAATGTTGTGTTTTAATTATTGTAATTCTTATTTTAATTTTCGTTTTTTTTATTTTTTATTTTCGTATTTATTTATTTATTTTATATTACAAAATTAATTTAACACATTTAATTAATATCATTTTTCTAAAATGTAATCATTTTATAATTATTAAAGTAGAGACTCCGGAAACCCAAAGCGAGAAACTCTCATTGCTACCTATCAACACAATCTTCCAAACCCCACCCAAAAAAGTTCCATTTATTTACGCAATTGCCACCGAACCTACTATTTGTGCAACCCCAATGGGAATGCTCTAACAAGATTGTCCACAACTTAATTGAGCCTAAACTTTCACACATTACCTAAAATTTGAGGCTTATCTGCACACCACTTCCGTTGGCATTATATATCGATAAAAATATTTTTATTTTGCTCTAATTCTATTTAGTTTTACTTAGGTTAGTTATTAGGTACGTATGTATTCAAATAATAATTTGGATTGAAATATTAACCCAAACTTTTTAGTATTTTGTCATTTTTATTTTTATTTCCGTGTACGAAGTTGAATATTAGACAATTAATGCATATAAATATTTTTAGTGCGTGTATGAATTTTCTATTTGGCATTGTTTTATTTTGTAAAATATATTGATGAAACCAAAATTATTAAATACAGGTTAATTAATGAAAAAATACGAAAATGGATAAATTTATCAGATTATAGATGACCTTAAAAGTAATGTCATATTACGAATTATAGATGACATTCTGAAAAAGTCATGTATTGCACCTAAATGTGTCAACTTCTCGCTTATAAATGACATATTTTTTAATATAGATGACATTCTGAAAAAGTCATGTATTGCACCTAAATGTGTCAACTTCTCGCTTATAAATGACATTTGTTTTTAATATAGATGACATTATATTGTGTCATGTATTATGAAATAGATGACATTATTTTCGTGTCATCGTTTAATCAAATAATGTCATCTATGAGCGCATACATCACACGTTTTCAGTGTCATCTATGAGCGAGGAATAGATGAGACCATCATATTTGACATTCTTTTACCCTCATACATGACACGGATTTAATGTCATGTATGAGCGTTTTTCTAGTAGTGCTTGAAATTTAAGTACACTGTACTGCAAAATCGAGTACATATATGGTATAAACGGCCTACTTTGTTTTTTTTTATTTTTTTATTTTTAATATAAGGTTTTGTGTAGTAATTATAGTTTTGAATATGGGAAATTATGTATATTAACGATATAGTTCATCCACTGGCTTAATTATGGTTCCGATACGTGCTATATAATTACTACAATTAGTAGTGTTTATGGGAATTTATCCACGTTCAAGATTCAACCACTCCATATACTCTTGGCAGCGTAATATAAATATTTATTATTGTAAGTTGGAGTCATATTAATTAATGTATTTTCGCCGACATTAAATGACATGCAAATAGTGGTCACGGTTCACGCCTGGTGTTTATCTATAAGAAGATAAAAATAATAATAATAATATATCTCATATATGCATGCGTAGGCATTATCAATACAATTATACAGACATATTTAGGCATAGTAATGTTTCGTAATCCACATCAGAAAATTGACACCTAGCTAGATGTATGTCTAAAATTCACTACTCAAGCATTTCTTTACTAGCTTTAGTAATAGAAATGCTGAGTTTAAAATTTTGATTTATTATTCAAGCACTTATGTAGCAGCTATCATAAGGTGAACTTAAAATCTCACTAAAATTTACTAGAATGAGTGAATAGTATTTACACAAATAAAAAATTCACTAATGGCATACATAATAAAAGCCCATATACCAATGAAACTGCAAATATTGGCCCAATTTATTTTCATTATGATAAATTCATACGAGGGGAAGGGGGTCCAATTGTTACTGAAGAGAACTCTTTTTTCTTGGGGTGAAAAGTGATCTACAAAAATAAATTGATTTTAAACTCTAAATTTGTGTTCAATTAAACAGTGGATAGTAAATAAAAATAGTGGAAGACTTTTGTTCGTAGATTGAGGAGCTCCCCATGAAATTGCATTTGCAATATCTGATCCTCAAGAATTCTAAATAATTTTCCCAGTCTGGATAGTTATTGAGAGAATTTAAAATTTCATACTAAAAGATATTCCCTTCATCACCTACCTACCTTAAATTTCTTCCCAATATAAAAAATGTAGTGTAAAAGATAAAATTATAATGAAGTTGATATGCTTATTTTAAAGAGAGACTACTTTTCATCATTTTAAAAAAATGAATCAAGAGTACTCAATATGAGTACTGGAACATTTAGAAAAGAAAACAAGAGAGTATAATTAACAAGAGGGAGTATAATTAATGTTGATCAGCTAGCTTTAAAAGAGCTTAACCTTTAGTAAATTTCATACCACAACTAAATTTTAATTATTTTTATTTTATATATTTTGGTTCAATTTTATACTTAAGATTATAATTCATCATAGCATATAATTATTTTTATTTATAAAATTTAAGGTATATAATTTATAAGAAATTTATTTTTTCTTTATTAAATTTAAGGTATATAATTTATTAGAATTTTTTTTTCAAATAATACATTATATCATAATAATTTTTTATTTAAAAAAAATATTAATTAAAATAATAAATTTAATAGTGATGATCTCACTACTAGATGTGGGAGTCTTGAGTAATGAATCACACACGTGGGACGGTGGGAGGCATGAAGTGAAAGTATGTAATATAATTAAACAGAAACAAGCAAGTGATATGAAGATTATACATGGATCCTATTGAGAAAGGCAGCTAACTAGCTAATTCAAAATAAACAAGACCCAAAGAAAAGAAGCAACAAAAGAGGGTAATGAAAAGAGAGAGGAGAACTAAACTAATCAGCCTTTTGATCAGATTTAGGGGAAGCAGCAGGAGCAGTGAATTTAGAAGGAGGAGGCAGCTGATGCTTATTATAAGTATTATCGTGAGCCATCTTGGAAAGCGTTTCGTCAGAGTTCTTAAAGTACATGAGGAAAGCTCTTGGCAGAAAGCGAGGGATCAGAAAGCAGAAGAGATTCAGGGAGAAGTACGCCATGTTCAACACCGCCAAACACCTCCCGAACCAGAACCACCCCACATCCTGCACTCATTCATTCATTCATCACAATTCAATATATATATGCACAAATTAATTAATTAATGAATTACGTACGTCGAATTGGGCGTTGGCGGGAAGGGTTTTGTTGACCCAGACGTCGTTGATCCAATCGAGGAGGAGGAAGATGCGGCGCACCGTGTAGAGGATGGGGACCAGCGCCCTCACCGGCGGTGAGAATAGCGACAGCCCACTTATGATGTTCTCCGTCAGTATCTGAAAGGAGAGCAAGAAGAGGTGCGGCGCGGCGGAGCGCACGGCCTGGTCGTCTCCCCTCGCGAAGCCCCCCAGCGCGTAGGCCAGCGGCAGGAACAGCCCCACCGTCGTCCCCATCATCACATACATCCTCAACATCCTTCCCCCCTCAAATATCTCGGCCGTCTCCGCCCCGCCGCTGGCCTTGGGGAAGACGAAGCGCGAGAGCGCCACCAAGTAGACGGAGGCCAGCACCGGGAAGACGACGTCGAGGAGGGGCACGAGACCGCTGGCGGAGAAGATCATGATGAAGGCCACCAGTTGCAGTTCGATCACTCGGAGAGACCCCATCACCGAACCACCCGACGACATCTTGATTTCTTTTCCTTTTTTCTTTATTCCTTCAATTTGAACTTAATTAATAATTGCAGGTCGGTATTAGCTGTAGTACTGATAAAAGAGTGAGTAATGAAGAATGAATGAATGAATGAAAGAGAGAAGGATAGGTTGGGAGGAATGGATGTAATAATTTGAGGTTAAGGTGTTGGGAATGGAGATCCTGAGAAAGAGCAGTCGCCTCCGAAATTTGAGAATTATTAAGGATGTACACGTGTCTCACTTGTGATACGTGGCGATATACTAACATACCACTCTTTCTAACTTCCTACCCCACCCTACCCTACCCTATTCCCTACCATGCTTGTAAGCAAGTGTAATCATTTTCTTGATAGAGATTTTTGGGCCTTGCCCTTTCCTTTACAATCCAACTAGTGTCCGTACCCGTGCGATGCACGATATGCGATATTGAAAATTTATTAATTAAAAATAAAAATATATAGAGCCCAAATATGAAGAAATAGAGAAAAAACAACAAAGATTGAGAGAGTGAGCGATAAAGAGGTACGAAATAGCAAAACAAACACAATAATTTAATCATTCGCCAAAACTAATACTACAAATTAAAAATGTTAAAATAAGCACAATAATGTAGTCTATATATAAGAGACAACATTTATAACGTGAATCAAATATTATTAAATACCTCTTTATATACTACATTGTTAGTCGACGTAGAACCTTTATCGTTCTCTCCACAAAGGAGAATTTTTAGCCTACGACGGTTAGTAACTCTAGAAATAGCAACTTACAACTGACCATGGCTAAATACATGTTTTCTTAAATACAAACCAACATTAGAGAGAGATTGACCTTGGTTTTTATTAATGCTCATTGCATAAGACACCACTAATGGAAATTGTCGGCGTTGAAACTTAAAAGGTAATCTCGGGTCTGACGGAGTCAACGATATTCGAGGTATCAGCACCTTATCTCTAGCATTATGTCCACCCAACAACTTTGCCTCCAAAACACGCACACCAAGCCGCGTGATAACTAATCTCGTACCGTTACAAAGTCCGTTAGAATGATCAATATTCCTCAACAACATAACAGGTGTACCAACTTTCAACAACAATTCATGATTAGGAGTCCCCGAACAACGTATTCCATTCAAGAATTCCGGAGTGTGGATTTCATCCAACAAACTACTACTTTAATCAGATTTTGATGGACAGTCCGAACTCAAATAACTTATACCATCAGACTTGTTCAAATTGATCATAAACTGATTTATAGAATCTGATAGAGTTACTCCAACTCTATAAGTTGTTTTGTCTTTCTTCATGTACGGAGTTTAAAGGAGTGCCACACTTTGAGGAGAATCAGTTGAAACTGACCAGCGAGAAACAGGAGGAATCTGTTGAAGCTGACCCAGTCAACCCACGTGTTCCGCGGATGTCGCAACAGCACAGGCAAAAATAACTGCTAACTACCTCCACTACCATGCAGTCTTCCACGTTCTACTTTGCCTTGGAGAAGAAGCTGGTGGCTTCTATAAATACAAAGGATTCACGTGGAGGAAGGTTGTACCTTTGGAGAGAAGTTTTATAATCTCATTGGCATCTTGTGCACTTGAGATTGTGTTTTTTTCATAAGAGTAGTTGATAGGATAGCTAGAGGGATTCTACTGTCTGTAACTACTGTTTTTACTCTTTTAATAAAATATTTTTAGTCGTGAGACTCGCGTGGGTTATCTTATTGAACCCACGCAGAAATATATCCGGAGTGTCTTTTCTTTCACATGAGTGTGTTTCTACTGGTGTTTGCTTAACAAAATTAGAGATAGTTATATTCTGTCTGCTGCTGCGCTAAGTGTTGGTACAACACGTCTTTGTCAGTTGAGATACACTTTCAGAATCAACGACATCCAATGTCGGAGCCAGTATTGCCCTATCTTGCAAGTAAGACATATCATCAACATTGTCTTCATAACATGGGTAAGTGCTAGACACAATATCAAGCAACGAATTTCCAGAATAATCCAATAAAATATCCCTCGGAATTTCAACAACACTATGAGAATCACACTCATTTCCAACCACTCCATCCCCAATTGCTGCAATTCAATTTGAAAATTCTTGCAACTCAAGAGCTTCCTTAGAACACAAAACTTGTTGAAGTCTCATATTCTTTGTTAATCTCAAAACTGTACAAAACCTCCAAATATAGGAAGAATTTATTGTACCGTTTACAACATCCTGTCGAGAACCTTTTGGAATTACTGGCAAAATCTGTCGAAAATCCCCACCAAAAACTATAGTTTTTCCTCCAAATGGCAGATTCAAATTACTTTCCGAAGTCACTCGCATAATATATCTAAAAATTAACAAATACCTTTCATCCTCAAGAGCAAGTTCAATCATTTTGGCATTGTTTTGATCTTTTATGTAACCTTTGCCAACAATCGCACCAATGACATCTAAATCATAAGATTCAGAAGCATATATTAAAATGTTGGATTCTAAAATTTTTAATGACACAGATATTAAAATACTCTAAAACATTATAAATAAACATACCAAAGAAAGCAGAAACATCAACATTCTGAATAGTTGAAATTTCTGAAAACGGCTTGAAAGTAAATCGAAAATTAGGAAAATCTTCATCCACGATTTCTGCAACTTTAGTTCTATTGAATAGAGAAATAAGGTGTTCATGGGGTGTGGTCATATATTTAGCAAAGTTCTTCTTCACAAAGAAGTTTTGAATCTGAACCAAAAGCCCCTCCTTCAATTTATTTTTGAACGTAGGAACCTGCATCCGCGGAACAGTCATATGGATACGTGTACCCTGAAACATATATGTATGTTAGTTAGAGTTAGGTAAATCCTGCAATTAATTTGAATTACAATCTGGCTTAACAGTTCTTAAGCTCATAAAACTGATATTAATTCATAAAATGAACATTATTTAACTTCATTGAAATATACTATAAAAATTACTAATTCATTATAACATTAGAATCTGCATTATTTCACCCCAAATTCATAAAATATACTTATAGTTGCTATACATGTCCACATCATATAACATATTTAGGCATAGAGTTCATAAAGTACAATTTAATGCTCAGAATTAGTCATATTACCTCATTATCATATAGGACACATTCAATGCTCATGATATCTCCACCATCCTTGGACGATTTCTGAAAATACAGACGTGCTATTTTTGCTTTTATAACAGAAGTAGTTATAGAGGATTTAAGATTACTTAGTTTAGTGTAAAATGGAGCCATTCTCTTGCCTGAAAATTTTAAAAAAATATATATCAGTATAATTATAATGGCCATAACATATACAACACGCATTTCAGATGAAAGGATAAGATAATGTTCCTCTTATTTGTATCAAGGAATATTTGTGTTTTACAAAATATGCACCAAAATACTGTTTTCCAACAATAAAACATTAAACTGGAATTTTATTTTCCAATAATAAAAATAGCAATTAAATAATACTACAAAAAATGAGATTCTACTTCAAAACAGTAAACAGGAGTACTAAAATAATATTGTTTTCCAATACTAAAAATTAGTAAGAAAACGATGATTACGAAGAATTAGTAATCCATGTTTCAAAAAATAGAGAGATACCAATAATTTGTATGAAAGAGTGAGAAAGTTGTATTTCAAATGAATGGTTTCAGCTCTATTTATAGAGGCCAATGTCGAAGCTGCACTAAGCATTTGAAATTGAAATTTGGGCTCCAAAGTATTTGGCTCCAAAACTTGGACATCAAAAAAACTCACACTCTTAAATCCAAAGGTTATAAGCACAATATATAATTAATCTTTTAAGTAATAGAAAAAACTAAATAACATAATATGCAGATTGGGCACCTCACCAAAACATGGATGACATAAAACACATCACTCTTTAATCCACAGGTTTTAAGCATAAAATATTATTAATGTTTACTTTTATGGAAAAAATAAAATATTACTCACTTTGCAGATAACTACACGACTTTTATGAATGAAGTATGAGCCTTGGAAATGCAAAGCTGTACAGTATGATTGAAGTATGAGCCTTGCCTCGAATTACGCTGAACCTAAAAACGCCTACTTGATTTATGGGATGTAATTCTGGCCCACTATGACAATGGCGGCTCCTGAGATTAAATCCTGATTTCCTGGATGTGATGTATCTCTTCTGTTTCTCAGCTGATTTCTAGTTGTACTATCTTTTAATTTTATAAATCATTTTCTTTTTTTTTGTCAGTTTATTCTTTTGGGCGGGATTTCAAAACATTGTTTCCCTGAGCCTTTATATATATATATATATAGATATATAGATTCTTTCACACTATATAACTACTACAGTATTTATTTCCTCACCAATTTCTTTTCTTTTGAATCTAGCTTTGCCAATCTTCATCAAATTTATATTCAAACAATATCAAAAGCTATATTATCCTTAATCTTGATTTTAATTATCATGATTCATCAATGCCCATTCTCCCGCAATCCCACATATAATTACTAAATTTTTATAAACTAATTATGGAATAATCAGTGCCTCTCAAGAAAATTAAGGAACATTCCGGTCCTAATAATCATCTATGTCGCAAATATTTTTGTATGAACTTAGTATTTCACATTTAAATTTATTATATTAATTTATATTTAATAAAAATAAAAATATATATTATAGTACAGTAATAAATCATAATTAACTTTAAAAATCATTCAAACGTGACTTAAATATTACAAAATAATTATATATTCTATTTGAATCATAATAGCAAAAAATAAATTAAAGTCTATAAATTTGAAATTAAAAAATATATTATAATTTTCTTATGAGACTTCTGAGACAGATTTATATTTTTGCATATTAGTTTATTATAATAAATTCTAATAAAACCCATAATTATAAAATTGAAGCATTTGATTTGTAAGCATACCCCTCTCATCTTTGGAAATTCCACAAAGAATTTATATTTTCATCTACTACTTGATATGCAAATGAATTAAATTCAGATATCTTGCTGTATTGAGAGAGGTCACGCTCATGATGCTCATCATGCAATTGCTTCTATATACTTTCCTCTTCACCCAAAAAGGATCATAAAAGGCCAGCACTTCATCATAGCTTATAGAGAGTTGGAAGTCCATATATGTGCAATTTGTATGAATTGGTCACGCGCATTGACTACATGTATTGGCAGCTATTTTTATATACTCCTGCAGTGCATGTCAGCCTTGCTATATACTAATAGTAAGTACCTTAATCCCTATATATCTCAACAATTTTCATACTGAAAATCAAGACACATAATCTGCATTTGTGACAAGACAACTAAGGCTCTAAGGTAGATGTATCTTAGTTTTCATTCTTCTTCTTCACCTAAAGCTTTCGCTGATAATACTACGACCTAAATTTTCTTTATAGCACAGTTACCTGTTTTTTTGAAATGGAAGAAAACAACTATCCGAAGGGAGCGATCATTTTGGGCGTTTATATTCATTGTGAGGGGTGTGGAAATGAAGTGCTCAAATGTCTCCTTGGATATGAAGGTGTTTGTAGAGATCAAGAATCACATGCACATTATATATATATCTATCTTAAATTGTGTAGTTTCTTAATTTCTTGATCATTTTCTTCTTAATATGTGTGTGTAATGCAGGTGTTGAGGGAGTTGAAATTGATGCCAAGAACCAGAAAGTGATAGTAAAAGGAGAAAAGGCCAATCCCATGAAAGTGGCAGAGAGATTAAGGAAGAAAACTGCAAAGCATGTACAACTTCTTCATCCTAAGCTTGTTAAAGAAGACAAGGACAAGGAGAAGAAAGTTGAGGTTTAACCACTTATATATATGTATATATACTGCAAAGTATTCTAGAGTTTTCTTTTCTTGTAATACCTCATTATTTTTCAACTTAGTTCATGAAATCTAATTTTTTTTTTTTAATTTTCCTGATAATTTATGCAGCCTCCTAAGGAGAATGAAGTTGTTTTAAAAGTTTACATACACTGTGAGGGCTGCGCAAAAGAGGTTAAGCATTGTATCTACGACATGGAAGGTATACTGTATATGGCGTTTTTCAATTTTCTGCTCTCTGCCCAAATGATATTTAGCAATGAATTAATTTTCCAATAAATACACTTTTAAATATTTTGGTAGTGTTTAATTATTTGCATAATTAAATTGTTGTTGTGAGAATCAAGCAAGCATGGGTTGTTTTTGAAGATATATAATATGAAAATATATATATATATATATATATATATATATATATATATATATATATA
>JAPKLX010000029.1:1769619-1804995 GCA_026898415.1 Leonotis leonurus
ATATATATATATATATATATATATATATATATATATATATATATATAATGTAGGGGTGGAAAGAGTTGATGTTGATATGAAGAAGAATGAGGTGATGGTTAAGGGAAGCATGGATCCAAACAAACTTGTGGAGTTTATAAGCAAGAGAGGTGGGAGACATGCAGAAATTGTGACGACACAAAGTGAATTAAGACAAGTGGAAGAAGGAGATGACTGCTGCTATGGATATGATGATTTGGAACAAGCTGCAGTACTGCATGCACCTCAACTCTTTAGTGATGAGAATCCTAATTCTTGTTCTCTTATGTGAACACTCGAGATATTATTTATCGAATTCATAAAGGTGAAATAAGACATTTGCTCATTATACTATTATTATCAGAATTACTACTAATGCATGTGTTGTTGCTGAGAAAAGAACATTACTTAAATGGTCAGCACTCAGCAGCCATGATTGTCTCTTAGCTTTATGATAATATATGCCGTTGGGAATTAAACACAAGTATGGTACAGGTTTTTTGGGCCTTCATTGCAATTGCAGTGAGATGAGTATGTATGTGGAGTAGAATGCTAGCTGCATTATCAGACACTATATTTTTAGTTATAATCTGGCATTAAAAACATCTTATTACCTTTCAAAAGCGGACCACATTCACACCCCTCTCCCACTTCATTTCCTACAAACAATAAATTTATCAATTTAATTAATATTTATTAAAAATAAAAAACTATAATAATAATTAACATTTATTTGAACAAATAAAATTTGAAAAATAATATATATCGTATTTTTGAATAAAAATTATTTAAAAAGCACATTAATGTTTAAAACACATGCTAGTATCTCTAAAAATCAAATTAAATCAAGTAAAGTTGGGCGCTATACCAGAAACATATAATTGTGACCTAAGAATAAAGTTGGGCGATAACTTTCAAATAAAGTGGGAATTAAGAAGAAGAAGATGTGATTAAATTGTATACTATTATATATGTAAGCATTTGAACATGAATGACGAATCTTAATTGTGATTTATCAATATTAATGCATACCTAAAATCTCGTCTTCTTACCGTACGTCTCCTTCCTTCACGCTTCAAATACCAGATTATTCATTTTCCATTTATTTTGTAAATTAATCACTTTTATTAATATATGCTCCATCTACTACTTTTTTCTTTATCACCAAATTAATTCAAACCAGAACAAAATCGTTGGATCGGGAGCGACCATCATAATTGAGGCACCTTGGAGTTTCTACACGGAGGGCCCACCCTCCGGGAGGTGCTGGAGTCCACTTCCCAACAATTCCCCCTCAGCACCATGCCGGTACTCTGGATGATGCATTGTTGTGTCCAACAACCCCTCCCCTCAAGCACTCACTGACAGGCTGACCCATGACACTTCCCAATAGGTCATCCATCATAGTATTGCTCCAAGCCAAACACGCTCAACCTTGGAATTTCTACTAAGAGGTCACCTGAAAAGATGATGCATCATGTTGGTATGAGTTGTACTAATCAATTATTTTAACCTCTCGTCAATAATGATAGTGCAGACCCTTTTCAACTGAGGTAGACCGCACTCCCATAAACTCTCTCGGGTACGATACACGGAGGACCCACCCTCCAGAAGGTGCTGGAGTCCACTCCCAACAAAAACCTTTGATTCTATGGGCATAAATTAGTTTTGTGGTACCTCTTCCCTTCCTTCCACCTTTTAAACCCCAGCTTTAATACGTATGCATGCAAGTTACCCACTATTTTACAGCAAAGATACACACACACATATATACACATGTATTTAATTTCACCATAGATTATTAAAGCGTAAATTTTCCTCTTTATCCAATAGAAAAATTAGGGTTGATCATGTAAAAACTTCATTAATTAATCTAAGATTCTTTTATTTTCAAAATTTGTAAATTGAATATTAATATTATTAACCATATATTTTTTGTTAATTAATCAATATTAATGAGCCGATCGAATGTCTGATCTAAAATACAATTAATTCTATATATAATTTTGTGCGCTAGCTACTTTGTTTTCTTTAATTAGTTACTACCAAATTCAAAGCAAAGCTAAAATTGATCGTTGATTTTATTCTATGGGCAAAAAGTAAGTGTTGTGATACCACTTCTCTTCCACCTTCTCTAAAGCCTTTGAATTTCTATTTGTCAAATAAGCATAATTAAATATATATATATATATATATATTAATTCTGTCTACTTAATTGAATTCAAGTGTGCAGGCCATGAAAAATTGACCAGGTAAATAGCGTCACGCTTTAATTTTAGGAACTCAATCATACACTACAAAAAACACATTTTCTAGCAACGGAATAGTGACGGAAAATTTTTCCGTTTCTAAATTTTAACGGATTAATAACGGAATTGTTACGGAATTTATTGTTCAATTTTAGTAACAGAATTAGTGACGGAATTATCCATTATTAAAATTTGGTAACGAAATTTTCTGTTACAATTCCGTTACTAAAATTGAAAAATTCATTTTAGAAACAGAAATTCCGTTACAATTCCGTTGTTATATAGTAACGGAATATATTCCGTTGTTAAATTTTTTTAGCAACCATCAATATTACTACGGAAATATTCGTTACAATTCCGTTACTAACATCTTTAGTAACGGAATTTCTTATTTTAGTGACGGAAAAATTCCGTTGCTAAATAAACTTTTTTTTGTAGTGATATGTATATTGTTACTAACTGTACTTAACTAATAAGAAATATACACGAGTAAAATAGATAGGTATTAATTCATCAAGTGATGATACATAAATGATTCAACTTTATGCATGGAAAAGACGTGAAAAAGAGATGCACTAATTATAGGTTAATAAAAAAGTTTACAACCATCTTTATTTGGGTGAATTAAGTTACGTGTCGCCCTACCTACTTCAATTATTTGCCACAAAATATATATCATCGCTTTCAACTCCAAAATTTAAAGTAATTATTTTTTTTAATTTTCTTTCATTATTAATATATTTTTATAAATTATAAAAAAATATTCTTTATAACATAAGAAATAAATTAAATTAGATAAAAAATTAAAATTACAGTTTTGAATTGACGATTCCGATTCCAAACTGTTGGTTCACTAGAATCAAACCGTTCTCTACAAAGTTATGATTTGAAATCAAACCCTCAAATACTATTATAGTCAGTTTATAGTTCCATTTCAACAGTTTTTAGAGTATGTCATAAACGTGAAATTTAATTTCAATATTTTTGTATTTTAATTCATTTTAATTCTCAATTGCACAATAAGTTTTTATATGACACCATTAACATTTGAATAGCATGAATTGAAAATATTAATGGGGAACAAAAATAAAATGATATACAAATTTGCAATATGGACAAGAAATGGAGAGTGAAAAAGTAAATGCAAAACCATATGCCGGAAACACATTGGCAATGGGCAAACCCACTATAGACTAATAGCCTTGTTTGAAATGCTTTTAAAAAAGCATAGCTTTTATTGGCACCAACTTTCCAATATATAATTCCTGCAAAATAATTAAGCATGTGTCTTGATTTTGAATTACACCAAAATATCATCCATCTCCTTTTCTTCCTATATAAATACCCCTCTCCTCTCTCTCCATCCTTATAACAAGTGGGAATCAATACTTATTAATTGAACCCACAACAAAAATCTCTCTCCTTCTCTTCTCATCATCCACTCTTTTAATTCATCGATGGAGCCTTCATTGAAAAACCAAAAGATTGAAGCCATGAAAAGCTACAAGAGGGCTAAGATTTTCTACAATCTTGTTCTCTACTCACTCACTTCTGTTATCACTTGCTTCTTCTTTTCCTCCCCATTTTGGTTCCCTTCAATCACCAACCACTTACTTTCTTCAATTCATGACAAAGTTTCATCGTGCTTCAACGCCAAATGCTTCTTCATCGTTGGAAATCTCATTGTTATCATCCTCGTTGGAGAGTCCAAACTAAAGCAATCATCATCATCAAGAACCTCAGATTTCTATGATGAATACGTTGCAAGGAGTCGAAGTAACCTCCATAAGGTGACAATAGGAGTCGAGAAAAGCCTCGTAGTTGAAGAGAAGATCCATCATCACGAGGTGAAGAATAGTACGATCATGCCTCATGGTGAAGGAAAGAAGATGGGAATGAGTAGCTCCAGAAGTGAAGTTTTGGGTGAAAGTGGAATGGTGAAAGTGGAAAAAGCTAGGGTGAAAAAAGAGGAGCAGTTTCACGATGGAGCCAAGGTCAAAACGGGAATGAGGAGTAGCAAAAGTGCAGTTTGGGGTGAAAGTGGGATGGTGAAAATGGAAAAAAGCAAGGTAAAAAAAGTAGAGGAGAAGAGGAAATATCAGTTTCACGAGGGAGAAAAGGTCAAAACTGGAATGAGGAGTAGTAAAAGTGCAGTATGGGGTGAAGGAGGGATGGTGAAAACGGCAAAAAGTAAGGTAAAAAAAGAGGAGCAGTTTCAGTTTCAAGATGGGGAAAAGATGAAAATGGGAATGAGGAGTAGCAAAAGTGCAGTTTGGAGTGAAAATGAGAGGGTGAAATTGGAGAAAGGTAAGAGTGAAAAAGAAGAGCAAGTTAACAAGAAAAGTGGGGATGAGGAAGCAAAGGAAATGGCTATTGTAGTTTGGGGTAAAAATGAGAATAATATTGTAGAGATGGAGAATGCTAGGGGTAAAAAGGATGAGGATGGAGAAAAGAAAATGGGAATGAGGAGTTGCAGAAGTGCAGTTTGGGGTGATAGTAGTGATCAGATTGTTGAGAGGGAGAAAGCAAAGGATAGTTTGAGTGCTATTGAAGAAAAGAAAATGGGAGTGATGAGGAGTAGCAAAAGTGAAATATGGAGTGGAAGTGAAATGAAGAGATTGGGAAAAACAGTTGTGAAAGAAGAAGAGGAGCAAGAGCTTAACATGTTAAACAAAAGGGTTGAAGATTTCATTGCAAGAGTTAACAAGCAAAGATTGTTAGTTTGAAGATGCTAATGGAGTTGAGGTGTTTGATGATTAAGATTTCTGTGACTTGGGGTTTTCCTTTTTGTAAATTTAGAGATAAATTCATATTTGTACAATCTTAACTTTTCTCTCTAGTTTATTAGAAAGCCTAATTATATATACCTTATGAGTTTCAAGATATAAGAATAGATATGCACATTACATTATGTGCAAAAGATTTACTTCTCGCCAAATCCTATATCCTTAACAAGTGTCTTTGAAGATATATAATCATGTCAACGTGAGTGTTGAATTAGTGATTGATGAGTTTAATGTCCAAAATAATAGATCTTGAGTTCGAGTCCAGACACGACGTTCACTTTTATTAGAAAATTAATTGATTATGATTTATTAATTGACATCTAATAAAAACTTGTTAATTTATAATTAGGATTTAGTTCAACACAAATTAAAAAAAATAATTTATAAAAAAATACAAATTTATATTGTATGTATCAGCTTGGAAGATATTTCAATATCAAATTAAGAGTAGTAGCAACTTCACCAATCACCATACTTATATCTTCAGTTAATTAATCTTTAATTATCCCCTGCCAAGAAGATTTTTTGTGCTTTAATTTAATTCATACTTATAAAATAACCATACTCTTAGCATTTTGGGAGAAATATAGTGCAAAAGCTCCTACCATCAAATCAAAATACAAAATAAAATAAAATTAGTACTCCTTTTGAGAACACAAAATGCATTAATGACTTTATGCAAGGATAGTGGGTTCTAGCTTTTTAGTGCTTCTTTGACAATATTGGAGTTAGATTTTTGAATATTAGATCTAAACCATTCAAGTATACGATTAATTAAATAATACTTTACTATATTTTGGTGTTTCCTTAGCATCGAAGAGAAGACGCATGCAACTATATACTCTCTCCGTCTCACTAATATAATCTCTCTTTTTCAATTAAAACGTCATAAGAAAGTAATCTCATTTTTTTTTGTTAAATTTTATAATTGGGAGACATGTCACATTCCAAGACCTAACATAACCATGCATACACTAAAAATAAACCAAAGTGAAAGCTAGTGTTATTTCTTCGTACCTACTTAATTCTTTCTGGCATGCATGTAAAAATTTATTAAATTAAATATAACTCAGTGCAGCTTTCACTCTTTTCACCAATTATTGCATGGGTTGAAATTAGTCTTGAAAACCCACCCCAAAAGAAAAACAAATTGACTGGCGTGTGTGCAAAATTAAACTTTGGGAGTTTAGCAATTTGTACACGATTTTCACATCATTTTTCAATTAAATAAGATATCACTTTTCTTTCTTCTTTTTTTCTTTAGGTAATTTGAATATGGCTTAAGTTTTCTAATCGAACCAGTCCGACATTAATAGTAGTAGTTGTATATAATTTTAGGTTAATTGTTATTAAATGCACTAACTATCATTAATTTTAGAATTGTTTAGGAACTAAAAAATGTCTTATAATATATGTACAAACTATCTTTTTTTGTCAAAAAAATTGCATATAAAGATCGAATATATACTATGATACGCGAACTTCTAAAATTTTCAAAATTGCACATAAAATTTGAAGTTTATGTGAACAATTAATTGTCACAATAACACGATGGTGAGTGACTTAAACAAAGTTATATATGAGGCTACGAGGGTTGTCGCAATTGGTGGGCGTTCCTGGATCCGGGTCTAACCCGATTTACTTCCCACAAATTAGGATTCTACGTACATCATGGCCTTTCTAAAATGTATCATCTTTTCCTTATAATTATCGTACATTTCTACTACCTTAAAAGTAAATTGACCAGTTCTTTTTCTTTGGGGGAGAGATTTATTCTATGTACATGACGAATTACAATTGCAAACACAACAGTACAATGACACTCTCCACATTTTATTAATTTTCACTTTATTGTTGATTTCTAGAGTTATGTAAGACATGATAAAAATTCCGGTACGAGAACTATTTGATTGATAGAGGTGTCCACGGTTCGGTTCCCGGTTCGAACCGAACCAGTTAAGAAGTTAGACGGTTTCAGTTTCGGTTCGGTTTCACGGTTTCCGGTTCGATTCTGAAACAGGCGGTTCCGCGGTTCGAATCATTTTTTTATATATATTTTTCTAATTTATTTTATTCTATAGATATATATAAATGTTTCCTACTCCTTTGAGGTAGAATAAATTTTTTTCCTTAAAATATATAGTATATAATTTTTAATTATCTAGAATTTGATATTCTGAATTATATTGAGTTATTATAATGATTTTTAATATTTTTTACAAATGACAGTGAATTAAGTAAAAAATAAATGTGAAAGAAGATTGTCCGAATAACATTTATATAAATTTGATTTACAATAAATAACTTACAAATAATAGAAAAATTAAAATATTAAAATATAGATTATTGAATTTCGTAAAAAAAATACAACTTATTGATGAAAAAAATTTGAAGTTCTACTAAAAATAAAATACAATTTATATTTAAGTTACAAAAAGAAAAAAAATACAAATTTTAATTTAGATGGGGGAGAAAAGAAAAAAAAGAGAATGACTTGAGCTTTATTACAAGTTCATAACATTTAAATTTTCAACTTATAATTAAGTTGCCTACATATCAAACTCTATATTTAATTTGAATTGCAATTTTATATGTTTTATTTGTTTTTTTTTTCATTTTTCAACTCAATATTTAATTATTGATATTTCAATTTTATATAATATTTAAATGTTATATTTTTCAAATAAGAAATTAAAAAAAAAAATGGTTACACGTTTCGGAACCGCAAACCGTCGGTTCCAATTACCGAAATACAGGGTACCGATTAAGATATAATTTATCTTTGGAAATACGTACATATTGAATACTATAAAACGAAAATGCTCACCCGCCCGCGGTGGGCATTTCTTAATGCGCCCGCGGTTGATGTGGCATGCCACGTAGATAAATATTAAAACTTAAATATTTTTTATTAATTATCACTTTCCGACTAGGGTTTATTGATTAGGGTATAGTTTAATATTATTTAATAAATAATAATAATAAAAATAAAATTAATAAAAAAACGAAAAATATAGTGACTCGTATGATGATGTGTCAATGATGTGGCATTGCCACATCAACCGCGGGCGCATTAAGATGTGCCCACCGCGGGCGGTGGAGCGCTACTCTGCTATAAAAATACAAGCATTACTCTTTTCTAACTTTAGTATTTTGAGATATTTTACGTGCAATTCCATGTAGATTTACTATATCTAAAGTCATGACACAATTGATCCATGACGTGCCATTTCATTTTTTGTGTCGATATATGATTAAACCAAACACAAACATTATAATTCATTATGCGAAGACAATACAATACAATGTGTACAGACACAAAGTTTTGAACTTATATGAAACAATTAAAACTTTGTTTTGCACCACACTAACGCATAGTTTTATTTATAAAAAATAGTATTGTTAAAACAACATGGATTTTACATGAAAATTCTAATATAATAATAAGAGGAACACAAGGAAATTGGACACTAATCGGTTAGTTTTAACTTCTATATATTGATGTGGTATAGAAAATATTTTATGAATAATAAATGGGGGGCAAAATTGGTAAAAATGGGCTAAAGGGGGTTAGAAATAAAAGGTTGGGTCGAGAAAATTGGCGAATTAAAGCCCAAATAGGTTGGTCGTTAGGTGGCAGGCAATATATATTTGCATGGCCGAATCTGATTCCGATATGATATGATGTGGCTCAATGCTTATTAAAAGACAAAACGACTTCAATTCGTATTCCCTCCAAATCAATAAAAAGACAATCAATCCATTCCACACAATTACTCCCAAGTAGAAGGATGCATTTCGTGGTGATATTTTGCACTAAATAATTTTGAGACTTATTATAAAGAGGTTGAAGAAAAATCAATATTATAATATTATCATTTCCCACCTCC
This sequence comes from Leonotis leonurus, assembly GCA_026898415.1. Taxonomy (NCBI): domain Eukaryota; kingdom Viridiplantae; phylum Streptophyta; class Magnoliopsida; order Lamiales; family Lamiaceae; genus Leonotis; species Leonotis leonurus. The sequence goes on from JAPKLX010000029.1 coordinate 1,778,563, forward strand.
AAATTCAAAAAGATGATGATAGATTGCATATATTGCAACCAGAGGGAGCATCGATACGGTTAATTGCTAAAAGAATTAAAATATTAGTTTTCTTTCAGACTGTCTAATTATGACATTTTAAAAGTTGTGAGATGATTGAAATATTCATGAATACTAATAATAATAATTGTGAAGACGAAGATACCTAATGCCGATGATGATAACACGTCTAATTAAACACGAGTGAGATGTTTAAAGTATTCGTAATACTTTTATGAAGTAGTACAAAATATGTTGATGAATTGAATAGTAATAGTACTAGTATGTTCTCCTCTGCCTAAGATTATATTCGTCTGTGATTATTGCAGATTAATTTGATTTATGGTTAGTCGAGATTATTTTTATCATAGGGGAGGCAAAGACAAATAAGTCATGACTAATTATACGTGGCATAATTTTGAAATTGAATCACGGTCCATATCTATCCAACCAAACGCTTCGTAATAACAAATATGAGACTAAATCACGAATAGTTGATCCAACCCAACGTCCTCTCTATATATATATATAACGTACTACTCACTGTAAAACACAAGTTTTTGCGAGGGAAAAAAATGAGTGGTGGAAAGATGCACACGCACACCCACATGTATTTATATATCTTTGGTTGTTTTCTTCTGATTTGAGGATAAATAGAAACTAAAGAAACTTTGAATTTAAGGGAGGAAATGAAATGATATTTCAACAACTTTGCTTTTAAAAAGCATAGCTAGCTAGGGACCCCATCCCCATCCCCATATATCTTATTTCAATTCAATATATCATACAAACAAACGCACCCACCCACCGATCATCACGCCCACCTACCTACCAATTCCTTTCACTCTCTCTTATATATGCCTTACATTTATTTATATAAATTAAACTGCCTATCTATTTATTGTTTCTATTGCTAACCAAAAACAAATATCTAGAGACCTAACTTATATATATCTCTTTGGAATATAAAATAGGTTACTTTATCACCATTCAGCAGTACTAAAAACAATTTTGCTATGTGAGAAATGTATGGAAAAATATGTCACTCTCATAATAATGCAATATGAGATGGCACATGATTAGACAATAGAATATTTGAATTTAACTATATTTTGTTTCATCCAAGTTAGCGGCAGTGGAGTAATAGCTATGTACATGTCTGTTTGTCCATGTGTTGGTCTGACAATGAAAGGTTAATGTCCGAAGCAATAGGTCTCAAATTAGAATCATTTGTGGTAGAGTCAATATAATTTGTTTTATACCCAACCTATCCCAAACATTTGTTAGTATACCTGATAAAGTTACGGCAATGTCAATTAATGTCTATAAGTATAAAAGTCAGTATAATTTATTTCGTATTAAATAAATACTCCTCATGTCTCACTGTTGTCTTGTTTGTTTAGAACGTCTCATTATTGTTGGATTGTTTTTAAAAAAATAATAAAAATAACCCTTTTAAAAATTGTGTATACTGCCAACTTTTTATATTTTATATTATTCTTTAATTTTACGTACTTAAAAGAAATAAATAGTAGTGTGACGAATGGAATATTAAACTATTAACTATATTTTATCAATAAGCTCTAATTGAAAAGGCAAATAATAAAAATTATTTATTTGTATAACATGTCATATCAATCATAGACACATTAATAATGCATGCCTTAGATGGGTCATCAACAAATAATATGATCTTTATGCCTTACATTGATTTCAAATTGGGTAAACATAGATAATGATCTACCAAGGAATACTTTATACTTTATATAGAGTTATGTTTGGTATTCAAGTTACGATACTCATTACTCTATAATTAGAATAGTTATAGAATAATTATCCTAAGATGAGTATCATAACTTGTATACTAAACATACTAAGACTAAAGAGAAATATATATACTATAGCAGCAAAGTTAGGCATTATACGCTAGCTGCATATATGCTCTAATTTTTCCATAAAAATTAATTCAATTTTCAAAATATGCCTCAAATAATAATCAAAATGTTTTTTAATCAAACCAAAAATATGTTACATCAATTAGACGGATGGTAAAACTCATACGCGTTTATGTATACAGACAATACTACATTTCGGTCTTTTATTTATTTATTTTATGTTTCCTTTGTGATTTATGAATATTCAAGAAGATTCTGAGTGGTTTCAATCCAAATTCTTAAAACTTTCAAATTATATTAATAAATAATTTAAAATTAAAAAATATATTTTTTGTATATGCTTTAGATCTAGAATCCTATTTTCTGATTTAAAATAGCCACTTTCATCCGGTGATCGAATGGACAAAAAAGTTACTGTTTCCATAAATAGATTAATGGGTAATGTATACTACTAGTATTTTTCCATTAAGGAAACAAACAAGACAAAATATGGTAGGTACGTAGATCATGATTCATGAGGTTTGATAAAAACAACTTAATTAATAATATCACAAGGGGTCTTTTCTTCAACTTCAAATTCTTTCCTAGTTAAATTTTTTTATGAAGCAAAATAAAGCTTATTATATGAAATGAGGCAAGAAATGGATGTTGGTAGCAGCAGTACCATTACATGGAAGAATTCAGCGGAGATCGGAGGAATACAAAGAGGTAAGAATAGAAAGTTGGTCGTTCAACCAAATGTTGAAGTCAGTTTCAAAAAGATCGTTTTTCCACGCTTTTCACCTACTCCAAAATCTGTTTTTTACTTCGATTATTGTTTTCTCCATCTCTCATTTTTGCTTTTTGAAAATAGTCTTATTTCTCCTTCGCCAAATGACTACAAATTCACAAGTCGTTTTTATTTGGAATAACGCGGACCAAGCTACCAAAACTAGTGTAGATTGACTTTCCTACTTAATTAATCATCTAATTCATTAGAGGTAACGAATTAAGGTGGCGAAAGGGTGGAACTTATTTGATCTGACAAGCAACAAAAGTCCAAAAATCAAAGATAAGGATCTGCAAAATCATGAGAGGATAAATGACTGGATCAACCACCTTCATTGTTAAAACTAAAAACAATTTATAAATAAGTAAAAAATTCCATCATTCACTCTTAACGCAAACTTGCAAATCATAATTACAGAATGCTTAGTATAATTGTAGTGAGGAAATAAAGAATGGAGGAGACAACTAACTGATCATATTCATATGACTAACAAAGAACCTCTTTAATAGGTAGCTTTAGGGGTGTCGCGGTACGGTATACTTTATTAAAATTGTCATATCTTATACCTTACCTTTACCTTCGGTATGAAAAATTTCATACCGTTACCTTACCATACTTTTCGGTATACCTTAGTTCGGTATACCTTACTTTCGGTATGACATTTTTACATACCTATACCTTACCTTATTTTCGGTATACCTTACCTTACTTCGATTTACCTTTCTTACACGGTATACCGAAACTTACTTACTTTCGATATATCTTACCTTAATTCGATATACCTGTTTTTGCGATATACCAGAATTTATTTATAATAAAAATCACCTTAAACAAGGTCTAACATATAAAAAATATAAAGTATTATTTTTTAATAACATAATTTATGAGATAAACCACTAATATCATATAATTAATTACAATATATTAACTAACTATATTATTGTATTTTCATATAACTAATTAACTAGATTTAGGCATATAATTATAATTAATTTGATCATTTATGTATGATATATTATAAAAATAATAATATATTTTCATTAATTATATATTACAACTTATATTATATTTAGTAACTAATATATCGTCTAATTATATCATAATTATTTAGTTATGTAACAATATATATATATATATATATTAGTTTATCGTTATTATTTAAGATAATAAGTAGTATATAAGTTATTGTTCAATCTGTTTAATTATCAATAAATTCACATGTTTTTGTAGTTTGCCATTCATATTTTTAATTATAATTCATAATTTATGAATAAACAATTTTCTTATAATTCAAATCGAATATATATGTACATGTAATATTATAAATATATGTGTATATATATATCGATATATACCAAAATAACGGTATATACCAATTTTTTCGGTATATACCGCGGTACGGTATATGACGGTATACCTCGGTATTTGGAAAAATTATACCTTTACCTTACCTAAAAGTTCAGTACGGTATGATACCTTACCAAAAATTTTGGTATACCTTATATTCGGTATTTTACGGTATTTTTCGGTACGATAAGTACGGTATACCGTTTTTTCGGTAAATTTTGACAGCCCTAGGTAGCTTCACTCTCACTATATATTCAAAACATTTTAATAAAGAATAGTAATGTTTCCAGGAAAGTAAAAAGGAAAAAGAAAGACTCATCATATTCATCTCCATGATTACAGGGACTGTAGCAGGAAGGATTCATGGACGACGACCTGCCCATTCTAGAGAGAGAAATTAAGATAAGCAGTATAAAACATGAGCATTCGTGGCAGCTAGCAGTAAAAGAAGAAAAATATAAACCAATAGGAAAAAATAGAAACAAGAGTGAAAAAAGGAAAGTTGATGAAAATGTACAACCTTTTTCTACATGTCCCCTTCATCAATGAAGAGGAGGCCCCATTTCTCGCCTCTTCTCATGGAACACAACTACCCTTCACACTCAAATCCGCCGCAGATTCCTCAAGATGCTGCGCCGATTTTTCCCCAACCAAACATGGCGCTAGCCAAGATCGACAACGACCGCGACGACAAGAGAAAGCAGCTCGCCCCAAAGCGGACCTCCAACAAGGACCGCCACAAGAAGGTGGACGGGCGTGGCCGCAGAATCCGGATTCCGGCGCTCTCCGCCGCCAGAATATTCCAGCTGACGCGTGAGCTCGGCCACAAGACCGACGGCGAGACGATCCAGTGGCTGCTGCAGCAGGCGGAGCCGTCAATTGTCGCCACCACCGGCACGGGAACTATCCCCGCCTCTGCCCTCGCGGCGGCTGCCCCCTCTGTCTCCGAGCAGGGGAGCTCCGTTTCTGCCGGTTTCTATTCGAGATTGATGGAGAGCGGAATCGGAATTAGGGGTAGCATGAGTAACGAAGACATCCTCGCTAGACCGATGGGGTTTTGGCCTTCCTTCAGTGGATTCGGATCCACGATTTTCCAGAACTCCAACATTCTGAGCTCCAATGAGAGTGCGAATCCGAATGGCGGTGGCCCTGTTCCGGGTCTGGAGCTAGGGCTTTCCCAGGAGGGGCAAATGAATCTGCAACTGCAAGCATTTAGCCAGTATTACCAGCAGATTGGGGATTCAAGCCAGGGGAAGGAGAATTCGCGACAGCAGCAGCATTAATTCTGGTTTTTAGATTGAGTAGAGGCTGCTACCTGCTTAAGGTTTTTCAGTTGATTGAATTTTGGTTAATACTACAGAGACGTGATGGATGGAGTTTACTGATGATGGATACTCGATCGATCTCATATATCCATGGCATGATGGCGGGCCTTCATCGATTTGCTTCTTCTCTTTTATGCTCAGCTTAATTCAACCATCTCCACGCAAACAGGTGAAGGAAGAAATCATTTTTTTTGCTTTAGTCCTTGTTTCTTTGGGAATTCTTTTAATTTATAGTATATGTATCACTTATTATTCTGCAGTGGCCAGTGTGGACTGGAGTGTCAAGTCTCAAGTAGGTGTAGTGTAGCAGTGTGAGATTGGAATGAAGATTGATTGTGGATTTTTAATTAGTTTATTTCTAGTGATATATTCAGTTTTGAGGAATGTTGTCGATTTTTAATTAATCGATCGGCCCACGATGATATGTAATGTTGCATGCATGGGTTGTATTTAGTAGTAGTGACAGAGATCCAAGTGAGTTGTGGTGAGCTTACTTGTTTCTTACAAGTTGGGGAAAAGTTTCTTGAAATACAAGATATGACTTGCCTCTCATTACCAAAGTTGATTGCAGTTTTACTTTTTCCTTTCACTTCTCATCATATATATTCACACTCACACTCCTTACTTTATGTAGCTTTACATTAATTTTGTCTCCAATTGTGGTATATTTAATTTATGTGCATTGCATGGCCATACACTAAGTAACAAGATCTGAAAATTTTGTAACGTTTTTTTTTTTATGACAGAATCAACCCGACTACTTTTATGATAGTCGTTCTAGCAATTTCTTATTTCCAAAATTGGAACCTGTCTTTTACATTTATTAATTTCTTATTTCCGAAATCGGGATTAACGTACTATCAACGTCGTGCAGTGAAATGTAGTTTAGGTACCACATTATTTTCAATTTGGAACAACTTCTAAAAAAAAGTCTTTACAATTAAAAATAAGATTTGATCCAAAGTTTGTTTATTTACATGCATTTAATTTGTATTTGTTATATGTTATGAATTTCATAGTACAATTTTACTTTTAAATTTATGAAACTCTAGATATTATTCACTAAAAAACATGCACACTTTTCCTTTAATTTTGTACACAGATAAAAAAAAAAAAAAACTATTTTTATTCATTTACCTTTCAACTTACACCTTATTTAACATATAAATAGATTAAGGTGTGGGCTCACTATACATTCAACTCAGCATCTTTTTTCTATTTATAATGTGTTCCACTATTATTATTTTTTTCAATTTATATATATCCACTTCAAGAATGCATATTTTAAGGGACTAAAGAAATATGATATTAATTTATTTATTAAAAGATCTGACCGTTGTTGAACTAGTTGAAGCAATTAAACCATGATCCAAATACTTGACCGATTTGACCTCCAATCCGATTTAAATAAATTAATTAAACAATATTAGTTGAAATTTAGGGACAAAAGTTTCCGTTCGAGATGAAATGTGTATTATAGCCGGTAATGTTTAAAAAAATCACAAATAGAAATTCATTTTATACCAACTATAATTGTCCCTTATTTTGTCTCATTTTCATTTATTTTTTTCTGACTCATAATAATCGCTTTAAACACTTGGAATCCTGATCTCAATCCACCCCCTCTCTCTAACTACATGATTAACTCTCTTATATTTTCGAAAAAAAATATATGATTTTTCCATATTTTTCTGGGCCAGCCCACTTGTTTCCTGCTGGGCTTGGAAATCACTATGGGCTCGAATTACAGTTTAATTTGCTACTGTTTGAAATTTTAATCAGGTTAGGTGCTACACCTTCATCCTATATATATCATTAGCATATACTTACAGCAGGAACTTTAAAATATATATTGCAATTGCAAAACGTCTTCTTTACATTTCGCAATTTCAACAACCTTCATTTTTTTCAATGAACATTATAACAGTAAAAGTTTATCGTTTCAGCGTCAATGGTCTTGAAATTTTGAGAATGCGCTAAGAAGGATCATATTGTAATTACATATTAGCATATAAGCACGTGGGTAATTAACTTATATCTTATTTGTAAACGTGTTCAAGACGTAAAATACTCTCTTTGTTCTATCTTTGATTTATGTTTTGTTGTTTCACCCATAAATGATCTTTATGTTTTTTAATTTGTCGTTTATAATAGGCGGATTCATTCCATTCAATACACACAATACAATCGAAATGACTCAAACTACATTTAATGTACATTCCCACTCAAACTCAAAACAAGTTAAAATATTGTGATGAGGTAAAAAATGTAAAGAACATGAGGTGCTATTATAATGTTATACCTTATTTTCATTTGACTTGTATAAATACACGTACAGATGGATAAAACTGCAACTATAGATTACACTTGATAACCCATTTTTATCCCATAAGACATAAGAAAATTAAATTAATATGGTTTTTCTAATTTACTTTACACACTCCAACACAAATAAATTCATTCTAGATCTGTTAAATCAGTAAATGTAATTGCTTCCAAACATTCGGCTATTACAATTTTCCCCTTTTTAATAACGAGAGGACGAGGACAAAAGAAATAATAAGTTGTTGAATGGCTTATGGTGATTGCGCATGATGCCATGGCGTCAAAACTTGCACATTTCCAACTTTAACCTCTAATAGAAAATAATATTCCAAATGAATCCCCAAATAAATGAGCAGCAAAATTAAGATGAAAATAATATAGTTCACACAAAGAAACATATGGGGGTTGGGTAGCATGTGGTTTACATCCATTTTGCCCTTAAGTGGCTATGGCTCAAACAGTGGATCATCTTCTTATCCATTTCCACTTTACTTTTAATTAGTAAGCTTATCTTTTTCCTTTTATTGGCTTCATTTTTCTACTCCATTTCAGTATATTGACTATTTATGCGAAAGTATGTCTATACCATACTTCAATAAATTATATCTAACACGTCATGCAAGTGAAAATTCCACAAATACATCCGACTAATAACATAGAATGAACTAACTAGCACGTGTATTATTACATTTTAATACAAAAACAAGAAATGAGTCACATTAGAATCACATGATAACATTATCTATGGCAATATCCGATTCAATGCATGTACTTATTGGTGTATGAAGCAAACAATTAAAATAGTGTTTCTTCCTCTCTTCTATAGTTCTATCACTATAGATATGGATATAATGATGAGTGAGAGAGTGAGTAGGTAGTTATAATGATTCCATCATTTAAATTCATTTTAAGAGATTTTGGCCCTCAAACAATTAGAATATTCTCCTTTCTTCTAGTTAAGAAATTTGGGGCCCCACTCTCCCGACATTCGCACATTTCTAAACAACCTTAACTCACATCACATGAGAATGAGATGATAAATTAAACACTCCCTCCCTCCCTCCGTATTGTTTGTCCCGTTTGATTAAAATTATAAGTGTTTTATTAATTTTTTGGATCGAGAATAATGAGACAGAGTGAGTATTATTTAAAAAATAATTCATTCAAGAGAGAAATACTAGTCCATTAATCTTACTATGTGATGTGAAAGTTCCATGTATATATCTTCAGATATAATATGGTGTACATATGTATATATGTTTTATCATTCGAAATTTATATTTCTAGATCTAACACTTATTTTTATCAGTTTATTAGGAAATATATAATTTATCAAATTAATAGATTATTTTTATGTGAGTTTCATACTACGAATTCTCTCCGTCCCATAAAAAGCGGGTTCTATATTTTTGAAATAAACTACAACTTTTTGTGACTTAAATATTATTGATGAAAGATGAAATTAAAGACACTTTTTAATTTAATATAAAGACACATTTTGTGCTTCTTCAACTTTAATTTTTGTTTCTTTCTGCAAACTATTTGTTGTAATAGATTGGTCATCCCATTAACTCCGTGCTTTCTGAAAATAAGATTAACGTCTCATATTTTATGTTTTACAAATAAATTTTTAATATATATATTTTTTCTTGTTCCAATTTTATATTTATATGATTTAATTTATTTTTTATTTAATATTATGGGTTCATCCCATCTAGATATAGTATATAGTATTTTAATATTTTATAAATTTTAATGATTTTTGAATTAAAAGTAGGATATATAATTTTAAATATATATATTAAATAAATATTTCATTCATCCAAAAATTTATTACTTATTTTGCTATTTTAGATCGTCCGCCAATTATATAATTTAATTAAATATAATAAATTTGAAAAAAAAGGAAGAAGAATCTCATTTGTTTCGAATTTCAAGAAACTAGGTCATTTGGCATTCGTAATAATAGGGATTTAGTTGCATGGTTTTGGTAAATGTAACTGCCAACAAAAACTATTTCACTTTTCTATATTTTTGTGAAACTGCACATTCAACATTTTCTATCTCAAAAATGAGATAATTAACCACTTTATTTCAATTACATAATTTCACGCATTCAAATTACTCAGATGTTGCAATCCAAAGTAGCTGTAATGTCACATAATAATATAATTGTACATTTTACATCTCAGTATATATATAATATTGAAGATGAGAAATTAAACCTCACATTATAATAGCACTAAAGAGAGTTGTTTCTCAACTTGACAAGCAATCGACACTTTCTTTTCTTGAGACTGTACAAATTATATAAGCTATTAGAAATTTAAGAGAAGTAGGACAAATTAATGTTTGTGAAATCTCGAATTTATACAACTGGTGACGCAAGACTTGGAATAAATTTAAGTTGTAACTGAAAATAGTAAAAATGAAACTGAATAAAAAAAACATTTAAACATTAACAAGAATGGGCAGACAAAAAGGTTATCTTGTATTTGGCAGAATCTTACTAGATTTGAAATTATTATGGGTGACTGACTCTTTGAGACTGTGACATTTGCTTTTATTAAATAAAACACATTTCTTTCTATCTCATTAAATCTCTCTTGATTTGGATAAAAAGTTAGTATTGATGTCCTCTATCAATATTTTTAATATATTTCATTTTTAGTCTAATATTTTTAATATATTTCAATTTTAGTTTATTTATCAATATTTTTAATGCTAAATTTTTCATTATAGTAAATAAACTACCCTCATTAAATATACCTAATTTAATTATAAATTATAAATTATGGAATTCAAACTCAATTTAATACACATAATACAATTAAAAAAATAATTACAAGTGATACACAAACTTCACTTACTACATTTTTCATACAAAATCAAAACACAAAATTAAAATATGTCGAGTCAAACCGTTAAAAACATTCATGACAAAGGAAGTAACAATTTTGATCAAACTAAAACAGGAATAATAAGACCAAGAAAGTGTTATATTACTATTGAAGATTGCTCTATCTTTAAATCTCTTAAGAAATAGATTTTTCAAATCCTACCTTATTAAAAGGGGAGTAGTCTATTATGCGCTCTCTATTATTGCGCCCTTCTTAATGGGGTGGTCGGGGTTACGGTTGTCAACGGTACTGGTACCGGTTAACCGAAACTGATTTACCAATTAATCGGTATCGAAAAACTTAAAATTTTAGGAATCAGTACCTGATTTAGTTTCTTACCGGTTAATCGGGTACCAATCGGTTCGGTATCGGTTAACCGGTAGAACCGGTTAAGGTATTGGTTTTTTTTTAATTTTTAAATATTTTTACTTTTTAATTTTATAAATATTAATTAAACCAATAATAATTTAATATAAATATAAATATAATTAAATTAAATTTGTAAATATTTTTTAATATTTAAAATATATTATAATATATAAAATATTTTTTTAATATTTAATTTTATTAACCGGTAACCGGGTACCGATTATTTTCAAAAACTAAATACATGAAATCGATTAATTTCCTGTAAAACTGGTACTTGGTAATCGGTTCCCGGTTCGGTACCAGTTCTTCTCGAGAACCGGTTACCGATTGACACCCCTAGTCGGGGTTAAGTAGCGTGATGATACCTATGAAAATCAAAGGATTGTTCGCTCTTTGTGGTGGACCTTACGTATTTAAATCCGAACAAAAAAAAAGACAATTATTCAGCGCACTAAAATCTATCCTTGAATTACGCGTCTTCTTCTAAGACCGAGAAAAATTAAAATGAAAAATAAAAACTCAAATCACATCATTATGTAATAGAAAAATTATCGCGATGATAAAAGGTCAAGTAATATATGAAAATTATGTGCAGATCACTAGTACTATTTTTCAAATCCATCATTGCATCTTATTATTTGAATTCTTAATATATATGCCAATATCTTAAATCAATCTCATGTGTTATAATATATAGTACTTCCTCTCTCCATTCAGTTTTTTATTAGTGATCTGTTTATTTATTGAGTCACGTTTGAATCTTATTAAATTTGTTATATTTAATTGAGTTATGTATATATAAAAAAATAGTGGATTCACTTAATAATTGAATAAGAAATTTATGGATAATTCAAAATAACAAAATAACTACCAAATTCGTGAATATATATAAGAATATATATGAAAAGGGTGAATATATATAATATGTGACAGAAAAATATAATCAAAGCGTACACCCAACATCCAATTTTAATTTTATTATCTCCTTTTAATGATGCTTGAATTTTGTAAGGGTACTAAAATTGAATTATATTAGGTCATATATAAGATTTCAATAAAGATTAACTATTTTGTATTGATCCTATACTATAAAATCTGCAAGAGGTAATTAATTACAAAGCAACTAGCTGATAGTATTTCATTACTCAAAGTGAATCCTAAAAATCCTGGGAGATTACAAATTGCAAGATTTAGTCCATTGAATTTTCGCATTTTCTCATATATTTATATACTTGAAATCTGGAAATTAGTGATGGCAATCTACAACCAGTTTTATGTTAAGTTGTATATATCTCTAAATTGAATTACATTAAATTGAATTACATAATTGTGTTATGAATTAGTGGAACTCGATTGGACATTAAATTGAATTACACATATATTTTTACTTGTTTATTTTTGCTTGACTACAAGTTTATTAGGCTAGCTAGCTGAGCGAGGCACTTAATTATTGTTCAAGCAGAAAATAATTCCACCTAATTAATTAAAAGGATATTAATACAGTACATGATTTAGTTGTTTTTTCTAACCAATCACAAATTATTAAATTTTACAGATTTAATACCTATTTTGAAATGTTAAAAGCATATTATACTGATAAATCTCATCAATATATGACTGGAAAAAATTGAAAACAAACAAGAAAATAAGAAAGACAAAACTACATCTCTACATTACAACGTCAATCATTAATAATAAACGGTCACAGCTTAACGTGATCGTATTTCTGATAACATGCATGTTACAAATACATTTTACCTTAATTATCCTTATATATTTTGGTACCCAAATTAAATTGAAAATCTTAAATGAATTTTAAAAAAAAAAAAAAATTCAATGAGGAGGTGTTGATGATCATAGTGTTAATTGTGAAATGTACCCACTTTGAAAAATTACATGAACAAAATACCCAAAACATTGTTACACATGTAGAAAATATCCATTTGATTTAAAAAATATATATATCTTACACACTCTTACACATTCTTACACAATTCTAGCACATTTTTTGAGAAATAATTGTGCACTTGATTACAATATAATTTTTGGACTATTATGTTTGTTTGATATATATAACATATGATGCTTTGAATAATTATTGTTTGATATATATTGCATAAGATTCCTTCGTATGATTAACATTCAAAACATTCTAAAGCAAAGTCAAAACACTCCCAAACAAAGCAAGAGGTCGTTGAAACCATTCTCATCGAATTATCTCATGTCTAGCTTCAAACAGAGTGATATCGAAGATACAAACCAGGTAATTGCATTAATATGTTGCTATTGTTCACATAATGCACGAACCGCTAGATGAAGTTGCTTGGACCGCTCGCACCTCTCGCAGTCTTCGTCCAGCGGTTCATGGGTCTTCGTCTAGCGGTTCATGATGGATCTTGTAGTATATGATATTTGTGAATGTTTTAGTATATTGGTTTAGGTAAATGATAGGTTCTTACTAGGTTTACATGAAAATGTTATTTTGATATTTGTAATAGATTATATGAGTTTCATGTTGCTTAATCTAACTAAATATTATGATTTTCGTGTACTATAGTGATAAATGAAAGCATTTACGGTTGAACCGCTAGATGAACACCCTTGAACCGCCAGGGACATGGCCAAACTACACCTAGCGGTTCATCATGCTCCATCTAGCGGTTCACGAATAATAGTGTTTATATCATGTATTTTATTGATTATCAATATCTTATACGTTGAAAAAGTGTTTATGCAAAATTTTTAGATAAAATCCGAATGCAATTGTGTATAATTTCATTTTCAATTTGTAGATGATGGATTGTCAAATTGTGAACGTTAAGTTCGGAGGTTATTGGGTTGATTGTAGCTACGTGAATGGACGGGATCAGATTGCAGCACTTCCTAGAAACGCCATTTCGATCTATAATATTAGATTTTGCATTAATAACATCTTGATGTCGCCGGGGAGAGAGTATGAAATTTATTACTTATCGGCACTGCGGAGTGGACAAATGATGAAATATATGTTGACAAACGATGCAGAATTAGTTGCTCTATGCTTGAACGTCGGCAGTCCTACGGTATATGTTACTTATAGCGACCCATCTTCGTTTGATATGGGTGGACCTTCACAAAGCTCAAACCTGAATGATGAACTAGAAAATATCAGAAGGTTTGCAGCCTCGACAGATTGGTTTGATGATTATTACCCTTCAGACATGAACTTCGGTTCGACTAGCAGAGTAAATGTGATTCCGGACTTGAATGATGCTTGTTATGGATATGATGAGGGTGAAGAGCAGTATCAGGGTCAGGGTGAAGAGCAGTATCAGGGTCAGGGTGAAGATCGGTATCAGGTTCATGGTGAAGATCAATATCAGGGGCAGGGTGATGATCAATATCAGGGGCAGGGTGATGATCAATATCAGTGGCAGGGTGAAGATCAATATCATGGCTGGGGACAAGAACATGAAGTGGAAGTAGAACAGGGACAGGGACAAGGACAAGGAATTGATGATTGTTATGTCGATGAGGAGGATGATGACGACTCTGATTATGTTCCGTCATCAGAGAGCTCTGAATCTGAAGATCAAGGTGATTTAACCTTTAACAGATCTGTTTTTGTCGAATTCGCTGCATGGATTCACAAGGAAGGGGGAATGCGACATTTGTTAGAACTTATGTATCCTAGTGCTGGTGATACTGATGAAATCCAAATCCCAGAAGGATATTTAAGCAATTGGTTAATTCCAATGGTCCCTCCTAATGCTACAGCTTCAGATTTCTTTTGTGAAGAAAATCCGATACTAGAAGAGTTGGCTGAAGGATCTCTTTTTGATGATAAGGAGCAGCTTAGCATCATAGTTGGTTTGTGGAACCTTGAAAACAAAGCAGAGTATAGGGTGACAAGATCAGACACAACCAGATTGGTTTGGCAATGCAAGAAAAGCAAAGAATGTTCATTCAAGCTTCGTGCTTTATCTCATGGTGGCCCGTGGCTTGTATCAAAGTTTTGTGGCAAGCACACGTGCGGTGATTGCATCACAAATATCGCTCCAAAAAAGGTACACACAAAAGTCATCGGTGCATATTTTGCAAAGAAAATGCGAAACACAAATGAAATTCTAAAGCCCAAAGTTATTCAGAACGAGTTGATGACTCTGTTTGGTATGCAAGTAACTTATGATGTGACGCTTAGAGGTAGAAACCATGCTGTTGAGATGATATATGGTAAATATGATGAATCATTTCAACAACTGTCTGGTTATTTGCATATGTTAAAGATGACAAACCCGGGCACGATCACAGATATCGACATTGGTGCAGACAACAGGTTTCGCCATGTATTTGTGGCTCTTGGTGCATGCAGATCAGCATTTGGCTTGTGCATGAGGCCGGTAATCGTAGTCGATGGTACTCACCTGAAGGGGAAAAATAATGGAATTATGTTTGTTGCTGTAACAAAGGATACAAATGAACAAGTGTATCCGTTGGCGTATGGAATCGGCCCAATTGAGAATAATGAGTCTTGGGTATGGTTTATGACACGGCTACGAAGAGCATATGGGAGCACGTCTCAAACATTAATTGTGTCTGATCAACATGTGTCGATTGAGCATGCAGTGAGAGTTGTATTTCCGGAAGCAACTCATGGCATTTGTTACTACCATCTTAGTAATAATTTGAAAAGATTTGGTAAAACTACTCTAGGGTTGTTTCAGAAGGCTGCATACACATACAAACAGGCCGAATTTGATAAAAGAATGAACATGATTCAAGTTGGCAAGGTGCAGGCCTATGATCACTTAATGAACATTGGACCTGCTAAGTGGGCTCGGTCGAAATGTCCTGTTCGAAGGTACAGCTTCTTAACGTCCAATGCAGCTGAGAGCTTCAATCGTACACTCTTATGGGCTCGTCGTCTTCCTATTTGTGCATGCATCGAGTCAGTAAGAATGATTTGTGAGGATTGGTTTAGAAAACGACATGTAGCTGCTAACAGGGAGAGACATCTACTTCCTGAAGAGGTGAGACGCAAATTAACGATCCAAATCGAGAGATCTCATACATACAGAGCCATTCCACTAGGTGATGATCGATACCGAATTGAAACAGACAATCGATCATTGTTGGTAGATATTGGAGCGTGGACATGTGAATGCATGGAATTTCAATACGACGGGATCCCTTGTTCTCATGCTATTGCAGGAATTACGTACGTACTTTTATGTTATGCTGAAATTGAGAATTAAATTAGATTATTATTTTTTTAGATTTTATTAAGAATTTAATTATCTGTGCAGGAAATCTGGAAAAACTACGATTGATTTTGTAGCACACTATTACAAATCATCATCAGTTTTAGATGCGTATAAATAGAATGAAACCATTGTGTAATAATCAATGACAGCCAAATTTAACATTTTTGCGCAACCATTTTGTAAAAATCATAGAAAATTCAAAACTCAACGAAATCAAACGATTCAAATTGGACATCACTCCTAACTCGATGTAGTATTTGAATATACGAAGAAACGCAAAATTCCGATAACCGTGCATTCCAGAGGATCAAAAAACGTAACCGGGCAGTAGCTACAACATCCGAACATGCCAAATTTAACATTTTTGCGCAACCATTTTGTAAAAATCATAGAAAATTCAAAACTCAACGAAATCAAATGATTCAAATTGGAGATCACTCCTAACTCGATGTAGTATTTGAATATACGAAGAAACGCAAAATTCTGCTACCCTTGCATTCCAGAGGCTCAAAAAACGTAACCGGGCAGTAGCTTCTACATCCGAACATGCCAAATTTAAAATAACTTACCGTAGTTGCTTTCCACCAGGGCAAGGAGGTCGAGCCAAATCCACGAGCATGGATAACATCGCACAATGAGTCATGAGGCTTGTAGTGGCTCTTGATGTACTCCCTTTTCGCTTCCCATACTACCAAGTTCAACTTATTGGTTTCCTCAATCATCACATTGTAATCCGATTCCAATCGGCACTACAAAAAGATGTTACCAAAAAATTAGTACTTACAAAACAATTCAAATATTACATAGATTTAAAAAAAAAAACATTACGAAAAAATCGCATCTGCATATCACAGTGCGTCCTCCGGTGTGGGCAGGGTGTACATTGTCACTATGCATCAGTCTTGACTGGAGTGACATCATATACAGATCAATAGTCTGCACAAAAATGATTTTAACATTTAGCAAAAATTAACTTTAAACATAAACATATAGTCAATATTTTATTTGTTAATGACATAAATTACCTCAGTGTAAAAATCTTGATCCACGTCCAAAATTTGCTTGAAGGCAGCAAGGGTCAGGCGGTATTCACTCTCAGTGACTGTGACATAGTCGGTTAACTTCTTCTTCATGAAAGCTTTCCACTTGTTCAATATTTCTTCATCAACACTGTCTGGCTTATCTTTGGGGACATATGCACGTACTGGTTGAGGGGAAAATGCACCTTCAAACTCTACCGACGCGTCATCACGCGAAGTCGACGGGCCCGGAAATGGTGTCTACACAAAAAAATGCAAAATTACTAACTATAAAAAGAAGAAATAGTTTTTCAAAAAGAATATTGGAAATAATAAACTTACAGATCCAGTATATGCTTCGTGGCTCGTGGCCTCAAAATCCGAAGGGCGAGGTGACTGCATCGAAGGCTGAGGTGACTGCATCGAAGGCCTGTGTGCCTGCATCGACGGCCTAGCTGACTGCGGCATAGGGGGGGGGGCGGTCGCTGAGTAGGAATGATCGGATCGGCACATCGAGAAGGACCACAACTAATGGTTCTTAAAAGATCTCCCATCCATCTCTTTAGCGTATCCTTTAGATCATCGTGCCTCTGCATGATCCGTGCCTCCAACCGATCCTGCCTCTCTGTCATCCGTTGCTCGAAAGCACTCATCTCGCCACGTATCTGATTAAGTGCGCGCTCAGTCCTGCCACCGCTGCTACTCGAGGATGACGACTCACGCACCGGTGCCCTAGCACGCTTTGCCTTGTCTCTACGACGACGCGGAGGACGCTCTGATGGCTCCGGCTCGGCCTGCTCACCGTGATCTGATGGCTCCGGGTGATCGATGACTGGTGGCGCTACAGTCCTAGTAGCTCGCCGACTGCTCACTGGCTCTACTGCCTCAGCTCTCTGCCTCGATGCCCGTTGCTCATTTATCAAGCCCAACTTGCCAATGGGATTTGACAGGGGCACATATCTCACAGCAAGTGGATGGTCACACCATATCGACTGGTGATACGCACGACTCTGTTCCACTTCGTCCGATACAATATTAGAAATATTGTATGCCTGCAAAAAATAAGAGAAACAAATTTATTAAAATCAAGTAACAATCAATCATAGAATTAAATTTGAAAAGGATTAATGAAATATCATAAAACTTACATCGGTGTCAAAACACTCATATAGATCCTGCACTGATGACACATCGAGATTCTTCCGAAAGTTCCATCTCACACATCGAGGATATGCTACATCAATCTCCCTCTGCCTACCGGTCATCGCCTCGAATCCGGGAAGGATCTCCAATCCCCACACCATCAATGCCCAAGCAGGACCATAGACGTGGTATTTCACACTATCTGGAATTTTCCTAATGTAGTTTCTAAGAATTTTATACGAATAGGCACCCCAAGGAAACCTGTAGAAGGAGTCTAGGTCCTCTACCAAAGCCCACAACCACGGGAATACAGTCTTTTGTGAATTATGGCCAAATACAAATACGTATGCCATGAGGACGTGGGCAACACGAAAGTGAATCTCTCCCTCCGGATCATCTATATTGTTTTGGGCATTGCTAAAGCGCGCCAACAAATCAGCACCAGTCATATGAACCCCGTTACAGGCAGACCTAAATGTAGACAACCTACTCACATCTGGTGGGGAAGTACTATCGAAGTCAGAATAACCAAAATTTAAGCCCGTGATCAGTGCATGATCCTCAATGCTATACTCGACATCCCCCCCGCAGATGTGAAATCATATCCCACGCCGCGTATAGATAGACCTACAGATAATACTGTGGAGGGCCTGACTGGCAAGGAATCTCGGACCCCACCCAATGAAATGGCCAAATGGCCCTTGCTGAAATCGGTTTAACAGAGACATCCCACCCACATCTAATAATCTTCCCCTTATTTCTTCTACAATCCCTACTTTATAATACGTATTTGGTTTGGATTTTCGGTTGATGGAGTTCGGTCTACGATACTAGGGACGGGGGGATTCCTACAACAGATGAATCAATAATTATTTATAAATTAATTAATCACTAATTAACAATGATCAATTAATAATTGATTAAAAATTGAATAAAAATCAAACTGACATAGACTTTTAATTGAAATTAGACGTGTTAAATGTTAATTGTTAACAATTATAATTACTTAACAATTCCAATTTTTCATTATTTTTTAATTGTTAATATTAATTAATTAATTTTTAATTATTAATAATAATTAACTTTTGTTATTAACTGTATATATTAATGAATTGTTAATATTAAAAATTAATTGATAATTGTTAACTGTTAATCGTTATCAATTTAATTAGTTGACATTTCTAATTTGAATCATTAAAGGTTAATTGTTAATATTACTAATTACTTGATAATTGTTAACAATTCTAATTTAAATTAGATTTCTTATTTTGTAATTACATCTAATTATTTAACAATTCTAATTAATTGTTAATTACAGTCAAAGTGATAATCAACAATCAGAATTATGTCAAAAAAATTCATATAACTCGTTCACAGATGAACCGCTGGAGGCATAGCTTTGGACCGCCCGGCTGTGTGCCGAGAAGGCCGGGCGGTTCATCATGCCTGCTCCGGCGGTTCGAGTATCAAAATTATACAAATATTACGTACAATTCACATATAACACATGACAGTCTCAAACACGTATAAAACATTCCCAAAAATTAAGTATAATATGCAATTCTAATTAATTAACAAATATCAATATAGAGGTACATAATCACTTTTTAAATAATCAAAACTATGTCAAGAAATTGCATACAATTATCGAGTTGTTGAACCGCCGGAGTAATCATCATGGACCGCCCGTCAATGTGCCGAGAGGCACCCAGCGGTCCATGCTACCTGATCTAGCGGTTCGGGCATAACTAGGTTTAGGAGATTACGATATACCTGCATATGAGTGGGAATGTCTTCATCCGTGTCTCCCATGGCCTCCAACGACGTCCGACGTGCTTCAAAGACTATGATAGCTTCTCCACTCACCGGCGGTCCAAATGGGGATCCAGCTATGTCCTACGACGCTCTACTCCACCAATATCACGATGGGGGCGGTCCAAGGAGTTGCAAATTTGAGAAAGAATGAAGAGGAGAGGTGGTGGAATTTTTGAAGGAATGAAGAGGACAGGGGGCGGTCCAAGAGGAGGAAGAAGAAGAGAAGGGGCGGTCCAAGCTATTTCCCCCACAAACTTTTATTAAACCATTCAATATTCCATTTACTTTTACCTTTTTTGACCTACTTTTTGACTTTTGCATCACTTTTTCAGTTGGGGCACAAATTTATAGGCAAATTGGGTATTTTCTACATGTGTAACAATATTTTGGGTAATTTGTTCATCTAATTTTTCAAAAGGGGTAGTATTAATTTTCTCCCATGATCATATCCCCAAGACCTCCTATATATGAATTATGATATGGTCACGTTTAATTAATATACACTGCAGTGAGCCTCGTTACCGTCAATTCTTTTGATGCGGATTCAGACAAAGCTTATGAAGAGTTAAATTGGTATGCATGGATTTACACGTTATATGTAATACATTTGGTTATAAATTATCTACAATCATTTTCATACTAAATCTTACGTTAATTTACTTACCAATCATAATGTTTAATACTATCAATTATCTATATTTTACAGAAAAGGAATCGTATCGCCTCAATATGTTTTAAAATCATTCTATCTATTTCTAAACATCATCGATTCATAGTTTCCTACTCACTTTTTTCTTTTATAGTCATCATTCCAAAAATCATACAAATTGCAAATTTAAAAGTATTAATCCAATTCCAATTGAGGACCAACAGATATATACTACTTAATCAATTTATACTATTTTAAAAAAACATTTCCAAATATCCTCTATATGGATGAAAGTGGTCAAGAAATGAAAGTACACGTAATGAAAGAGCAAGAATTCGTAACATTAATAACTAACAAACAGTAAAGACAAATATTTTAGAATGACTACATTATTAACTTAAATTAAATTTGCGTCATTTTTTAATTGATAATTTAGATTATGTGGTGATTAGATTTGTTATTTTTTCGTAAAATAATATATTAAAGATAATTTTCATTTTTTCGACTATAAGGAAAATTTAATATTTACTCATTCCGTCCTACTAAAAGTTGTTTTTTTATAATTGTCCCATTAAAATTAACTTGTTTTCTAAAATGACAACATAGCAAAAGGTTACTCTTTAAAATGTACGGACTCCAACACTTTTTCAACTTACTCCTTATTTTACGTGCTAAAAAAAAAGTGATTTTTAGCGGAAAGAGTATTTATTTATAAAAAAAAATTAATTACTCGTATGATTATATGATTATGTAATTGATTATATAAAAAATTCGTAAAAGAATTAAAATTTAAATGGGCTGAAAAAGATAATACACAGAGAAAAAAAAAAGTTCAAATCTAACAATTTCCATAATTTGAGTCTAATTCAAAATTTCAAAATCAACCAATTATATTTAGTTATATTAAACACAAAAAGATTTGATTACACAATAACAGTCATATGTATATATCCTCGGTTCTCAGTCATGAGTATGTGTAAAAACGTGGTGCAAGCGCGCATACAGAGACATATAGTGTAGTATTAATGATAGGTGTGGCTCAAGTGTTTGTGTGTATAAATATGAGTGGTGGAGTGTGTGTTGAATTGTGTTAAAAAGGAGTCCCTCCAAAATCTCTTGGTTACAGCTCATGAGCCCATTGTCTGTCCCATTTCTCAACCAACGCCTTCTCAATATTTCAGACTTAAGACACCCTTTTTTCTTCCTCCTCAAATATTTATCGCGCAATCTGGAAATAAAAGAGGGGACCCTTTGATTTTCAGTTGTTTGTTTCTCTGAATTCTTTCTGGCCCCAAAAAAAGTTTGATCTTTTCCCTTTTCCGCCTTAATTCTTTGCGAAAATGTATTTCTGGTCTTCATCAGTCAGTGTTGATGACGAGTTTGAGAAGCTGGTTTCTAGAATGAACCCACCGAGGTACAATTCGTTTGTCTTAATCTTCTTCCTCTTTTTCATGCTTGTGATGTGAAATTCTGAAATTATTGGGAATTTTGTTTCTATTCTGTCTGTGTGCATGCTGGGAATGCTTCCTGTGTTTTTTTCTTGAAGCTGTATATACACACATATTGTTTGTTTGTTTCGAATGGATTGGTTAAAAAAAGGTATTGATTCATGAATCTTGTTCTTGATTTGGGACTTGTGTAGGGTATCTATCGACAATGCATTTGATGACAAGGCAACGCTGATAAAGGTACGGGGATTCTGATGGTGTCGATTTTTATTGTATCTTGAAACATTCCGTGTGGTATATCACTGTTTGTATTGAGAGCCATTTAATTTATTGGGAAAATTTTGCAGGTTGATAGTGCAAATAAGAGGGGAAGTTTGTTGGAGGTGGTACAAGTTCTTACTGATCTCAATCTGCAAATTAGGAGGGCTTACATTTCCTCTGATGGGGGATGGTTTATGGATGGTGATTATTTGCTGATACATATTTTCTTTTCATGTTTGTGTTGATTTAGAATCCAGTGAGTATGTTCATGTTAATATCCACCTTTCTTGTTTTTTGATTGTGAAATGCAGTTTTCCATGTCACTGATGAATTTGGGAATAAGGTCTATGATGATAACATTTCTGAGAAAGTTCAAGAGGTATATACTCATACTACCACATTATTTTTCTTTACTACTTTTATGAAGAAAAAAAAGTCATCAATTTGTTAATTACTAAAGAGTGTTTAATCTGTTAGAATTTATGAATGTTGAAAGTGTGTCTTTTATATCCAAATTTGGTGTTTAGTAGTAAGGAGATTGTGGTGGAAAAACATGTTTCTTGAATTCTCAAGTGTCACTTATCTGTTCACTTTGTTGGTGCATTCTTTGTGGCTTTATTGGAGTAAATGCACTTTTCTTGTTAATTTTTATCATGATCTATCAGTTTAAAATTTTCAAAACTTGGTGAAAAACTGTGATTCCAACATTATGTTAATAGTATATCTTTGCGCACAGAATGAATTTAGTGGGAAAAGGAATCATCACGAACCATGTGTATCAATGAATAGCAAGCCATATTTAATGCTTGATTACTTCTTTAAAATTAAGGTCGTTCTTTGAGTGTGCGTGTGTCAACCTTAGCGGTGGGAGGTTAATGCCAAAGGTCTTTCTTTATATTTAGTCTTATAGGAAGATCAAGAATTAGCAAGTACTCCCTCCGTCCCAATAAGGATGACACAAAATTTTTGGGCACAGTTATTAAGGAGTGCATAAAGTAGTGTAAAAGTGATAAAGGTGGTAGGTACCACACCTTTTTGAAGAGATAACTTTTACTATTTTTGGAATGTGTCATTCTTAATGGGACGTCTAAGAAAGGAAATTGTGTCAAGCTTAGTGGGATAACTCTCAATTTTAATTATATACAGTCCCTGGGATCAAGAGGCTGCAACATACGAGCACTGGAGAGGTCCATTGGTATGCAGTCTGCTGCAGAGCATACAATGATTGAGTTATCGGGTCCCGACAGACCTGGCTTACTTTCCGAGATATTTGCTGTTCTTGCTGATCATAAGTGTAACGTAGTTACTGCTGAAGTATGGACCCACAACTCAAGAATGGCTTCGGTTGTTTACATCACTGACGAAGAAAATGGCTTGGCAATAGATGATCCCGATCGCCTCAACAACATCAAGCAGCTTCTCCTTTATGTTCTAAAAGGCAGCAGAGAATGGCTAAGTGCCAACTCAGCCGTTTCTGTTGGTTCCACTCAAACTCAGAGAAGGTTGCATCAAATGATGTATGCTGACCGCGATTACGACAATCAAAGTGGGGGTAGTTACACGGATGAAAGGAGCAAGCCCCTTGTCGCCGTTGAGAACTGTGTAGAAAAAGGGTACACAGTGGTGCACATGAGCTCTCCGGATCGGCCTAAGCTGCTCTTTGATACAGTGTGTACCATAACTGATATGCAGTATGTGATATTCCATGGTACTATAATTGCTGAAGGACCTAAGGCTGAACAGGTTATTAATTAGCTTAAAATTTGAAAATTCACTTTTCTGAAATGGATGACGGAATCTGAAATCACTTTTTATTGCATGCTTTGCTTTGTTAGGAATATTTTATAAGGCATATGGATGGTTTACCCATTAGCTCAGAAGCAGAGAGGCAGCGCGTAATCCATTGCCTCGAAGCAGCAATCATGAGGAGATCATCTGAGGTTACAACAATACACACAAACCTTAAACTTAACTAGCTCCATTTGGAACATGATTTCACACAGCTTAGAATGTTTATTGCAGGGAATAAAATTGGAGCTGTGCAGCGACGATAGGGCCGGACTTCTCTCTGATGTTACCCGTATATTTAGGGAGAATGGTCTATCAGTGAGCAGGGCAGAGGTCACAACAAGGGGCACACAGGCTGTGAACATTTTCTACGTGACAGATGCATCGGGGAATACTGTAAAAAGTGAAACCATTGAGGCAGTACGGAAAGAAATCGGGCTCACCGTACTAAGCGTTAAGAACGATGATGCATACTCGACTTCGCCACCTCAGCAGACTGGGGGGTTCTCTTTAGGTAGCATCTTCCGTACGAGATCAGAGAAATTTCTATACAATTTAGGGTTGATAAAATCATGCTCTTGAAAAGTTAGCAGCGGCCATGGTTTGTGCTCGTGTAAATATTAGTTGGGTTAAGCTTATATACCTTAGTGCAGCAGCAGCAGCAGCAGCAACAGCAACAGAAAAGCTCAAAGATTTAGTTAGGTTTGGTTTGATTAGGCCTTAAGGCAGTAGCATATTAACTAAACCTGTAAAGCTTTCTTTAAGTGTTTTAATTTGTGACCTTCATTTGTTTTGTAAGTTACATTGATATTCTTGTGTCTATATTGGTCCAAGATTCATGTTTGTGGGTGGATTTTGATGATAATATTATGTTAGTCCCATGACTCAAATCATATTTTATGTGAAATGAATTAATCCCTAAATAAGGATTGAGTGAATGATGGGAATAGGAATTGTTGTTGAGGTGGTTTCTCACCCACAGAGAGTCTAATGCAAAGAAACAATTATACCCAATATAAGAAGTTATTTTCATTTGCTTCAAAATCCATTCTATTGGTAACGCTCGTAATAATTTTGAAAATTATCATAAATATTGTGTTTTTGGAAAATTATCATAAATATGTTTTTAGGAAGTTACTCATTTTGTTTCAATATATATTTAAGAAAGTATTTTCATTTAAAGTATATTGTGTATTCTTGTTATTTTAAATAAAAATCAGATAACGGATTAAAATAATAAAATAAAATAAAATAAAATTTGATAGGCACAGAAAATAATAAATTCATTTTGGTTCTTAATTAATAAAAGTTGAGTTTCAAATTTATTGGTCCGCATGTTGTACTAAATTTTAGTAACTACTTTCCTCAGATAAAATCATTCAATTCAAATACGCTTGCGTGCATAATTTTTTTTACAAATTGCCATAAAATTTTACTCCATCCCTCCTATGAAATTTGACACAATTCTTTATTTGGACATTCCATGGCACAATTTGACACAATTCTTTATTTGGACGTTCCATGGCACATTTCTAAAATAATAAAAATAATCCCTTTAAAAATGTGTGTCCCTACCATCTTTATCACTCTTACATTACTTTATACACTCTTCTTAATAACCATGCCCAAAAATTTTGTGTCATATTTATTGGGACTGAAGGTGTAGTATATAGGCACTTTGACATGTGGATAGGAGTTGGTGTTCCATTTTCTTCTATATTTTTATGAGTAAAATTATGCTTTTAATTAATATTATTATGATATAATGAATTGTAATTAATATTTTATTTGAATAAAAAATTATATATCTTATTTTTTAATATTAATTCTAAAAAATATTTAAAAGTGACATCAAATGTTAAAATTAATTATATATCCTATTTGAATGAGATGAATTCATAATACTAAACACAAAATTAAATTAAAGTACAAAATTGAAATTAAAATTAATTAAATAAATAATATATTATAATTTATTTATGGACATGAAGTGTAAGACACAAAATTGATGCACTAAAATTCATGCCGGACTGTTGGTCCCGAAACGAGTTTAACTGAGTGTATGGTGGGGGGGGGGGGGGGGGAATACACCAGTCAGTTTTTGTCAATTTAAAACTTT